>SNVD02010220.1:0-438122 GCA_013180625.2 Boswellia sacra | reverse complement strand
TGCCTTTTGGGAGTAAAGTAATATATTTACCGCTAGTAAATAAACCGTTCAAACATTCATCTAGACACATAATTAAAAGTCAGAAATTAATGATTTCACATTAACTTTCTAGCAATATAATCCGATCGTGTTATTTGCATTACTTGTAAAGTATCTCTTTAATGTTTTTAGGCTTTCAACTATAATATTTGCTCTTATTATCTCAAAGCCAATGAATTTACGTATTTAAGAAATCGCTTTACAGCTTTTGAAAAGTATCGTATTAATATCCTTATTATACAACGTAAATAGTTACTGTCTCAACAAAGATAGGCCAATCCAATCCTCTCACTATTCTAATTATTCAGAATTTTTTCATGTATCCGCAACATGGTAAAGAGTTTACAAGTTCCTGTCACACGTTTTGTAAAGATAAAAGTAGTAATGTCATTGTGATATGATATGTTAAAAGCGAATGATCGAGCAAAAGTTCTTTTGTTGGGCATTAATCATTTCTAATATTGTAAAAAATTGCCGGACGTCTCATGATCACTTTAAAAGCTCCACATTTAAAAGATAAAATGCAACTAAAAATTTATTTTATGAAATAAATGAAGTCGAGAATCATGATCTTTAATATTGATTATGATATGAATTTTGGTCTGGCAAGTAATTATAACATCAATGTCAATTATAGAGAAGGAAACAAATATGAAGGATAAGCCATAATCATAAATATTGTTCCAAATGTAATGCATTTATTATTAGTGTGGAGAAGAAGATGATAGGAAATAAATACACATCTGCGTAACATTGGGCTGTCATGCTACATAATGACGGCCTCGATTCAATAACGACCTTAAATTTAATTTGTAGAAAAGGTTACAATCCTCATTGACCATTTTCATGTTTCAACTAGATTCAATATATTTTACCTATATCTTTGTTAAGGAATGTTGAAACGATGCCCTTATCATAAGCACGAGAAAACAACGGCTGGTATGCAATTGCTCCAATGTTTTAAACTATTCATAATTAACGATAAAATAAAGGATCAAATCACGTACTCAAATTTTTATCTTCTCTATCTTGACCAAGAAACAATATTGCAATTTCAAGAACATCTCAATTGACGCGCTAGCTGTCTTTATTTCAATTGGGCACGTTTGCATCGAGGGGTTCCTGAAACCGTTCACGCAAAGATAATTAATTATCAAATTTTAAGTTAAAATCGAAGATTTGTTGATTGATTGAAGAATTCCATATATTTCAGTTATATGAATATAACCAAATCATCAAAGCATTGCTCTGAATGTTAAGCTGATCAGTTTGTGGCACGAATATTTACCGCTTTCTGAATCTACCAGTTTTACCCGCTATTAATTGACTCTAAATGATATGCTTAGCACAGAAAGTTGTCTTATTTTTAGGAAAGAAGCGTATAATACATTCTGAGTTACTAACTTTCCCAAATACGTTACAATATAATACAACTGGGTGATTTGTTCTAGGGTTTCTGATTTGTTCATCAAAACTAGGGTTTTTTTTTTTTTTTTGGATACTGGGTGTGCCAGTAAACTGATGTTTCTGTGTTGACGGTGGAGATTTTGAGCTCGCCATTGAGCACAAGCCATCTCTGCCACGACCATCTAGCCACACCAAGTCACCAACTCACCAAGTCTCGCCATTAAATGAGTCTCTGAGCACACACAGACTCTGCATGGCAAAGGCCATTTACTACGTTCATGCCACTCCCGCATACCCCTTTCCACTTCAAATATTATTATATTTGAATTATCTATTGTAGAATTTGCATTTAAAACAAAAAAACAAAAAACAAAAAACAAACGCAAGGAACCAACTCACGCGCTTTTCAGTGAAGTGTAGCTTTCTTGTTGGTCCAGCCAATCGATGTGGCCACATGATAAGCGAGTATAGAATGACCGATTTAGGTGGGTCCCACTAGAATTTAATGTGAATAAGGACAGTGTGATGATAGAGCGTCATCAGAAGCGCGTGACGTTCGTGTAAGCTATTTTTTTATTTCCTTCTCCTCTTCTTTTTGTCTTTTCTGTAGTCCGTTACGGACTTACGTTAAGTCAAACGCTGCGTACCGTTCGATACAAAATGACAAAATACGTCGGTCACTGCACCGTTACTCTTGTGGGAACATTTATGTATCTTAATCACTTTGACCTTTTCTATTTCTACGATAGAATTTGTACTTAATACCTTTTTCTAAATTTATATAATTTCTATTATATTTTTCATATTTTTAAATAAAAAATTAAAATTGATGTAATTAAAAATGAATTTGAAAAATAGATTAGACAATAAAATTTAGATACTCTAATCCTATTCAACAAATTGACATGTATTTTTATTAATTATAAAATATTATATATTTTTGTTTCTAAAATTTTTAGTTAGATATGAGAATAAGAAATATATTGACATGTACTATAAAAAATTGAATTATGTGAAAATATTTTTGATTATATGTTTTTGTATTTTTATTTAAAAATGAGTGATAGTGGAAAAAATTAAAATATTTTTATTTTTTAAATACTAAAAATCATTAAAATATAATATTTAATGAATCATTAAAGTTTATAATAAGATAATAGAATAAATATAAAATAAAAAGTAGAGAAAATACAAAATTATACAAGAGAGAGAGAATGAAGAAAATTAAAATAAATTGTTTTGTGCTTTCTAAGAAACTAGGTAATGGTAGGCTTGTACGTTCATTATTTGTTTTTTGAATGATTTGTCGATAATATCTATATAAACACTTATTATATATTCTATGAAATACCTATTTAAAAATGAAAATGAAAAAAATGGTGGAAAAGGCTAACCAAACGAGCAACAATATTTTGCATCTTGACATTCATAGGATGCCTATCAATTTTAGTATTTTATACGTATAGTCTATCAAATATTAATGCTCAAATAATATGATAATATATATATATATATATCAAATAAAATCATAACATTTAAAATTTCACTAACGATCTGTTTATTTTTTAAATATTTTCTTTAAATTTAGTTTTTTTAATTCTTTCTAAAATAGAAGTAGGTGTAATTTGAGAAATAAATGAAGAAAGGTTGGGTAAGAAAAAAAAAAAGCTTATCGTAACGTTGACTCTGACTGTTTTCAAATTCTCATATATCGTGATAAGATGAGCAATGGAGAGTGGAGAGCAGACGGACACAGAGGTCGATGGTAGTCGCTTTGGCCTCGAGTCCTTGACCAATGCCCTCATCTTTGTCAACCGCCAAGGGTCCACGCAACCTTTATCATTTCATCCAATTTTGACATCTTAAATCTTTTATTATTTTCTTTTTTAAAAAAATACATTTATGAAAAAAAAAAAAAACTTTTTACAATTCGTTGCAGAAACCGTACCTATGTGATAGCAGCTCATCATGAAGAATGGGCCCTACCAATCAATGGTTGATGCTGCACGTTGCCCTCTCTCCTTGCCCATAATCAGTACATCAAATCCATCAGAACGCCTGTGATTTTGTCACGCCGCTCAGATCCGACGGTCCACAGGCTCCCCCTTTGGGGTCTCGGTCAGCAACATCCCGGTTGGACTCTTGTTGTTTTTTAACTTTCCACATATATATTCTGCATTTCCTAAAAAGAAAATTTAACATTTATCTAATCGGATTTCTCTACTATAGTCTATTTTTAAGAATGATGGGTTTATTTATACATTTTAATCTTATGTAAATGTCAATTTCTACAGGTCAATTTAAACCATCAGTATAATATTCATATATGAAATGTGAAGTTGATATTGATCCCATCAATTTGAGTATTTTTCAGGTTCATTTGCGTGGAAATATTAAGTAAAACCTGAATGCTCGAGAGAATTTCGTTAAAAAAAAAAGTGGAAAAAATAAAAAAAATGAATAAATTACAAATTTAGTATGGATTAAATTGAAAATGGTGTGAAAATTGACCACGTCATACAGTGACTCAGCCACAAACATCTCTATCGGTCGTTTTGATCAACAATAATACATTATGCCATTAATTTAATGAATAATTGAATTAAAAGTTGATGTGAAATGGGCCATTGTAGAGTTTTCCTTTTCATTTTCTGATCCACATACTATATTCAGAAAAAAAAAAAAGAATTGAGGGTTGTGATCGATTTTAGAGAAACTTTTAGCAAATTGCACGAAGTAGTTAAGCAACATATCCATCCAGCTTTGTAAGAAGTTAATTCTAAAATTATTATTATTTAGAAAAAAATGGTTTACAAAAGTTTCAAAGATACCCTTTAAGATGGAGAGAGTTTTTAGTATCTTCGTTGCACCGCTGACGTGATACAATCAACCAATTAGAGAAGAGGTAAGTGAAAACAGTGTCTTAAACAGTGACATAAACAATACCGTATCTCTCACTTACCTCTTCTCTGATTGGTCGGATACACGACTAACGTGGTACAACAGAGGTATCTAGAACTCTTTCTCTCAGCGCTTGACTTAAGCTTTTGACGATGTATGGGTTTGACAAGCGTGAATTTGTCAAGCCGTTTATTACTGAAACGTGAAACATGTCAACTCATAATATCTGATGGATTTGAAACACACTCATAGGTGAACTAGTAGTAGTAGTTGGTTCGGCGGTAAAAGAAAATTATGGTTTAATTAAATTTCAAAATATCCAATACAATTTTATATGTATAAGAGTGTGCTTGTTAATACTCTAGGGGTTTGCAAATTAAAAAAAAAAAAAAATTGTAGGTCGGTAAAGTAGATAGTAATGTGAAAGGAGAATAATATAATAAAAGAAGAGAATGTAATGTGAGCATGTCTCACTCCACCGTTGTGGGAAGAGGAGGAGAGGGCCTAAGTGTGCTATGTGGTAGCGTCTCCACCATTGATAAGTCTTTTTCTTTGCAACCGCACAACCCTTCCTTTATTTGCAATTCTCTTATTTATCTCTTTACTATCAAAACTTGTGACCATAAATTCTTTGTCGCTCTTTTGTTTATTTATTAAGGGAATGACTTTTTCATATCCATTTATATATTTATATAGTATTATATATGAATTCATGGAATCCATTTCTTTATTTATATTTTGTTTTTAATGAAGTCTTGTACTTACCCATGAGAAAATTTAATGTTCTCGTGATACTTGGGTAGCGAAATTAACTTTAAGAATATAACTTTTGATGCATGTTTGTTATCTTCTTTTGGTTAAGAACACATAATTACCATATAATCATGCAGGGACAGGGTAATGAAAAACCCATTTTGATTTGATTTCTAAGGCCAATTTTGAGCATTCATTTGTTCAAGATTGTTTAAGTTAACCCAAGTATAATCCAAAGATGTCAAGCTCATTTGTGTATATCGTAGGAATCGAAAAAAAAAACCCAAATCAAAACACCAAAAAACAAAATCAAAGGCCAAAAAAAAAATTGTGTCCTTAAATTAATCATGTCAAAAACAGTGAGTTAATTGCAAGTAGGGCCGGTGGAGGCTGAGGATATGACAGGGCAATGCCTTTCATGGGGCCTGTTGTTATTGTCATGACCTTGAGGGCAAGGGCAAGTTGCTCCCACAAGTCACCAATAGCCTTAAAAAAGCGGCCAAATTAAAACTTTTGAAGCTCCCAATGTCCAAGAGTTTGCTTGAACAAGTCAAATTAAGAAACAACCAAACCAACCAAACCAAACCAGGAGACATATGTAGCTAGCCCAATTATATTTTCAAGCTCATGCTTCAACGCTGCTGAGCTGAACGGGTTGCTGCTGATTGCCTCAAGTCAAGTTTACTTTCTTTGGCAGTCCACCGGCGCAATTGAAGGTTTCTTCGCACTATTTGATCTCTACAAGTACTTCTAGCATGCCAATTTACAGCGAATTTAATAAGATGCCTTTGTGATTAAAATATAGTCAAACCTTTTTTTATATATGTATAGTAATGTTAGAATTACAAATCAAATACGATTCAAAGACTACAATTTTGTATGACTAAGTGACAAAATCATACTAGAGATGTAACTTCCTTCGTTATTTTTATTTTTTCTCCTCCAGTAAATTTTTGTCATGTAGACTGTGCAGATGAATTTGTCTGAAAGAAATAGCTCACTGAATGTAAAGATTGATTTTATGTGATATATATAAATTTATATGATTCAAAAGCCTTATTAAATAATTATAAGTTCAAACGGAAATAAGAAACAAAATCAAAAGAAAAGATTCTAGTCATGTCAAATTAATTAATTAAGAAGGAAGAGAGGAAGGGAGTTGGAAAGCATTACTTCATTTGCTTATTAATATGTTAGATAAGATATATGTAATTATTGATTGAGATTAAGTGGATTAAGGATAATATGTTGAAAAAAAAATTGTTGACTAATGTTTAGTTGAATGGTGGGAAAATATGTCACATTAAATCAGCTTGAGTAATTTTAAGTGCAGATTAGATATTCCATGTATTCC
Organism: Boswellia sacra; assembly: GCA_013180625.2. Taxonomy (NCBI): domain Eukaryota; kingdom Viridiplantae; phylum Streptophyta; class Magnoliopsida; order Sapindales; family Burseraceae; genus Boswellia; species Boswellia sacra. The sequence goes on along the minus strand of SNVD02010220.1, from coordinate 431,668 downwards.
AGAATATCTTAAGTTGAATATATTTTTTATTTCTTTACCATTAACTATACCTTATAATTCTCACATCATGAGATGTCCCTTTTATATTAAAAATCTGTAAAAGATTAAGATGTTTTTTTGTCTGTAACACAATAATTGAAGTGGAAGAAAATATTTATAACTTCTTGGGCTCTTGGCGGATGATTTATTAAATTCTCTTCAAACCCATATATACCCAACAACCAGATATATTTATTTTATGCTTGCAAGAAAAAGAACATCTGAAGTCTATTAATTTGGAATTGTTTGTGAATAAATACTTCCTAGTGGAGACTGGACTGAACATTGAATCTAATGACAATAATTTAATGTTAGAGAGACTTCTTTAAATGCATTTTCATAGAGCATGGACGTTTTGGTGGATGATTTATTATGAAATTGATTCATCTTTTCTGCTTCAATTCATTTAGTGGGCGGAAGACAAGAACGTTTCATACCCCGCTGCCAAATATCACTTGAGCCTTAATGAAGAAAGTGATTCTTGAATCTCAAATTTTTTTTTTCCTCACATTAATTAAATTTGTTTGATAGAGTAATTGCAAATGCCTACATATGCGGTTTCCGTGAATATGTTTTTTGAGGATTTAATCACTAAAAAGTCTTAGAAATAATTACCAAAAAGAGTACTATTGAAGATATATATACTTCTGGGAAAATATATAAATCTATAAATTAATCATGTCATATCATTTACTTCTATTTGCCTTGATTTTCAGCGTCATTATTCCCGAAATCTGTTGTATGGAACACTTATCAGACCATTTCATTATTTATATGGCTGACTTTTTTCTATACAAATTAAGAATCATAAATTTGTATGAATTCCATTCAAACTAGTTGGAGCATTTACTATAACAGGAATATCAATGAACTCGATTATTGCAATTACTGAAAATATTTTTTGTTTAGCTTCTAGTTAGCGTCTAGAATCTATTTCTTAGTTCAAGATCTCTCTTAATAACTAGAATCAAAGATTTAGTAACTCTACTCCATCCAAATTTGATATGAGCTAGAATTATGAGCATATAATCGTAGATCCGTTTAACAGGATTATAGTATGTTTTTTTGAATATAACAGGGTCATGAATTTACAAGAAATTTTACTTCATGAGACTCGTTTGGTGAATGAGACCACCAACAGCAGAGGGTATTGGATCTGGGTCGATTAAATTAACCAAGCCCAATTTTATGCCTTAGCAAGTTTGAGATATTTTTGATCGGGCCTTCTCTCATTATGGGCTTGTTTGGTGATCTGAATAGACACACTTGGCTCACTGCATGTTCGTCTGTCCCAACTTTCCTTCGTCAATTTCATGTTCCCCAGATTCTATTTTCTGGGCTGAGAAAGAAGAACGTAAATGGATAGCTTGTGTGGATTTTGAAACTAGAAATTTAACATCCAGGAACACAAAGTATGTTGTGTGAAAGATGAGATGACTTAACCCATCACCTCATCCCACCCGGGTCGTTCTACAAAGGGATGATTGAGGAGTTGATCATAAGTTTAGCAAGCACTTTATAACTGTTTTATAGATGATGATCTTCATGTATGTAATGTCAATTGTCTAATTAGTTAAAACTGTAAAAGTACTCTGTAAGACGTGTTTTAGAGATACACGTTAATATTTTAAAAATTAAATATGTTTGAATAATTAAAAAAATTATTGAAAGAATTAGTGTTTTACCTATTAAAAATCATTGAGTGTAAAAATCAAAATAACTTTTATTACAAAACTATATCGATTTTTTTAAGGGTATTATAAATTATATTATGATCTCACATCAACTAAGTATGCATTGGTAGGTGGCTTATAAGCCTATGGGATCCTTCCCTGTACAAGTTATATTAATGGTAAGTTCTACCTATGGATTTGTAACATTTGGTATTAGAGCTAGCTCCACGTGGGCTCTCACGTTGCGGAAGAGGCGATTGGAAATGAGAGAGTGGACTGTTGTGGATGTCAATGTCGAAAAAGTGATGGTATGTTACAATCCCACATCAACTAAGTATATGTTTAGTGGGTGGTTTATAAGCTTATAAACTCCCTCCCCTTACAAGTTGATTTTATGGATGAGTTCTAACCATATATATGTATAACATACACACACACACATGTTTTATTGATTAAAAATCATTGTAGTTCACTTTCCAAAGTTAAGACCTATTGCTGTATATCATAACTTGTTTAGACTAGTTCTACCTCACTTATTAGTTAATAGTGTATTTGTTTGCTCACAATTTAGTTTCTGCTTAATGAAAATCGAATTGCTAGGTACAAATTCTTCGTGCACTCTTCAAGCAAATATGTAGCAAAAGCAATTTAAATGAAACTCCATGATTGACGGTATAGGGTTTGCAGACAATTATTTGAGCTTGAAATGACATCAAACTACTTTTGAAAGAAAAAAAATCTGAAAGTCATTCAGTGTCTGATTGATTGTACTTATAAATAGTAAACGAGATGAGACCTCCAACCTTCTTTTCCTGAAAATGAAATCAATGATGTTAGCCCTGCCGCTAATAATGCACTTTCATTTCACGTTTGCAGTTCAACTACTTACTTTTAATTTAAAAACAAGAAGCTTAGGTAAATTTTGTAGTGATTCAGAGAAATAGGAAAACAAGTGGGGTTTCCTTTATTGCTCATTAATTAATGACTTCAACGCAAGGTCAATTTATAGTAAAGATCATTGGATTGAGATTAATGGACATCTTTATATTATCTCAGAGTAAAATAATTTAAAGGGGTTGGTATTATATTACCAGTCCCAAGAAGACCATTCAAAAGTCATTAAACAACTCATCAATCTTATTAGTTGGTTCATCTTTGTTGTTTTGACAATTATTAATGGTCGTAACAGTAGCATGCATATGCATAGGCTTAGAGTGCTTGCCGTCCGCTTTGGACTCCTTAGATAGTTTGCGTCTCATATTCAATGCCAAACATCACTTAAACAGATAACAATGTTACTCAACCTAAATTAATTTTATTTCAAATTTGTTACTTATGTGTAATTAATATTACGTTGTCAAATATACAATGTAATATCGATGTGATAATTCTAAATGAACGACGTTTTATTTGAGATATATGATTTGAGACAAATTTTAGTCAAAAATCAAGTTGATATTGGAAGGTGGGACGATAGTTTAATAAATTATGTTCATTGATGTGGAGAAGCTACGTAAATCATGACAGGAAAATGTGATAATATTGCAATCAGGCCAGATGATTAAGACGGAGGATAAATTATAATTTGGTCAGGAAGTGTTTGACATTCAAAGAAAAGAACAAATATGAAGTGACAAAAACTCGCAAGAACCAAGGATTGAAAAGCTTCAAAATTTGCTTTACAATTGGGTTTGAAATGACATTAATGATGATGAAGTGGAAGAATGAGCACAAAAGACCAAAACGGAAGTTGTAAGCTTTGAAAAATTTTAGGCTCACAGCTGGCCATGCAGCAAAATCTTCCAAACTAAGCTCTCAATGGAACAGGTAACAGTGTTTTTAGCATAACCAATGTTGATGCTGATTTTTTGTCAACTAGATAAATTACACGTAGAGGGATCTTTGAGAATTGCTGCAAATGATCCAATCAAAAACAAAGAGAAAATGAACGTGAAGGGAGGATAGGCAATGTTCTTGGTAAACCACTTTGACGCTCAAATTGGATTTCTAATGGTGGTAGAGCAGATAGTAAGCTTTAATGTTTAGTTTTGTTGTAGCTGACTTGTGAGGAATATATATAGGCTATTTATAGTTGAGCGTCATAGCATTATCCTTTTCATGAGGTTGTATTAGATGATATTGATTGAATAAGATAATAAAGCTATCTCTTTTGATTGATGAGATAACAAACTTATCTCCTCTCATGAAAGTTATCGATTGATCTCATCTAGACTTGATAATATTAGAAAATTAAATTTGTAGTATTAAACCCACATTTACAAGCTTAAGCTAAACTTTTAAAAAAGTGACAAACTTCACATGGTATCAAGTCATAATAACCTAATCACAAGTTGAATCTCCTTCGTGTTATTTAAAAAATTAATTAAAAAGTGTTGTTGTTTAGCCCACTTGTAAGACTCACTGAGATATGTGAGGCTCGATATATATTCGAACCACCATTGATCATATTTCTCTTTATCGAGAAATCGAAGAAGCTATAAAAGCTTTTTGTTGAGCGCACACTCACACCTCCAAGAGGAATTTTAACCACCATGTTATAGAGGACTTTACCTAGAGCTCAACCATGAGATTCTTCAAGTTGTGCACTTGTAATCAAGCAGTAAGATCCTTTGTGTAGGCTTTCAAGTCTTATTCTTTACCTTTTTCTCTTAGTAATAAGATTCATCTTCCTTCGTTAATAGAACTCTCCTATTTAAAATAAGATTATTCTTCATTTCCTAGTTGAAGTAGAATTCTCCTATTTTCAATATGATTTTTTATTTACTTAGAACTCTTCTAATAAAATTTTTATTCTTATCAAGACTTTAAGAATCCCTTTTAAGATTTTAGGAATTTGTTTATAACTTCTTTTTATTGGCTTTTTTTTTCTGTGGCTTGGGTTGAGAAGCTGAAAGCCTTTTTATTCTCCCATGGAACTAATAATTTATTCTATTATTATTATTACTTTGCCATAACAACCAAAGTCATAAGCTCTTTTTAATTTAATAATTAAGTCCTACAAGTTGTCATATTGATTTGAAACCCAAATGTGTAATCGGTTTGATATCGTGAGCTCGTGAAGTCTTTCTGGAAGTGTTTTGATTGCATAGCATAGTTGTTAAATGAACAAAGCTCTTCTTGTCTATGGCTATGGTACAATAGAGAGTTATCTTGACAGCTTAATCGATTAGATTGACAATCAATATAATGTTGTTTATGTATATAGAACTGTAAGGTACAAATTTGTAGTCAGGCGCAAGACAGAAAGTGGGTGCAGTAGACCTCCATGATTGATGGTAGGAGAACTATTAATAGAGCTTCACTGCTTTTGGCTGAAATGACATCTACGCACGAGTGAATTCTGATATCAATTGCTTCTGAGGGCAGAGTCCTCCAATATTTCATCATCTGATAATAAAAGTCGTCGTGCTGTTGCATATTATTGGTCCAGTCTAGCTTCTTAGCTTGAATGATTTTCGTACGTCCTAGGCCAATATCAAACTTTATAGATGTTGGACCATTAAATTGAGCATTCATTTTCACCCGTTGATGCTTTTTAACCCCTTAGAAATACGGGTGAAATTGTGAAACAAATTCTGAGAAAGTAGGGTCATGCAAGCAGCTCCCCTCAAAGCTGGATGCTGACTTGCATTATTGATACGAGAGAAATTAATTAATAAATCGATAATGGTAAGAATGTAGGGCAGAAAATTTTGGTCATGAGAAGTTGGACATTAGAGCAATAATGCAGCTAGCTAGAACGAGGACCGCAACACCATGGAGAGGTTCTGAAAGGTTTAAGGATTTGCTCTTTAAGGTGGAAAAGTGGTCACAATTCTGGGCTAATAAATTAGAAGTTGAAAAGTAAGCTTTTAATTGAATATGCATGCATGCCAAACCAAATGAGTGATTGAAGCAGCTTCTACGTGGACAGAGCTTTTAATTAATGTTTGTGAACATAAAAATTAAGCGGTGGATGAAGGAGAAAATGGGAGATTGATCGAGTAAATTAAACAGTTTACATTAATGTTCTAGTTTAATCAAACTCTCATCAATTTTGCTAGGCTCTTGCGCTTGGGCTGGCCAGATTAAGAATTAATTAGAACGCAAATCCTGTGTGTAAAAACAGTACTGAAGTGGTGGGTCAATTTTCTGCTGCGAGTTGGAGGCTGCAACTGCATCAGATGCTGTGCTCACCATTACAAGCTTGAGAAATCAAATATGTGACAAGTATTCATGAAACCAATTTTCTGCCCTTAATGGATCAAATTTATCTAGGAAGGAGAGTCTCACTTGGTGTTCTAGAGAATTCTCTTTTCATCTCAAATGATTCTGGGGAGCCCGAAGCATCTGGGCTCTTGGCAGGTCTCCGAAGTAAAGCTACGAGCCAGACTAGAGCTGCCCATTTATAAAAATGTGAAAAATCTAGGTAGTGTTATCAATGTGAATAATAACAGATTACATGTGAGAATGCGCAATTAACAAGTAAGATAATAATACTAGTTTGGATTTGGCAATCTAAGGAAAATAAAATAATTTACTACAGATTCAAACTTAGATCCTGGAGGTGAATTTCTTTTTTTTAATTTTTTATTCTGAGCTCGTTAAAAATCAGGGGATAAACTAATAAAGTAAAGACAAGTTGAATTGGATAATGTTTCACATGTTTCAGGTGCTATACTTTAAATTGATGTAGATTGATATATATTTGATTTTTGGTGACTTTTTTATTCAATAATTAATATGCATTCATGTCATGTTCTGTAATTTTCTTATGGCAAGTAGCCACGTGATCTGACATGCCTTTTACACAAATCAATCTATACTTTCATTGAGTTTTGGACAGACTTTGGTAGAGTTTCGCCCTGGATTTAGTCTGACAAGTTCAAGACTTTACGGATTGAGTTGAAAAGCTGCTGAAGCCATACTTCAGCCTTTCCATCCATCAATGATCAAATATTCAATTTGATAACCCCTCAACTATATATCCTATTTTATTACAACATTATACATGTTTAGGATAAGTATAACATGCTAATCATGAAAAACTCTTGGCAAAACATCAGATAACCAGCCCATCTGAATAACAGAATCAGCTATGCAAAGTTATTTTGACTGTTGGGAAATTGGCCAACTAGCCTCCTTGTTTTGAGTTGGATTGCTGGGTGAGGGTGAGTTCAGATTTTGCCAGGCATAGGCCTTGAGGCTCTAGGTGACTTGTTTGCCTCACTACAACAAAGAATTTTTTATAGATCGGCCTGGGGGGTTCACCTAATTAAGAAATTTAACTTCACCAGATGTTGGCAAACAATATTGCTGTCCTTTATTTGAGGATTATATATTATGATATACAGGTGATTCCTGCATTTAAATATACAAGTTACTGCAGATACTCTGAACCAAAACTAGTACTCAATGTTCAATGAACATGCATGAGCTCATGTTGAGAAGCAAGCCCATTCCCACTGTCAACATGGGCTGGAAACTTTTTATCATATTAAAGCCATAACGTATAGTTGAGGTACAACCAATAAGCTAGCCCTTTCTGAACCTGAACCTGAACTGAAGGTCCTGAATATGACGTTGAATTAGTCCAGGCTGAGTCTTTCAGCTTTGCTGAAGTAGTCCAAGCTTTGTTTTTGGTTTCAAAAGAGTCATTAATTGTATATGGTTGAAAGGTAAGTGATAACAAAGAAAATGGCAGCCGGAGCTGAGTCGAAAGCTCATTTTGAACCACAAAGGTCAACCCCCTTCATCTTTTATCATTTGTTTTCTTCTTGCACGTTCTCTCTCTCTCTCTCTCTCTCTCTCTCTCTCTCTCTCTCTCTCTATCTGTTGCAACTGCTGGTTTTAACTTCCTCAACTTCTCCTGGCCCACCTTGGCCACTCCAAGATTCTACATTATGGCTTCCCTTTTCTAAATTATTTTATTATCTTTATTTCTGTTATAAATTGCTCTCTCTTTAGAAAAAAAAAAAAAAAAAAGCCTTCTCAATTACATCAGGTACTCCTGCCAAAACAAATCTATCTATCCTCTTCTTGCTAGATTGATATGGAGGACTCTATGAATTCATCATATACGCAGAAACCTGTTGCTTCAAAAGGGACAACAGATGAGCCTCCTGAGGAGAGTGGTTGGACTGCTTACTTTGAAGATTTCTCAAACAACAGAGAAACTAGTTTTGATGCCTCTTCTTTGGTTTCTGATGCTGCTTCTGGTGCTGCATGGAAACTCTCCCGCAACAATCATATTGGAGCCTGCTCCACAATCGGAGGCCCCCCAAAGATTCCAAAGAAGTTGAAGTTCAAGAAAACAAGGGCCAAAGAAATTTGTGAGGACGACTCTTTAGAGGACACCGCTAGTTCTCCTGTCAACAGCCCAAAGGTTAGATTGACACAAAAATTCTATTTTGTTTTTGTTGACTAAAATTTTCATCTTTCTGAATATTGATAAACAGGTTGGTGATTCGGAATCGACTGATATGAACCCCAGGAAGACTAATCATGATCATATGTATAGTTCTCTGGTATACTTTATACATGTTATATTTTCCGGTCAATGCTTTCCAATATACAAGTTGATTGGTTTTGTGTTAGAACAATATTTGTGGTTAACCTAACCTCGCTAGCAAACAAACTTCATGGGTTGTGATGATCTTGTAGGGGAAGGGAGCAGCAGCTGCCTCATCAGAACATTACTCAGAAATGCATACACAAGAAAGAAGCATGAATTTCAATGGGAAGAACGAGTGTACAGACTTGAAGGGAAGAGGGTTGTGCTTGGTTCCTTTGTCAATGTTAGTAAACTATCTTGGTTAATTTCATTTTGTCCTCTCTTTCTTCCACGAGGAAGAACTACTTGTCAGATTTGTATAAAAGGTTTCTGGCAATGTATAATATTGATTATTATATATAAAGTCTACCGGCTTTTGCATCCATCTTTCTCTTCTTCATCTCATCCATGCTTAAGCTTAATCCGTTTTAAAACTTCTTCGCCGTAAATATTTACAAGAAGAAATTAAGTGCACAATGTTTATGCAAAGCAAGTGAATATATATGATTTTTAGTCTCTCGTAAAATAATAGACCAAGGAAAGACATTAACAGGAATATATATATAAGTTTATTTATGCAACTCATGAGTGAGTGATATGAGACGTGCCTTTTCATTTCATGTTCGTTTTTGCAGGGCATAAGGGGGGGCCTGGGCCTAAACCATTAATTTTTGTTTATTTGTTTTGTTGTTATTGTTTGGTGAGCTTCGAGGAGATGAGAGTGAGCCTGGTGGGACTTTATGATGCTCTTATTAATGCAACTTTTAATCTTGGGATACAGCGAAGTCAATAATAGAATAATAATCAAACCAGTAAGTAGAACATGTCTATTATTGGAAAACATTCTTCCTTGAAGCTTCCTTGAAACATTCCTGAAATATTACTAATCAACAAAAATATTAAAGTAAAGATCCATGGAATGGAATAATGTATATAGTTTCAGTTCCTTGAAACATTCTTCAAGACAAACTGTTTATATCTGTCGTTTCCCATCGATTTGATCTCCATTTAACGAATGATGCTCACTTCTACCAAGTTTTAGCGGCTTCTTACTGTTCATAGATCGCCAAATTTAGTGCAAGAGAGATAGAAAAGACACTAGATAAAGGCACTTAAGAGATACGCAGTAAAAAGTTACCTACTAATTTACTGATTAATTTCTTCTTAATCATTATTTAATTATATCAAGAAATGTTCTTATAATACGCAAGCAGCTATCGTATTGATCCTTTATTTACTTATTTTTGTTTAATATATGCAATGTATATGTGTGAAAATAATATTTATACAATTTGATAGATTATTCAAATGGGAATAAAAATGCAACCGTATCCTAAAGGATTCAAATTCTGTGTATCCTCAAAGTAAACAAAATAAAGTATTGGCAATCATAAATTGAAAAAGTAGATTGATAGGTTTAAATATTAATTCATCTGCAACCTGTTGCAGGCCATTCATTAAAAATATTTAGAAAAGGGCTGCAATGGAAGACCCCTCCATGTGCACAAGCATTAAAGGCAGGTGAGAGCATGGAGTTGTTAAGGACATTGATCAGTTAAATACCACCATTAATTCTTCTGGTTGACTCTCTTTTATCTATCACATTCTTCTAGATTTTCTTTTCTTAATCAAGTTTGGCTCTCCCTTTGAATTTTGTTCTTCACCATTTGATGGTAACCAATATTGTTATTATTTTAAACAAAGTCTATGAAGGTTATAGCACCATTTTTGTATAGTGTTTGTCGATGAGAAATTGTGCTTTAGTGTTAGTGTAGGCCTGGCCAACCTCTCTCTCCCTCTCTCTCCCTCTCTCTTTTTTTTTTTTTTTTTTTTTTTTTGCCCTTTTGACAAGAACGAATTAAATTTATAATTAGTGATTTACCTTTTAACATCAGCACGATAATGGTATCGTGCGTAAAGTGGCTCTATGTGTTGACATATAGTCACTAGGAGGCCAAAAGTTGGTGCTAAATGAAGAACAATTTTCCTAATCAAAGTGGTGTTTGTCGCGATACTGCAAGGCATATTTGAAAAATGTGTCTGCCAACTTGACATTGATTACTTTCTACCTTCCCTTAAGTGTTCTTAATTTAATTAAATAATATAATTAATAACTCTCTTCTCACAGGCTCATACACAAACCAAAAGCTGAAATTAATAATCTTTCTAAGTCAAAGTCTCAAACCCATAAGAAAATCAATTGAAATATTGTTAGAAATTTGAAATAATTAATCTTCTCTTCACCGATATCCAGCACTCTACAATTTTTGGTACACAGAAGAAAAAAATGAAGCTTAATTAGAATTAATGTAAGTTGGAAGTATACCCAAGTATGCAAATGGACCACCACAAATGTTGCTATCAGATTGATTATCTATCAACTATTCAAAACTTTATAGAACTATTTAGCAGCAAATACATTACACAAAATTTTAATCTCAGATATGAAAAGTGATATAATTTTGGTGGATACTTTGCATTAAAGATTTTGAAGTCGGTATCGTAAGTTTTCATTATATGCATGATATGAAAGTTAAATGAAGAAGGAAATAATTAGAAATATTGATGACGATAATTAATTAATTAATTTCAGTGCCAGAATGAGATAAAAAATGTCACTACTGGGGATAGTTGCATTAGATCAATAATACATTACTACAATCAATGTTAAATGGACAACACAATTAGTGGCCAATTCAAAACGACAATTAATCTTTTCTGAACCATTGGTTTTAGATGGATTAGCAACTCAAGTTAGGTGACCAATCAAATAGTTAACAACCACTAATGATGTGATTTGGATTTTGGAGTGGTAGATCACAAGTCTAACTCCAACACCGTTTTAATACAGTAACCTCAAAAAAGATTGGATTAGCGACGCATCCCTATCACCATTTTTCAATTATATCGAACGGGTTGATACTGCTTTTACAATTAAACACTTTTTCTCCCGTTACGTTTTCCTTAATTTGTACAACTCTTAACTAACTTAGCTAGCTTCTTTGGAGAACCAATCTCTCCACTAACTACACTCATGATAAGGATAATTTTTTTTTATATTATAAGTAATTAGTACATAACCAACAACTATTGCATTTATAATTAATTTCTTGAAGTGCTTTTATATATATGTAGCTGCATGCTGTCAAATGCATACTCACAGCAGCGCCTTTAAATAATACAATTATATTCACACTATTAATTGTGTTCTTTTTATATGTAATTCTCTAGACAATGTTTTGTTTCATTCAATTGACAAGAGCATGTCCGGATACGCATCTCCTCAATAATGATCCATTAATATCACATCATCACTTGATAATCCATTCAAGCAACTGCTAAAGTCCCCGTCAAACTGTTTGATTAGAGATTATAAAACATATCCTTATTAACAAATCTCCCCTTTTGTGTTGCCACTTTAGGGAGTACTAGACTGCTTAAACAGAGCTCAATGGGGCCACGTCACGTATAATGTTTCTATGTACAACATCCCAAATTATTTATTTACTTTAGGTTTGACATAGCGTGTGGTTGTAAGCTACTGCAACGAAATTAAAGGGTCCTTTTCAATTCGAAGAACCTCCCACCTGGCCATCTGCCATTCAGGAACAAAACTAACTACATTATAAAATCATATAAGCAACATTACCTTCATTTTGAGTAGGTAATCGTATATATAATCATGTATTGTTAAACATAAAAGTTGTGTTAACTTATAACTCAAATATAATCCAAAATTTATAACTTGATATGATGGTATATATAACAAAAATTCACCGAAGGAAAGTTATAAGTCTAGCATTACTATAAATATAATTACGTATACTAATGTGTTTCAGAAACCCTATAAAGCTGAGATTAAAAGGAATTTAATGCCTTCATGAAATGGAAAGCAACAAAAGAGAGAATAAATTATTGTGGCATATATATAGCATTGAATGCATAAAATTTTTGAAGTCTCTTTTGGGTGGCGTACAAGGAGAGAAAGGCAGCCAACAGGCTGGCACGTATATAAGTAAAATGTGGAAGGAGAAGCTTGTATTATTATTATTATTGACCCAAATAGGGTTCCCTTAAACACTGCCCAAAATAGTTAATGCCCTTGATCATCAACTTGCGTGATTTACGGAGAATGGCCCACTAAATAAGGTAATTTGATCATTAATTGGAAGCCATGTGCGATTTGTTGAACCTGAAATTGGTATTGACTTTAACCAAAAAATTTATATGTATGTTCCAAAACAGCCCGTGAAAAGAACAAGATTAATAATAATGTGTCTATTTGTGTCCCGTGATGAAGTGATTCAAGCGAAGAAAGTTGGAAACACTTCATATGGGTTTTTAGTTTTCGTAATATTTGCCTAACAAGGAACCTTAAAGTGACTTGTGAGTGATCGAGTGAATCTAATTATAATCTTTGCTTGCAAACATTGTATTTTCCACGTATCTTGCCATATATTTGCCGGCCTCCAACAACCCTCCAAATTAAAAATTACTTATAAAGTGTTGTTTACAATATTTAAACCGAGCATAATATCTTGCTCCCAACTCTCGTGTCTTTATGTTATAATGCTTTTATATTAATTAACAGATTAATGTTAAGGAAGCAAAAGATATTGTCTACATTCAATCATTTGTTACACTTTATAATTGGTTAACAAGAAGCCTAGAGCACTGCGTATATGAATATAATTCATCATAGGTATATGCTTTTCTTCATCTTGCAAAACTGTGGGTATTATATATAATTTAGAGATTAAGAGATACATATAGGTTCTTAATCAACCGAATTTTCATAAACAACTACGCAATAATTTAATATTATCATCAATTAATAGATGCCAAAATGGATCAAATTTTACTAAATCTATCACTATTAGGCAGGTTAGTTACATTCAAAATATTTACATTCATATCCATTCTTCTAAGTATTCAAAGTCTCATGAAAGACCTCATGCAATCAGTATTCAAAGTCTCATGAAAGACCTCATGCAATCAGTGGAATTATAAGTAGTATAACATTTTGTTTAATTAAAATACAATAACAAAGAAAAAAATTGAAATTAAGTGGAAGAGTAGATTATTTTAAAAGAATGCTTTGATTAATGTGTTACATAGCTTATACAAATATTTTTTTATTTATTATAGTAACTTTTCATTGAACTAAGGATTAATACTCTATTGAATTTAGATTGAGAGATTATGCAAAATGAGATGAATAACAAATAATTTATTAATTTTTAATAAAAAATTGTACTTAGAAAATGGGTATGCACCCTAAATGTCAATATATTTAGAAAATGGGTATAAACCCTAAATGTCAATATACAACTTGATTAATATTCTTCAACAAGTAATTACTATTAAGTTGTGTGATTAGCAGCCGCTAAACTTCTATTTTCCTTTGTTAATTTCTTATAACCTCACGTTTCAAGCTAGGCTTCTAGCCCACATAAGCAACGGCGTTAACCGTAAGTAAGATGCTTAAAGCGTTAATAAGTCTTCTAAAGGTACGACTTTTATGAAAAGTGTATTCTCTTTCGAAACTTGAGCAAATCTTGATGGAACAGAAAAATTATTACAAATTAGAAAGAGACGGCAGACATAATGAGTCTTGCGAAGCTCTTCAGATCTTTAAAGATAAAAAAAGATGTAGAACTTTTATTGAAAATTAGGTCAGAGATAACTCAACATGACAACATTAACATTATCTTCACAATAATTGGGGTAGCAAAAAACTTGCATCGAAGAAACTTGATAAACGTAACAAAGACGAAAGAATATGTAAATGCTAATGAATGATGAAGGATGGATTAATTTTTTTAATTAAAGTAGATTTATCTCTTAAGTGAACACTATGAAATTGATGTATAAAAAAGATTTAAAACTCTTATGGTACCAAAATCACTTCCAATTTCCAGACATATTATAAATGTTGTTTGTATATGAAGCGGAGAATAACAGCCAACCAATTCTACACATGAAAAACGTTTCTATGAAGGACATTAATAAGCATTTTGTCTATTGAGGACCACAAATAAAGGCTGTCTCTTGAGTGTACAGTAATTTGCATGAAATGACATTGCAGCTGCACATGGATATGTTAGCTACTAACTTCCTCAAACAACTTAATTTCCCACTAAAAGTACGAACTTGATTAATAGTTACAGCCTCGAACTATTTTCCTTGTAAATTTCAGGGTTAAGAAATATATAAGAAGCTCCTTGTGCATAGTTAATTTGTTTATTAATTCTGAAAACTGTTTTCAAAAAACACATATTTACCAATATATTTAAATTAATATCGATCATATATCATTTTTAAAATTTGAAAAAATTTAAAACCAACCACATATTCTTATCAAATTTTAAAAATAAAAACTCAAAATTTACAAACAAATAGAATCTAAAATTTTGGATTATATTTAAATCTGTTGCCAAATACTGCTTGGTCACTACTCTACATTTATTGTATAGGAAAATTCCGGTGTTCGATCAACTTATGAGATTCAGAAACAGAAAGATCTTTAATTTCATGGAAAACATTGTGACAATTCACAAAGGTCTTTTTTAATTGAAAAAATGGTATGTAATCAATATACAAGAATCTACTAAATGCTAAAAGGGTAATTCTTGAAGCAGGCTTTCCACTTGCCCTGGACCTTTCAGAATTCAAAAATGAACTACAATTGCTGATTGCTTCTTGCTAGTTAAAGCCACAAAGGGACCGTGAGGCACTATTGTTTCGTTTTTCTTTTTCTTTTAGGTTTTGTTAATAACATAAACGAAACAGGCCCACCGATATTGAATTCTGAGCCTCGATGTGATAAGCTAACAGCAAGATAGGTGACTTATGAATTACAGATATTAAAGATTCTTTTCTTCCCTTGTCAGAAAATGCACCATCTTGTTTGTGTCTTTTCTGTTTATTGGCCACTGTTGAATGTGTCTTTGTAATTGTGCAGCAGTTTACTCATTGGTTTTGCTCCTGAGTTTATGACTACAAATTTTTCTTCAGCTATCAATCACATACGTAAACTTAATTAAGTTTTTTCCCACTTAGATCCCGGTTTATATCAATATTAATGGTTTTAATGGCTTTAAAAATTGATCAAAAATGGTTCCCCCAACTTGTACTAATTCATAAAATAATTACCACCAATGAGACAAAGTCCACAATTGCTGCTTAAATACCATTCTTTTTCTTTGAAAAGTAATTAGATTTTAAGCTCTCTTCGAAACAATTCTCAAACAACATCAAGATAGCTCAACTAAATTTATCATGTGAACTTCTCTTTCAACCATGTATAACTACGTATAAATAAAATAAGCACACCAAACTAACAAACAACATCCATTAATGTAACATAAATTAATGCAGAAAACAACTAATATATGATCGTTAATTACAACTTGATCTTCGACTTGCATGTAGATTCCATGCTTAGGGTACTTACCCAAATAGAGATGTCACAAGAGCTAAGAGCCTTTGCATGCAACTTGAAGATCTTAAGCATACTCACTTTCCCATGCAACGTGGCTGTCGAGGTCATGTTCAAGCTACCAGCTTCCACATCGTTCACAAAGTTAGGATTTGATACTAATTTTTCCCCATCAAGGTCTGCAGAAGCGGTAACGTTAACCTTGCCTCGTGCAGGAACATATGCACCCGCAAATGGGATTTCAGCCACAACATCTCCATGATAGTTCACATAAGCGGTAGCGTTCTTGTATTTGAAGCTTCCATAGTTTGGATTGGCAATCGTTACAACCATGTCCACTGTAGCATTCAATGTCACGTTTGGATAAAAACTGATTTGAATGTTTTCGAGGCCTACAGGGTGCGCAGTGATTTCAGGTTGCTTAGGCTTGAAGATGGTAAGTGACAAAGTGGTGATAACAACTACAAGCACAACGACAACAAATGCCGTCACAGCACAACAAATTTTCAGACCTTTGCGGGAAGTTTTGGTGCCATTACCCATATCCAAACCTATTGAAAGAAATACAAAACCACCAAGGTGATCACTCTACGTCTATTGAGATTTTGTTTTGCTTACGTTGGTTATGTAAGCTTGTGCAAGGAGGTATTTAAAGTACAATAAGATGGAGGAGATTAAACGATCGGAGGAGGGTTGTGTATTTGAGTTGTTCTTGACTATTGTTCAACCCTTCTTCATCTCCTTCTAAGGAACGTCCTCGCTTTGAATGCAAAATTATGGGTATTCTATTGATGATGTATGTAGTGTAACAGTGTTTTGTTTTGCTACATTGGAAGAGGTTAAGTTCAAAAAGGACTCAACAACAAGAAGGCATTTGAGTCCTAGTTTAAACGGACTATTTATGTGCCTCCAAAGTTCGATTCATAGTCAAATACGTTGTGGACTCCATGTTTGGCTTCGATTTTGATCAGCTTGTGTGTGCACGCAATAATTTAAAAGTATATGATATGATACCACGTTATAAATTACTATTATCTTGTAAACTAATATTTTTTTATTTAAGAAATCATAAATTCTTTACTATGACAAATCATTTTTACTAATATTTATCAAATAAACCGTTGTCAATTAAAGATCAAATATTAACAACTTTTTTGATAAGGGCATAACTTGAACAACATGATTATCAGAGACAAGTGTCCGTTACTAATTATTGGAATCGAAATGGTTGATAAATATTATTTTTGATGGTCCATCGAGCACATTAAAAATACTTTTTACAGATTTCAGGATAGGCCCCATTTTCTGTATATTCTTTTAGAAACAAAAATAGTTTAGGCCCATTACGGTTGCCTTGATATCAAAAGTTTGACAATGTTCTAATAAATTGGGCCATATTGTGGGCCAGGCCTTCAGTCCAGAATCAAGGCATCCTCCCATTCGTGTTGGAAAATTTTGCAAGAATACCCTTATTTTAGAGTTTCTTAAAAATTGCCTTCTCCTCAAAAATTGACATATTATAACCTGTTCGTCGAAAAGTGCATCACGTCATCTAACAGTGTTCGATGGTGTCTAACGGGTGCATCCGACGGTATCTGATAGTGCTTGACAATCGATAAGTAGTGCCAACACTCAACAGAAAATTATAACAAGCAAATTTTCAAGGCATGGTCATTTTGTTATCCACACCGAAATTGGGGGTATTTTCTAAATTTCTCTTCATGTTGCCACTTGCCACCAATTAAGGTGTATAGACTAAAACTCTCTTATCAAGAGAATTTATGCATCCTCTATTGAATAAACAATTTGGAAAAGTATCTAATTGGCCATTGAGCAGCTAATGATGAAAGTGGGAAGATAAATGAGAGACTTTAGATCTGGCATAAATTAAACGATTAAATTGACTTGCAACACCACCTATTGAAAGAAAAAAACAAAACAAAACATCAAAATGATATCTTATGTCTTTTGTCAAGTCAATATGTTTTACTTTTCTTATCAACAAATTAGACATTTTAATTTCTTAATTTCACATCCAAATACAAATGATTATCTTCAAAATACTTACCTAATTGGATTTGGGCAACCACATAAAGGCGTTAAATTTATTTAGAAATATAATCAATCTTCTTTATAAGAAAGGTCTTTATGTTGTTAAAATCAATGATCTTGTTGTTGTAATTTTATTAACGATTTAGTTGTAAAACTAATCAAGTTTCATCATAACATGAGACAGCACCATGATGATAAGACATGCTTTTGACAAAAATGGATCTCATTCTCATTTAGTTATGACAAGTTCATTAAAAAAAATGGAAATAAAATAATAAAAAAATAATAACTGTTGATTCTTACAAGAAACAGCTCTTCTTGTAACATATTTGCTTTGGTCTTAATAAGATTGGATTAAATTATAAAGAAAACAATTAATTAAAAAACCGCCGGCCAAGCATAGTAAAGTAAACAACAGCATATCAAGTTGTCAACAACCCCAAACCTTAATTTTGGACTTACTGTGCTCTGTCCTTCTCTTTCATTTCATTTGATCAACATCAGTATGAACGACTTGCTTACGGTAAAGTTTCATTTTTTTTGCCTTCGTTTGCTTTCTGGGTATATGTGATTGTTAGCTGTAAGCTCTAGTTTGTTAATTTGGATTATTGAACTGCAATTTTATTTGTTCTTTTTTTTTTTCTGGTTAATATAGTTTTAGTTGGATTTTGCTTCAGTTAGATGCTGAAATTGTTTACTTGATTCGAATTCTGGGTTTTGAAGCTGGAATTATGATGCTTGCCAAACTAAAAGTGATTGCTTGATTTTGGTGGGTTCTCTTTCTGAGTTTGAAATTGAAGTAGGGTTGCCCACCATTTTATTTGCAGAATTTTGTGGATTGAGTTGACCCAAAGATCTCTGAAGAGTGGAGTTCTATGACTTTTCTTCTTACCCTGTTGTTTGGTTTCTGAGAAAACACAGGAAAAGAAAATGTAATTAGTGTTTGTTTTGGTTGCTTAAAGATTGAAATTCATTTAAGCAGAAAGCAAAAGTTGTTATATTAGGCTTTGATGCCTGGAGATCTTACAACTTTTCTCAGGATCTCAATAGAGCTTTTTGTAATCGAGTCATGATGTCTTTGTTTTGCATATTCAATTTTTTGTTCTTTAAATAAATCTCCTGAAACATTCAGAGAATTTTTTTTTTTTTTCACTTGAATAGGCCTATAAATGAATTCTTTTTTTTTTTTTGAGGGCTGAGGGGTTTTTGGGGGGTGTGGGGTGGTGGTTGGTTTATGTGCACTGATCAGTGTTTTGTTCTACAATAGCCCTTGCCATTGTTCATTCAAACATTGCTAGAGTTCAGTTTGACTTTCTGACATTACCTTTTGTCTTGTGTAATTTTGCTGTGTTTTAGGATTCATTTGTTGGCGATGCCAAAGGCCAGCCTTCCAGAGATAATAATGATATCGAAATGGGAATGCGAGTTCCACGGAGTAACTCCGATATGGGGATGGAGGCTTTCAATAAGCAGGTGTTCATAGTCATGAATTTAATTTATCATTCTTTAGGTTGCAAAATTCGCATAATGAACTTTCATGAATTCCAATTGGTTATGATAGTGTTATTTAGGTTTGTGGTTATAAGGCATTCTCATCTAATTTTTTTTAGTGGGATAACTAAAAGGAATAATATTTTACATGGAGATTAGTTGCAATATTTCTTTTTTCCTTATTCTGTCTTTCAAGACGCCTTTCTTTTTTGGTTTGTATTTCTCTAATTATATTTTTCTTTGTTCGTTTGCAATTTAGATACAAGAGGTTGAAAAACAGGTTGACAAGCTCTCTGTGTTACTTAAGAAACTGAAGGTGTGTATGATGCTCATTCCATTCATGCTTTATACCTTATTGTGAGACAGATATGACCTATATTTTGGGGAAAGAGATGTCTCAACAAATTTTGTCTTCAATTTAGGTTTTATCATGTTCTATATTAGTTAATTATTGATCTCTGTAAGGATCTGATTATTATTTCATATTTGAGCTAAAAGAAAGGTAGAACTAGAAAAGAAATCGTTATGGTGATATTTAGGGCAAGTACTTGGTTCGAATACAAATGGGGCTATGCCGTATAAAGATTGACCTAGTCACCAGCATCCACCCAACTGGTAAAATGTCTGGTTCCTGATCCAAAGATTAGAGCCTCCAGCTTGATCTAGTTTAAAACCAGCTTCACCTTCATTGATACAGATATTATAACATAATATTTCATATTCAACGTAATTATTACTATATCTAATATCTGAAAAGAAACCTAATATTAAACTTGTTCTGCGAGTTAAAAGGTCAGCAATTGGAATGCTGACACTCGGAAGTTCCTCTTCATTGACTATTATAGAGAGTTATCACCATGATAAATTGTTTTGTTGCTGCCTTTTATTTTATCCTAGTAACTTTATTGCTGATCGGCATAATTTCTCATACAATTTCTAATCTGAACCTCACACAGGATGCAAATGAGGAGTCAAAGTCTGTAACAAAGGCATCTGCAATGAAAGGTAGAACGCTATGTTGGTACTCTTATTTTTATAGTCTAACACTTCACTTGTCATGGAATTTCCCTGTTGGATTTTCTGATATAGCTTAGCCTTTAGTCCGTTTCAAGCCTGAATGTAGATAGTGAACTAGTTTGGCTAGGTAATTGGTGGAGTTGGTTCATTGTCAGACTAGTACATATTGGAAAGAAGACTTCAAGACTTGGCAGCAACTAATCTATCTGAGAGTTATTTTGTTTAGATATAGGCAATTCTTTCAAACTTGGGAGCAAGCTCTTGATAAACGAGTCAATAATTTTGCAACACTGAGTCTTAGTCTGACCTTGCTATTACATTTATGTTTATTGTGGTCTATAATTCATTTCAATCTATGAATGTTGTTAAATCATTAAAGCTATCAAGAAACGAATGGAGAAAGATATAGATGAAGTGGGAAAGATTGCACGGAGTGTCAAAGCAAAAGTAGAAGCAATAAACAAAGAGGTAATATGATACCAATTGTATTACCATCCTGTTTTCTGTAAATAGCTAGTCTTTTAAAGTTTTGTGCTGATTCTCTGTTTTTTGATCATCAGAACCTGGCCAATCGGCAGAAACCTGGATGTGAAAAGGGAACAAGTGTTGACAGATCAAGGATGAATGTTACAAAGTGCGTTGTGAATTATTTATATGTATATAATGCTACTAAAATAAACCTTAGCTAGTTGATATATAAATTTTTTGTTTCGAATTGCAGTGCCTTGACAAAGAAGTTCAAGGAACTAATGACAGAGTTCCAGGTAGATCGACATATTATGCTCCTCATTTCTGCAGTTATTTTTCTTCTTTGTCTTCTCATGAGTTATTTTGTGTCAGACACTAAGACAAAGGATCCAAGATGAGTATCGCGAGGTTGTGGAGAGAAGGGTCATTACAGGTTTGGATACTCAGCTTAAAAATTGACAGAAGTGGAAATGCTTATAAATTTCTAAGTACATATATTTATCTTTTTAAGTGGGGGATGAAATTTCTATTCACTGCACTTTGTTTTTTGATATTTATGGTTGAACAGTTACGGGAACCAGACCAGATGAAGAGGTCAGCTTGAATCTTGAAATTATAATTTCAGCTTTAATGCTTATGGATTTTATCATAATTGGCGAAAGATTTAATTTCTGTTTTAGACAATTGACCACCTGATCGAAACTGGAAACAGTGAGCAAATCTTCCAGAAGGCAATTCAAGAGCAGGGACGAGGACAGGTATACCCTTACAATATCTTGTATCGTACTCCTTGAAGATTTCTTCTGTTTTGCAAAGTTCAGCACAAGAGTCGTGAAAATTTGATATGTGGTGGCTGAACTAGGTTATCATGTTAGTTTCTCTAATTAGACTTCCAGATAATTATATTTTTGGCAAGATACTTATCTAGCTCCCCTAGGAATTGGTTTTATTTTTGGGTTTATGGGACTAAAAGGGTTGATCCCAAATATGAATGTCAGTAAATTAGGTTGAAAGTGATGAACTATTGAGGCGCAACTCTTCTTATTTCCTCTTTCTATTCAATAATATATCAGCTTCATCCCTCATAACGTCTATTTTTCCCAAACACTTTGTTCACGCATGTATTGATACCAAAATTGTCAAATTTGATGTGTCTAGTCTCAGTGCGCTAAGAGGTTAACTTCCACATGCTGTGATCCTTAGTTAAGTACTAGTAGTATGTGATTCTGCTGCAGATGATGTTATCTCAAATTTGCTTCCGACTGTCTTCTTACTCTTATTATAGTGCATCTTTGTCCAAGTAGATATCTTTACCTACTGTCAGGCATCAATGTCATCTGCATTTTAGAAATTCCTTGCCATACTCAAAAGTTCATGATGTAAAGAGCTGCCTACCATGTGCCTTTATTCCAACTTCACCACGAATTCATAATTCTCTTTTTTGAAGCCTTTCTCCACTTAATGATTTGGACTGTGGTTGCAGGTGCTGAATACATTGGAAGAAATCCAGGAGAGACATGATGCCGTCAAGGAAATTGAGAGAAAGCTTCTTGACTTGCAGCAGGTATTTATGCACAGAGTAAGCCTAGCGTATCCAGCCGATGTGTCTAATGTGATTCTGTCATTTTCCAGATTTACCTAGATATGGCAGTTCTAGTTGAGGCTCAAGGAGAGATCTTGGACAACATTGAAAGTCAGGTTCGGTTTTACTCTCAGATCCTTTATGTGGGCATGCATGCATGCGTGTGCACCCCCAATTGTGTTGTGGTTGGTCATGTGTGTTAACAGGAATCTGGTTCAGGTTGCAAATGCAGTCACTAGCGTCCAGTCAGGGACAAGTGCACTTCAAACTGCAAAGAAACTCCAGAAGAATTCCCGAAAATGGATGTGCATTGCCATTATAATTCTGCTTCTTATAGTAGCTGTTATAGTTGTTGGTGTCCTCAAACCTTGGAAGAATTCTTGAATATACCCCCTTCTGTTACTTGACTTCACTCTTATGCTTGTAGTGCTTGGTTGGGAAGTGCTTATGGTCCTTTTTTTTTTTTTTTTGCCCTTTTCTTTTCTGGGTGAGATTTGGTTTCTTAGTGGTGGTGTGATTTAATTGAAGGGTCTTGAAACACGTATATACAGTTCTTGTCTTTAATGAAAATCTTCTACATCAAGCATTTTAATTTGATTTGCTAAATCGTTGATACTGATAGCTTTGCTTCCCTTACGTCCTTTCCTATTTGTCTAAGAAAATAATTAATGAATGACAGGATGAGAAGGAAAACAAAATAAGTTGAATTCTTTATTAATCAATTTTCACGAAAATCCAACGCCAATTTTGTTCTTTCTTCTTTCTTTATTTTTTTATTTTGGCCTGTGAGTCCTTAGTATCTTGTACTCATCTACTGACCTTTTGGTCAAAGCTTCCCTCATAAAAATCCAAAAAATAAAGTAATATAAATGTAAACTCATTGTATTTCATATTTTATCATGTAACGGATAGTAACGGGCGGACAATGGTTAAAAATTAAATAATTGAACCTGATGTCAGTCCGAAGGGTGAGATCATAGATTCCGTTCTTTTTTTTTTATAATATGTGTGATTTTTCTTTTGAAAAATAAGACAGGAAACATTTAAACATTGTGGCAAAAATATTTTAAAATTGTATGTTTGCCGTTTGTTCTGCTTTATGCTTACCATCCGTCCATTACCCTTTGGAAACAGAGACAAATATTGCTTTTATACTTTCCACTAAAATCGTTTTCCAAATTGCATGTCATTCTCAACATTTGGAAGAGGAGAGCAGCACTGCCCCAATCACGGTAAATTGATGATGAGCCGGGAAATACTAAACATGCTTGCACACAAGGCCTCATAATGGGCTAAGTACATTTTTTGCTGATCTGTTCTGCTTTGGCCTTTTGTCCCCCTTAGAGTACATTGCCAATAGATTGCTTTTATTGTTGTTGAGACTTGAGACCGAACCCATAGTACTGCTTTTAATATTGGGTTTATCATTTTTAGGTACAAGAATTATATTGTCTCTCACTTTTGAATGTGTTGAAGTTGCCCTGTGAACTGCTTTTCACATCACGAAAGACCCTTATGAAGTTCATGTTTCATCTATTTTATTGTGTTTATTGTGTTTGATTAAAGAAACACTTATATGCTTCGCTAGGAAGTGCTATCAAAAGCTCCAAAGAGAGCACCAAAAAAAAAAACACTTCTGGTATAAGCAGTCTCCAAGGGACCCTAGTTAATTTTTCATGCTCCCTTGTTTTGCAGGTGACAAATGCAGTAGACCATGTTCAGATGGGTAACGACGCTCTTCGAACTGCAAAGAGCTTGCAGAAGAAGTCCAGAAAATGCATGATGATTGCAATCATCTTGCTCCTAGTTATTGCGATAATCATCGTACTCTCAATTTTGAAGCCTTGGAAGAAATGAATAAAGTAAATTCAATTTCCGCCGTGCAAGTCTTTTGTTACATAATACACTTGGATTATAAATATTACAGGGTGATAGTTTTTTTTTTCTTCTGATTCCTAACAAATTTATAGGCTTTGTGTATTCTATCAATTGAGACTCAATTCAATACTAAATAATGGAAAGTTTCCAAGATTGCGGGACAGACTTCATCCATTGCTCTTCTCATCATCATAATCTTCTCCATGATATATAATTCTTATGTAACAACCACATGCTTAATTATTGATTACAGGCAAACATATCAGTCACTAGAATTAAGTGTTGAAGGGCTGCAAACTCCTAAGGTGAGTCCTGATTTTTCTCCATACTGTAAGTGAAGAACATTGTCATAACACTTTCAAAGGCAAGCCACATAGCACAAATTCATGATCAGTGATATGTTTCTAACAGAGTTGGAAACTTTTTTACGTAGACTCTCTATCAAGTTTTTTGTGTTTCATCATTCAGGATCAGGATTGACAACATTACTCCATCTTATCCTGTAGTTGTTGTTACAATCTCACTGTCCTGTTCCACTTCTGTACCTCTGTCAACTGAAAAGAGTTCCACACGTGTGCAGCAAAGATAGTAAAAGATAGGATTAATCAATCTACACTATGCTTCTAGAAAGATTTCTGCCACTTGCACCCTCCCATTACACTTGATTTTCAAATCCAAATTTATTACCTAGCACCTTTTGAGTCGAAGAATTCAATTAGGAAAAGCAGTGAAAAGTATGTTTTAGATAATACACAATTTTCATGTGCATAGCAGAGTCCAGATCATATGGTTGAAAAACTTCACATCTAAAATAAATTTAATGTGTATTTCAAAAAACAGAATTTTTATCTTTTCATTTCAGTAACAACCAATAGGACAATGACATGCCATATCACTAATGTGCAACCAGAATGCCGCAAAGGGCTTGCAGCATTATTCTTCTAGATTGCATCCCCCTTCATGCATCACTACTTCATAGCCTATTGCATCCAATCGAAGCCACATTTTGAATCCCAAAATAGCTTTTTTTATTCAAAGCAAAAACTTTGCTCCTAGAATAGCTTATTGCACTTCAATTCCACGGAATTCTAGGGTGTATTTGTTTTCGTTTTCAGAATACTGTTTTCTAAAAATGCACATTTACCAATGCATTTAAATTAAAACCAACTATATAACATTTAAAAAAAAAAAAAAAGAAATTGAAAACAAAAACTCAAAATACGAAAACAAACACACTCCTGGACTTTTACGCACTCACAAAGAACTTAAGAAGTGATTCTAGAGTCTACAAGGGAAGAGTATTTCCATTTGCATATCATACCTAGCTTATGCATGCGATATTGTATAAACTATATGGAAATCTGATAAGATCAAGCAGCAAGAGAAGGCTCCACATGCAAAATGGGCTAAAGAGTACACATACACAAGAAAACTGAATCAGGCTAACCACCAAAAGGTCCAAAACCAGGAAGGTTTACGGTAGGATGTGAAAATAAATATTCTGGGAACCACAAACAGAATAAAAATAATAATAATAATAACAAAACAAAGGAAACATGCCATACAAATGTTTGAAGGTAAGTAAATGAATTAAGGTTTTTGCAAACAAAAGGCAGCAAGTAGTTTCATCTGAAGCTACTGAAACTAACTTATCTCCTACCTTCTTTTCTCTGCTTCCAATTCAATCAATTCAATCACCTTATCGATCTCCCGAAATTTTACAGGCATTTGAAACAAGTCACGAACAATAGAATTCGTGGGCAAAGCAGCTTCACTATTCAAGTTATTTAACCCTACACAAGTTAACAGTTCTACCCTTAACAATCTAACTGAATTCGTGAAAAACAGGAAAAAAAAAATCGAACACATACCCAGAGATAGAGAGTTTGCGAAGGGGCGAACCTTCGAAGCACAATGTACAGAGTTAGCACTCGGCTTCTCAGATCCAACTCAATCGCTGTTATATCACATGCGGGCATTAAACGCAACGTTTCTGTTTTTAATCCCCTCCAAAACGCGCCGTTTTTGCCCCTCTGTTTCTTTGGGAAATTTCCACTTCAAAAATAAATTTTAATTGTGCTAAGTAGGATATAGACTTTGGAGTATAAAAACTACCTTGGACTTTCTAATAATTTTGTTAAGCATAACTAAAATTACGTAATTTATATAATTCAATTGTTTAAACAGAAAGATTAATTTATTAGATGAAATGTGTAACTTCTTTATAAACTCAAATCTCTTTAATTATCCAGTAAAATAGAAGACTTAAAGTATAGATAGTAATTAAATGTAATTGGTAAACCCGCTTAGCATTGAAAGTTTTATAACGATTAAAAACTATTAAAGGACTTAAAATGATGTAGGAAACAAACACTTGATAATGTATTTGAAACAAATCAAATTGGACTAATACATGAACAACTTTCTTCACTGAAAAGGCCTTAGAGAGCTAGTACACAATTGCTAATGTGGCCAAACAATGCTTATACTGACCCCAATCACATATTCAGCTATTACAAACGCATTATTCCTCCCCAGTTCCACAATATAGGATCTGGGTAATTATATGTTCTATAAGACCCTTCACCATACTCAGATCAAGTTGCTCTCTCACATTCTTGCCTTGGCAATCACTACATTTCCTTCGTCAATATTCATAGCTCCTGGTCTAGTCCATGATTCCTTGAATTGCTCCTCAGTAACTCCTGCAAAAGCAATGCCAACAAAAATTATCAAAAATGTTTTCATTAATCATGTTGGAGAGAAGAGAAATTAATTAATCACTAGTTAACTTGCCTTTGCCCATAGCAGCAGTGGAAGAAATGCCTCCCTGGACTGTCTTGAGGTACCTATCATAGTAGTTTGCACCAGACCATTTTTGATGAGCAAGTGTGTCAACTCCATTGTTCCTTTCTTCTCTCTGGATCCTCTCCACATAAGCCAGCATACCTCTCATTGCATAATCTCTTGCAAATGTGTCAATCACAAGAGCATCAGCATGGAAACCTGCGAGTGTTATGAACTGCCAACAGTAGCCCATCCTAGCTATTCTAGGAATGAAATCCCTCATTTGTTCATCTGTCATTCCTGATGCATCCCAGTTGAATGAGGGTGAAAGATTATAGGCCAACATGATCTCTGGTTGCTTTGATTTCACGCCCTCCGCAAACTGGGTGCATTCAACCAAGTCTGGGCTGGAGGTCTCCATCCAAATGAGGTCAGCATGAGAAGCAAAAGCCCAGCCGCGAACAACTGCTGCCATTACTGACCCTTTGAACCTATAGAATCCTTCTCTTGTTCTGGGCAAGTCCCAGTCCCAGAAGAGATTTGTAAGCCCTAATCTCTCAGCTATCTCCCGACCTTGCTCATTGGACAGACACTTCTCATAGCTAGAATGGTTCATCCATTCATTCAATCTTCTCCTCTTCTCGTCCTCACCAACGTTCATATTCTTGATTGCATCCGTAACACATTCAGAGAACGTTTTGAGCTGTGCCATTGCCAGCCAATTGTCCTCAATGGCTTGAAGTTCAGCTCCTGTTTTGCCTGCAGCCATTGCTTGCGCTAAAATAGTAGCCAAAGCTTTCCCTCTAAGATTTGGATTAGTCACACCAAGAATGAACTGATGGTCTCTGGTGTCCACATTGGTTTGGATCAAATTAGCTGCAACTGCATCAGTCCTAGCCACCAACACTGTCTCCACTCCCATGACATCAAATTGCAACCTTGCAGCCACAAGCCTGTTGATGTGTTCACTAACCGCAACAAGGACCTTACCAGCCATATGACCACATTTTTTGGTCACAGAGGACTGGTCCTCAATGTGGACACCAGCAGCGCCACGCTCAACAAAAAGTTTGCAAAGCTTAACAGTTGCTGTAGTACCACCGAACCCTGTGTCACCATCAGCTATAATTGGCTTAAGGTAATCAACATAAGGGGTTCTAGCCCTCTCTTCACGGCTCATGCTCATCCGCGCCTCCTTTTGTTTCCTATCATGGTATTGTTGCGCAAAGAAAAGATGTTCAACTTTGTTTGGGACAGTGTCATAAGGGTAGTCAGCAAGGTCTGGGCCTGGTTCATTGGTGGATGTGTGGGTGGAGGAGCACTGCCAACCAGAGACATAAATGGTGTCCAAGTGCTTGGCCATCATGGTCACTTGGACGGGGTCAAGCGCACCAAAAGTCCTGGAAGCAGTACCATTGGCTTGGTGGGTTTTGAGAGTTCTCCACAGCTTTTTTGCCATCTCGTTGGAGCCATAGCCTTGTTTAAGGGTCCCTCGTAGAGCCACAACATCTCTTGCTGAATATGGTCGTCGGGTTAGCTTGAACCTCTCAGAGTTCCACCATGCTTGCACCTCTGCAACTTCTGCTTCGAATCTCCCTTCTTCTTCCATCAACTGGTCAAAGGATTGGCGCTCATTATTATACAGTATTTGTTAACATAGAATTTTCTTTCGAAGAACAAAAGTATATTAAAACTTTGCTCTGGAATAACTATTAAACAAATTTGAGCTATTTATTTAATTCTTTTTTAGTTTTATGCTTAATTAATTAGCATAAATTGCCTAAGGATTTATATTCTCCAACCGCTTTTAAGATATTATATATACACTGAAAACTATAAGATATTGTCAATTTATGAACTTGATGAAGCATTAAAATATTCATAAATTCAGTTTAATATTTATATGTGTCCATCTTTTAATCTACAAATAAAAGATTCTTTAAATAATAATCTTTCAGCCTTAAAAGAAGTAATAAACCATTGAAAGAAAAGACCAAAGAAACATTATAATCATCCATCTCTATCATATATCCCAATAAACAATACAACGTTAGTTTAAAAGTTGGGACAACTAGACCACAGAAACGCATGGATGCAGAAGAAGACCAACCAACTTAGGAATGAAAAAAAATTATAAGTTCTTTTGTTGTGTGTAGTCCAAAAATATGAAATAAAATGACATAAACACGTGCACCTGCTCTACTGATGAATAGAATTCTTTCAGTTTGGTTCTTAAAAATACTACCAATATTATTTGACAGACAGAGAGAAAGAAAGATCTCTTTTTAAGCTATAAGATGAAGCTGGATATAAACTGCCATGAGTTGAACAGAACAACCCATTTCAGCCACGGGCTCGGTAATGTCATTCACCAAATTAAAAGCCAAGGGCTTCTCGGGAGTTTAATATGGATTTTGCAAGTAAAATGAAACTGAACCTTAAAAGTGTTTAACAATTAATGTATAATTAACATGTTAAGCAAAAACTATGCTCATCCCGTGCATGTTGCATGCACATCTAATAAGGGTAAGGAGAACATGAATCCATAATACATGAGTTGAGCTCCACTTATCAAAGTTCTAATTAAGTAAGATTGAGAATCAAAGAATGATGAGAGAAAAATATTGTTAGAAAATAGAAGAATAAGACTAGCAAGATAAATAGTTGTTGAGAGGCTTTACCATTGAGGGCGCTGAGAAAGATGCAGCCATGGTAGAACTTTGTTTTTGTATGAAAGCTTAAGAAAAATGTATGTACTCTTAACAACTAAGAGAAGTTCATAATGCAAAGGCTCCTCCAAGCTTCTCTATTTATAACAAAGGGTGGCTTGTGAAGATAACAATTGCAGATGCCCTTTTGGATAAGAAAAAAAAAAAACAAATACCAAGAAAAATTTCTGCTGTGCAGGCTTCTCTCATTTATATTTATCTCGGTCTGTAGCGACCTCATTTAATAAATAAATATTATAAATTTTGCATGCCATTGTTATCTTGATCAGAAACTGAGTGAAAGTTGTCCCCTGGGAGCTGCAGTTGGAGGCACGTAAGGTGATGGCACTATTCTTCTCCAACTATCCCGTGCCACCGCACTTGCTATTGTCTTCTTTCATTTACTTCATGTCATCCATTACTATTAATTATATTTTCATATAAACTTGACAAATATATAACTGATTCCATCAGTTTTTCTGTTTCTCTTTGTACAATTACAACGTCATTTAACTACTGCACTTTCTATTTTGAAACTCTAGCACATTTCGAGCATTAATCAAGATCCTGCTTATCCCAAGCAATCTTCTTGAATTATAACATGAGAGATTGAGCAGAAAGATGAATAATTTCCATGTTTGTAATGGGATTTTCTTATTCGTATATGTGGTACAATTTGGTAGCTCATTATAGACCTGATGAAGAGTAAAGTTGTACAGTCCCAAGGTTGGTTCCGCTGCTAAGGACACAACAAGATCGAACGCAATGGCATCTACAAATAGAACCCAGTTCGATGATGAACAGTTGGGCACAAATTAAAAGGAAAAAATGAAAAAGAAGAAGGAATTCTGGTCAAATATTTACGCACAAGGAAATCAATGAGGTCAAATATTATATTATAACAACAAAATGTGATGCAATAATAACAATATCCTTCAATTAGGGACATATATTAAGGTGTACTGTGAAGGCTGATCATGTAGCCAACATCCTCGTTCGGTTAAGAAGATGTTGAACACCTCTAAGTCACAAGCATGTGGCAATCTAGAAATGGAACACGCAGGCAAGCCAAATGGATAAAATGAAGTTCATATAAAAAAGTGCAAGTAGTTTAATAGAATTGAATATGATATGTAATTAGTGGTTATCTATTGCGGGTTTGATTGGTAAAATACGGTGGTTGCAGAGAGGTGATGACAGAAGCGGTTTCAAAGGATCGGAATTGGGAGTCCCGAGGAAAAATTAAGATAACCCTATCTCTAACCAACGCAATCTCATTATTCTCATGCTCACATACCCACAAGTTGGCAAATCTATCCTCGACTAAAGCAGAAACAATCATCAATCCTCCATGACTGAACTGAACATGCCTCACTCTTTCAATTATTCTCATTTCTAAATAAGAAAATGAAAAAAAAAAAAACCAATTCTTTAGAGCTTTTTAACCTATTGTCAGCATGGTGGACGAGCTGCATAATCTTACTAGATGTTTGTTTAAATTTTTATATCGAATTAATGTAGAGGTTTTATTTGTCAATTTCAAAACTAGTTTGATGGAGTGATTAATCTCTTTCTATACCTTAAAATCCTTCTTTAATAATTAAATATAGGACTCAACAATTTCTCTCAAACGATACTCCTTCGATGAAGAGACAGAGGGGCAACATCAATCCTTCTCATCTAAAAACAAAAACTTATCACATTGAGTATTAGAGTCTAACTTTAATCTATTTATAAAAATTTTAAATGTTTAATATAAAATATTAGCTCGACGGATAGAGGATTAACTCTTTATATATTTTTTAATTTCTTTAACAGTATAATGTAAAACACAATAATTAATAATAAAGTGAATGTTATTAACTTAAAAGTTATACACGTGTGGGAGTATTAATTGTTTTGTAGAGGTTATGGACACTATATTATAATATTGATTAAAGGTTTTTATTGGAAATGAGGTAACTCTTGTTGTTGGACGATTATGAATCTATAGGAAGAGAGGAAAGGTAGGTGGCATTTGATCAATAATTCCGAGAAAATAAATAAATATACAAGTATATATACAGAGAGTTGATTGATTAGAGAGGATGGGGGCCGGGGCTAGCGAAAGCGAAAAGCCTGAAATGCTGCTAGCGAAAGACAGGGTAAGGTCTGGTCTTTTGCTATTTAGCATTTCGAGGAATTGAATTGTATTTATTCATCTTTTTCTCGCATGTGTTTCAACGCATTTCATTTTCAATTTTATATGACATTTACACGCATCTCTATGAAATTCTAACCACAAAATTCTGGTGATATATTCCATAATGTCATTGTCAAATGGGTTTTTTTTTTTTTTTTTTTACTTATTTCATTTTCTTCTGATAGATTTTGTGTATTTTTGCTCTTTTGATAGATTTTATGTAGTTCTGTAATATAAGTGTTTTGAATTATTCTCATTCTATTGAAATTCTAAATTATTTGATTGATTCATTCCTCTTTTCATTCTTATTCTTGTCTAAGAGCTTCATTTTTTTCTTTGTCGAGTGAGAAATTAATATGGGGTTCAATTATTATATTAATATGCAATTAAAAAAACTCTCATATTTTCCACTGGAAAAATGGAATTTAGGAGATTGAAATGTATGATATGGCTGGAACATGCGGCCTTCACTCTTGAAATAATTTCTAACTTCACAAATATGATCAATAAACTACTATCAAATGGTACATATTAAAACTTTAAAGGGACATAGCGGTGATTTAGATCAAAAGATAATTTGGGAAATTATATGGGTACAAAAAAAGGTTATAATTAATGGTTGAAAATTTAGGTTATAATTTTAAATTAAAAATCTAAGTTAAAATATATTATCCTTAAAAAAATAACTTTATAATTTTAATAATAAACTATTCTACTTAATTTTATAGCTCTCGACTCACCATCTCACTAGATCTTATTTTTTTAATATACATTAGTAAAATCTTAAATTACTCTTGTTATACACATACACATATGTATCATTTTTTTATCATTCCATCATAGCTTTTATCTTATCAAACTAACTCTCTAAATAAATAAAATTCAATTCATTTTCCTTCAATCTTCCATCTCATTCCATCTTCTATAGTAGACATGAGTTACCACACGCTTTTTCAACATCACACAATTTTCTCAAAAAACCATTAATATGAATTGAGTTATGAAGAATTTTGTTAAGTTGTATTCAATGAGAGTATCAAATCATACAAATGAACATCTACAACAAGTAAATGCCAAAAAATGTCATTGGTTTTTTTTATCTATCAGCTATCTGGTCTTCACATCAATACCCAGTGCAATTTTAGTGACATCCAAAGTGAAATTTTAGAAAAACATCCACAATTATAAGTATCGATCAAAAAATAATGACCCCTTTACATATATATATATATAAATTTATAATGACCACATTTTTTACAATCCAATAGTTAAAAAAAAAACTATCAAGTTATAGAGTAATAGAGTATGTGGTCACACATCTAATTTTTTTTTTTAAAAAAAATCATTTTTCTAAAACTCTCTGTAATTTTATTTAGTCTTGCAAACACTCCAAATCTAAACTCTAAATTCAAACTTGTACCTAGTTTAGGTGTTTGTTTCCTTTTAAAATTCAAAGGCTTGCATTTACCAACTTCTTACCATTGAACATGGCATGATTAAAATTTTCTCAATCACGTTAAAATTATACATATTTATCAAATTAAATAATATATATTTGTATGTATAATGTTTTTATTTCTTTAATCTTATCTGAGAATAAAATTATTTAAAAAATAAAAAATTAAAATATGGGTCCAATAATAAGATAAAAGGTGAAAGCTGAATAAAAATACTATAGAATTAAAATAGTAATGTTAAACTTACAATCCAAAGTCTACAATTTGACGTGATAACCTAAATGACAAAATCCTATTAGAGATATAACTTTTCTCATTCATTTTAGTTTTTTTTTTTGTCGTCCAGTGAATTTTTGTCATGTAGGTTATCACATCAGATTATAAATTTTAGGTTGTATTTAGAATATAAGTCTAGCACTCGTGGAGTTAAAATAGTATGTATAGATCAATAGAATTTCCTCAACTCTCGTTTTTCTCTATTCACACCCCATCAAGTTGAATAAAGATACTATCGAGTTAAAATAGTAATATTAGACTTACAACCAAAGTCTACTATTGGAGATAAAAAGTTTAAAATAAACATTTACATCGTGAGTTACAAAATTTATTTTGAGATTAATTTTATAAGTTACAAATATAACAAAAACATGAGTTACAACACTAATTGAATAAAATTATGATATAAATTCTAATAATTATTATTTAATCATATATGAGTTATATATTATGTTTACTAAAGTAGCAATAAATATTTTGCTAATATGGGGGTTTCAGTTTCAAAGAGGTTTCAAATTTTTAGTTATTAAACTTTGGACAATAATGATATGAGTTTAGTTGTTATTTCCAGGAGTTTTAAAAAAACTCGACAAATTAGAGTATTAATATTTTGTAGAGTTATTATTAATGTGTCAAAACGTTTTTTAATGTAGGGATTTTCTTTATATTATAGTTGTCAATATTTTATAATATTTTGAGAAAAAAATGATGTTTGGATGATTATTAATTTTTGTGTATGAATTTAAAAAAATATTATGTTTTAAGAAATTTTAAGTTTTTTGTGATTGAATATTTCATATTAACATTCTAAGCTTCACTTATATTATTTTTATTCACTCCAACATTATTTTGTAAGTGTTAATATTATGTGATTAAAAAATAGCTAGTGGAAGCAATTATCAAATATAGAGGACAAGTTCTTAAGCATGAAATCAAGTGGAGTGAAAAATTTATGAAGAATTTCAGCATGCTATTTAATTAATTGATTAAAATGTCGAGAGAGATGCGCGAGAGAGATGCGCTTAAGCCTGAAGGGAGTCATCTAGAGAAGTAACCCAACCTCTGTGATTGGAGATCTCATGAAGGAGGTTCAGTGCGTAGGAACAATCCGTACTGCGTGACTTGTTAAGTACAACTATATTGACATATCTTAGAGGAAATATGATCATGCGCATCCGTATGACAAACTGTTTGTTATATGTGATGTTAGGAATGATATTTATCATAAATGAGTCTAAATGATAGATATTCTTATGAGGTATAGGTCGCATATATCTTTTGAGGACTCACTTAAGTGAGAGTATCGTGAGTGCCGCAACTGTGAGAATTGGGTTGTTCTCTAAAACTCTCATAATAATCAAGATTAAGCGCACGGCCATTAATAGCTCTAATCTGTCAAAACCATGTCTTCGTCGATATTATGTTTGTGATAGTTTGAAGTTTAATTAAGAAATCGAGCTCAAGACTTTATTCACTCAAGTTTCTCAAATTGATACTATCAACACTAATTGTAGGTTCAAATTCGAAAGGTTCCTATACCCATTGCATAATAGAATGTTGCTCTTTATATACAGTTTTCAATTTTTGAGTATTTTTATCTAAATGTTTTATTTCGTAAAGCTTTAAAGTTTTAAACCTTTTGTAGAGGATAATTGGAGATAAAAGGTTTAAAACAAACATTTACATCATGAGTTATAAAATTTATTTTGAGATTAATTTCACAAGTTACAAATATAATAAAAACATGAGTTACAATACTTATTATTTGTAATGTTCATAATTTTATTAAGAACTTATGGCTTGGGAGTTACAATAATTAATTTGTAAGTTACTTAAGCTATGAGATTATTATATAAAAGAGTCTCATGATTCTAACATTGGAATGAGAATATATTTTAACTATTTTCTATATTTTGTAGCAACTACGACATATGAAGACATGTTATTTTCTTCCGGTGATCGTGCTCATCAAGAAGATAGGCTGTGAGCACTAAGCTGTATTTTGGAGGCCTTAATATGACTCGCATGAGGAAGGGGCTATTTAGCTTTAAGACAATGCCTTTGACATATCTCTCAAGTTTTCAAGCCTCACATTTCTCATATTTTTTCTACTTTAGATATGTTATTTAATTTTCTATATTATTATTTTTATATTATTATATTTAAATTTATTATAAATATTTTCAATATCTACAATTTGATGTGACAACTTAAGTGACAAAATTCTACTAGAAATGTAACTTTTATTATTCATTTTATTTTTTCTTCTGTAGTTAATTTTTGTCATGTAAGCTATCACATCAGGTTGTAAATTTTATGTTGTATTTAGATTGTAAACCTAACACTACTGGAGTTAAAATAGTATGTATGGAACAATAGAATTTCCTTAGCCCTCATTTTTCTCTATGCACACCCTATCAAGTTGAATAAAAATATTATAGAGTTAAAATAGTCATGTTAGACTTACAACATAAAATCTATAACTTAATATGATAACCTAAGCGATAAAATTCTACTAAAAATGTAACTTTTCTCATTTATTTTAAGGAAAATTTTTGTTATGTAAATTGTCTTATAAGATTATAAATTTTAAATTATATTTGGATTGTAAGTCTAACATCACTGGAGTTAAAATAGTATGTACGGATCAAAAGAATTGTCTCCAACCTCGTTTTTCTCTATTCACACCCTATCACTTCACTTTGAGAACAAGCTGCCTTCTTTTTTGGGTAATTATACTCTAAGTCCTATTATTTGCCGAGATATTAAGGAAAAATTTAAATAATGACCCAAATTAAGGACCATGTTGCAAATATAACCTACTCCTAAAAAATTTGCATGCAATGAACTTTTTGGTTGTGAAATAACTTAAATACCCATATCAACTTAATTAATTCAAATGATGTTTATATTTGCTTTGGTCTGTAGTAGTTTGACTACTCTCACAACTCGCATTCCTCTTGATTACGCTCAAACTATTGCAAAATCTTACTCCCTCGATCATTTGTGTCAATAAATCTTAAAGATCTGAGCTAGAAAAGGTAACTCAACATATTTTTCGTTGATTTAGTTTATACATTTTGTGTTTAGTTCACACATTTATGTTTTAGTTCCCACATCTTGTGTTTAAATCATATTACAAGCTTAGGAAACAGTGTACCTATCATTGGTGAAGTGTTATTAGTACTGTAGGTGGCCAAGAAACCTGTATTTACAGTGAAAATGTGGAAAGTATCTGAGGAAGATGACGACTCGACACGTTTCTCATTGTTGTCGAGTGTCGAGCAATGTATCCAACACATGGTAGATAGTGTCGGATGAGGTTGATCGACATAGCTCGACAGAAACCGTTTACAGGCATCACGAAACTGTTATTTTTTGTCAGATTAACCTGATACTCGTATCATGTGTCGATTTTTATCTATCGTGTGTCGTACTTTGTCTTATGTCGAGTTGCTCGATGATTTTTGTTGAGTCACTTCGAGCGTTCAGGCAGAATTTTTGTTTCTCTGAGTTTTATGCATTTTTTCCATAATTTGAATATTGGGGAATGTTTATTGACATGTCTACCATATGCAGGATGGAAACTTTGTGCATTTTGATTTGGTACAATGGTTCTTGAAAGATGCAACATAATGGTGGTTACATGTACACGGGCGGGAGGTCGAAGCCGTTGATACTTCCTAAGTGTACCAGTTACAATGAGTTGGTGGGATGTTTAGTTGTAGAAATGGGTTGGGATCTGAGTAAGAAAAACATAAGTTTAGCGGTGCAATTCTATTCCAAAGGTCCCCCCCCCCAATTGCCAATCCCTATCGAGACTGACAAATATGTATGTTTTTACATACAACATAGTCTAGAGGACCAGCAGTCATACATGCCACTAATCGTCACAGTTAAAGATTGAAGAAGGTGTTCACAATCTAATGGTTTGAAAAGAGTCAAAGTTCCAATCATCCGTCTATGTTTTGATCAGCAAGTGGAAGCAACCGATTAAGTAAGTGTACTCCTGTTTGTGCACAACCACAAGTTAATGAAGAGCTTGGACCTGACTTTGAGCAATGTACCGGACATGAAGAGAATCAAGCCGTTAGTGTTTCAGTAGATGCTGGATTGAACTAATCATTGCCAATAAGGTTAGATCGGCACCTTGATAGCTTTAGAGAATTTGATGGTGATGGTGATGGTGATGGTGATAATGATAGTGACTGTGATGATGATGTCGATGATGATGACAACAATGATCATGAGAACGGTTTTGAATATTGTTATAACTTGAATGACGGTTTTAGTAACCAGTTAGATGTCGAAAATGATAATGTCATCAGTTGCACAGAGGTTGTTAGTGATTTGAACAAAGATGTGTCATTAACCTTTCCTACTCCTATTCAGTCCACCCCTCCTTTCACATCTGTAGGACAAGAAGCTTTAAGTGGATGCCTCCCATCTCTCATTCGACCTCAACAGTTGATGATGATGCCATGTCTTTTATAGTGGACGTAGTTGAGGTTGGGGTTGGTCAAATTTTTAATAACAAAGCCGAGCTTTGTGAGAAGTTTTCAAATTTGGCTTTACGATGCAACTTTCAGTTTAAGGTAAAGAAGTCTAACACAACCAGGTTTGAGGCCATATGTCGTGCAGAAAATTTCAAGTGGTGGATTCGAGCAACCAAGGTAGTAGATTCCAATTTCTTTTAAGTAAGGAAGTTCAACAACCAACACACGTGTTCTGGTGCTGGATTGCATCTGAATCACAAACAAGCGTCTTCTACTATTATTGGGAAACACATTAAGAGCAAATTCATTCAGGCATCTAGGATATGCCAGCCCAAAGACATTAGGTTTGATGTTCATGGGACACCTAATGTTCATGGGGCATTAGGTGTTAGCACCTAGTACTACAAGGCATGGAGAGTAAGAGAGGTAGCTTTGGAAGAACTTCATCGATCTTATGAGGAATCATTCACACTTCTCCTTCAGTATATTTACATGGTGGAGACAGCTGATCCCAGAACAATAACGGCTTTAGAAACTGATGTTGATTCTCACTTTAAGTATTTTTTTTCATGAGTCTGAGGGCTTCCGTTGCAGGCTTTGCAGCATGTATTAGACCAGTTGTTGCAATTGATGGCTCCCACCTAAAGGAAAAATATAGTGGGACAATGTTTTTGGCCTCATGAATGGATGGAAATAAACAAATATACTCATTAGCATTCGAAGTTGGTCATTCCGAAAATGATGATTCCTGGACTTGGTTCTTGGCACAGTTGCGCGATCAGGTACTTGGAAATGTTCAAAACTTAGTGTTCATTTTTAACCGGCATGCTATAGGGAAAGAGCTATCTCAACTGTTTTTCCGAATGGATTTCATGGC
This sequence comes from Boswellia sacra, assembly GCA_013180625.2. Classification (NCBI taxonomy): domain Eukaryota; kingdom Viridiplantae; phylum Streptophyta; class Magnoliopsida; order Sapindales; family Burseraceae; genus Boswellia; species Boswellia sacra. The sequence continues at coordinate 392,691 of SNVD02010220.1, read as the reverse complement.
CTCTGCACTCATCATCTTAAGAGAAACTTAAAAGCGAAGTTTAAATAGAAGATTCTGGTGGACATGTTCACCAAAGCTGTAAGGACATATCATCGCAGTGATTTCAACTACCATATGTGTTGCATTGAATCGTATATGCCTCAAGCTACAACATATCTTCGGGAGGTTGGTTTTAAGAAGTGGGCACGTTCATAATTTTCTAGGAGACGGTATAACGTAATGACAATCGACATTACCGAGTCCATAAACAGTTGTCTTAGAAATGCGTGTTTCCTTCCGATTACCTTTTTGGTTGATTATTATCGCGTAACTCTACAGAAATGGTTCTATGAATGAAGAGAAATATTTGCTAACTCACTATTACATCTGACTCCTTGGCCTGACAAGTTCATGGAGAATTATTTGAGAGAGGGTGATCGGACAAGAGTTAGCTGCACTCACTTACTATGTATGAGGTAACCAGAAATGATCGTGTCAATGTGATTGATATGCATGCCCGGACTTACATGTGTAGAGTGTTTGACCTTGATCAGTTGTCGTGTGTACATACATTAGCTGTTTACAAGTATATGAGCCTTTTCACGTGTCATGATTACTGTGCACAGTAGTACACAAATGAACGAATGCTCTATGCATATCTTTGCCTATTATTCCAGTCGGTGGCAGCCAAGATTGGGTGGTTCTAGAAGAGTTAATGGGATAGTAGTACTACCACAGTTGATAAGGAGACCTGCCGGGCGACCCAAAAAGAATCGACTCCCTTCAGTGGGTGAATCTAGCTCTTCGCGTAGTTATGGTAGGTGTGGAGGATTAGGGCATAATTGACAAACATGCCGCAATCCAGTACCGTTAGATGTTACTGCAGGCGCACGACGAGATGCTTGATATGTTGTACTTTAGATTGGATGTATGTTATTGTTTTAATTTACTTTTTGAAGTTGCATTTAGAACCTTTATGATTTGGAATCTGCTGGTTACTTTAAAATGTATATCAATAAGTAGTAGTTAGTAGTATTGTTTTAATTATCGTACTATGCTAATCATAGCAAAAAAAAACATGATTGAATTGAATCTCATCACTTTATAATGTGTCATTGTCAATTGTAACTAGTTATATTAGTATAAAAAAGAAACTTAACAAGGCGTAAAAAAAATTAACTATCATGTTATAACAGTTACATTTACATCGAACTGTATGAAAAAAGGGAAAAAAAACCTAATATGTACTATCTAAGTCAATGACGTCCATCATGTGCCTAGTATCCACTGCTACTGTAATGGTATCAAAACGGGGCGCGCCCAATGTATGTCTCCAACAATGGAGGGTCATCCTACGTCGGAGTGTATCCTCTGTGAATGTCTTGATATTGGTGAATAAGACATCGCCAGCCAAATACTTGATGAACTTTAACATATACCCCACACGCCTCACCACCAACTTCCTGCTGTGGAATCGCATCACGATCCTCGATCCGCTCTATGTCGAAAGGATCACTCGGATAGTTATGGAAGCTGAACACACCTTGAGTCATAAGTTGGGGCATGATATCAGCTAGGCATCGGCAAGTGTCCCTCAGCATGTCTATAGATGATGTCGTGTCAATGTGCGAATCGTAAATCACAATCACCTTATGCTTCAAATTTACACTCGTCACCACCCAATGCTGTTCCTCAACATTAAGGAGTACATATAACTGCACATAAAAGAACGGTTTCAGAATGAAATTAGGGATGACATGTTAGTAGCATTGTTCACTACACTCACAAAGTGAATGACACATGAGAAACAGATGTTTACCCAGTTTAGTCCTACGAACGACTGACCAGCGGACTGTTGCCATCGACGTACAAGATCAACTCCGCCTTATTTGTCCAAACGATGTCATCCAACTTTCCTGTGTATCTACGCCATAATCCTTGCATCTTTGCCTGTAACAACTAAATAACATAAGAATGATAAACTTTAAGAGAGGATAATGACATTATGCTATTATGAGAAGAACCAAATGATGTACCCAAAATTTAGTGTCCTGGAATGTGGATTTCTCCATATGGTCGTACCCAAGCTCCTTTGATCTGCACCGCAGTATCCACATGTAAATGTCAATGTGCTGCATGCACATATAGTTTAGTTAAAGTAATTTCCACTTGATGCTTAAAATTATCTAACGCAATAGCAAAGCAAAAAGCTAAAGTGCAAAAACTGTGCACACCTTAGAACCTAGCCAAAGACTGCAGGTCATCATAATCTTGAAAAACTCACGATCAACGAAGGCGACATTGAAGTTGATGTCACTAACCCCCATCGTCATCCACTGATCAAAAAAAGATGCAAGTAGGTCGAATAAGGGCATCTGTGTATTAACGAGAGGTGACAGATCAGGCACAATAGGCTGTATTGTCGACGATAGATCGAGTACAATAGGCTGAACTATTGATGCAATGACAGTCTAGCCCTCAGCCTGATCCCTCTCCTCATGCTTGATCTTTTGCCTTTTCATACAGTGGGTTTGATGAATGGGCTTCACTTATATTTCCCCAGGAAGAGCCATCAACCCCAGAGCCAGACAAATCTGGTCGACGGCTTGTCAAGGACCTGAATGCTAGCTTCTGGAGCATTCTAAATCTGATCTAACTCTCCTGACTCATTGTTATTGGTCTCGCTCTCACCCTGCACAGGAGACATATGTTAAAACCTAGGAGAAATACACATGTGCATAGTAAGGACGTTATTGATACCTCATCTCCGTATTCATAATGTCCGCCTAGTAAAATGACAACCTAATAAAGGAGTGTAAACTCTCTCTGCATCTCCTTATTCTAGGCCAAAATTTGAATATTCTATTCCAAAATCACATTATAATTGGCCCGAAGTGTCTTAACCTCCTCCCTAAGCCCCTTAACTCACGCAAAATGATGGACTAAGAAGAAGCCAATGTCAATACCAATGCCAATATTAGTATTCAACACCAAAGGTAATTCAACAACAGAGATGATACGCGATACTATACCTTATAATCATTGTCAAAATGTGTGGATGATACGCCCGGTGTCGAAGCACCAGCGGTGTGCACATTGGAAGCAAAATCGATCCTACGTGGTGGACTACTCGTGTCAAGATGTGAGGGAGATGGTCCATGTCCAGACGAATGTGAGAACTGGACCTGTGGCTAGGATCGTGTTGGACTGATACCTAGGGTCTGCATGATCTCTAGATCAACAGTCGTATGAGGAATAGAAACCCCCATGGCATCCTCCTACTATCCCTGGGCATCGTCATCGGTATCGACGCCAGCAACATAATTGGCATCAGCATGGGCATCGACATCCTCCTCTTTCTCCTCCTCAGGTGGCTCAACAATCTCACTCTTATCCAATAGAGCGTCATGAGATACAGCCATTGCACGTGGATGCCACGTCGTATCCTAACGACTTCTGAGAGTCTCCTGTACCAATCCATGGCACTCTCTCCCTCAGTCGACTCCAAAATGATGAAAGGCGGGGCCTGTAAAAAGAAAACGATACTTCATCTTAAATACCGTACAAAACATAACATGTACATATACGAAATGGAAACAAATGAAATGGAATACGAATAAACTAACCCTCATCCTCATGTTAATCACATCCCGTAAGATCACCCCCTCGAACGAGTCTCCCACTTTAACAGTCGTGAAATCCTATACACGAACTCGCCCCTAGTACGGCCGTATGTATCACCAATATACGGCACAGTCTCGTACAACCATACCTATACCAAAAATAACTACGATTTATAAACCCATTCATTTTTATGTCTAAATACATGCAACTCACATTAATGCAAATTCTTTAATTACCTGTATAGCATTTGGGCACCCCTGTAAGTTGTACCTCTCAATTTGTTCTCCTTTTCTCTTCTTTATCGCCTTTCGTTTCTTGTATTTTTGTAATCGCCAATGCAATGCTTTCTTCATTCCTTTAATTGTCCAATCGTAAGACATTGAACCCCATGGATAGTTATTAAACATATTCAACGTATTTACAAAATTCAACAACTGGCATGAAACGCAACGACGTCAATCTCAGCCTATGAAAAGCCACTTAAACACGTAGTACACCGCCAGCTTCATGACATCCTCATCCCGAGTAACATGCACATCTATTTTTCAAAGCAACGGATAAAATTCCCTGAGCTTCATGTCTTGACCCTCCAAGTATGTATCTAACAATGGGCACAGATTTTGGACATTGGAAATTTCTGGCAATTTAGCAGCGAACTTCAAACCAGTTATGAGTCTAAACTCGTACAGAGCAACAGAGTCTAAACTCGTACAGAGAAACAAATAAGCCACCGTGGAAAGAAAATTACTGAATGTTATAATGTACAAACAACAAAAGTATTATGAAAATAATAAAAAAATTTGCATATTGTTATTGAATGATATATACCTCACTTTGAATGAGGAACCACATCTCCTTATCATAGCCGACTGTCTCCACCTCCCGTTGCAAAACGTTATGAACTAGCTACGAAGGAAATGTTAGCTCCCAAATCTCAAAATACTAGCCTTCCCAAACATTTCTTGTTGTCGCTCTGTCAAAGTGGAACGAATCCACTGAATACAGTCCAAACTCGTTAAATTCGTGATCACACTGTGGTAATGCTTGCCTGTCTTCAACTTAAATGTAACCCCGTGCCCATTTGTCATGTCCAAGTCTCTATATAACAACACAAAAAATATTTACATTAAGAAAAGTCTTCAAAACATGAAAAAAAATGCAAACATGCCTAAAAGCTCGACTGAACTTGACAAACTCGACATTTAAAAATTATAAAATTTAAAGCTCGATGTCAGTACGTTGGTTGTTGGTTTTCCTAAAAAATTGATATGCGATACACACGTTCGATATAAACACTCGATAAAACTCGATGTACGACACTTACAAAATTTGAAACTCGATGTCAGTACATCGGCTGTCGGTTTTCCTAGAAAATGGATACGCTATACGCGTTCGACATCAACACTCAACAAAACTCGACGCACGACAAAATGAAATCCAAAACACGATGCCACAATGCTTGTTGTCGGTTTCTTTAAAAATCCAAAAAGCAATATACGCATTCGATAAGTTGTGTGTCTGTCGGATTCATACAACTCTGACAAGAAGCACTTTTGTGTGTCGAGTTTTTTGCGAAATCGACACACACCCCCTATTGGACATTTCTATCGTGTTTCAGAAATTTCTCAAAACCGATGCACGACACAATGCCATCGTGTGTCGATTTTATTGGATAACATATGTTGACTGTCGAACTGCCTCTAACTCACACTAGACACAATCGACTCATGTGATGTTGTATGCTGAGCGAAGAACCAGAGGCACAGTTCGACACTCGTCATCGTCTTCCTTCGTCGTCGAGCACACTGCTCACTACCATTTTCGCATATCACAAACTCCCAAAACATAATTTTAACATTCAATCTACCTCTAATAAACATCCAATACACCCAAAACACATGTATTCATAATCAAACATCCAACAAAATCCCAATTTCCTAAATTTCAAATTTCAAATTTTTCTACATTTCATGTCTTTTCCTACACCTAACATGATTTCCATGCATTATCATTAGAAAAACATAACAAAATAGTAGCATAAACGACACTAACCGATTTGATTTTATCTTGAAATTGTCGGTCTTCGATTCCCTCTTCGTCGTCGCCTCCTTCGCTTTCATTTCGTTAAATTATCACATATGTCATCCTATTTCTTTCTTTAACCAATAAAAAAGAGATTTAAAATCTTGACCAATAGCCAAGTGATTACAAATCTAAAAATTTATTAGATAAACTATGGAACTCTATTTAAAAAGAAAAATCAAATCAAATCAAACCCAAATTGTTTATTCATAAACTCTTTTGCTGCAAAATTGATCTATAATGGTTATGCAATTTGTGGTTCCGGAATTGCTGTCCAAGCTCTGCTCTACAAAGCTAACACTCCTCTTCTGCCCCAGTTCTCACAAATCCCACAGTTCTCTCACCCCAAGCAACCAATCACTTCATCCTCTCACTGCACCATTGTCACTTGTCTACTACATCCGCCATTCGTCGAATCCCACCTCCGTCGACTTCCTTCAGACTGTCGAGACTGACCAGAAGGCCTCCTATTTGGTTATCACCAATCCCTATTTTCAGAGACTTTACAACTAACAGCTTGACCTCTTTCGCAGAATGAAATTAATTTTTTGAGTGGTGGCGAAGTTTGTGGTTGGGTATCGATGGTAGATGCGGTATTGAAAATTGGGTATTGATGAAAATATTTGATCTTATTATGTAGTTGTAGGGATGGCAAAACCCGAGGCGGTCCCCGGCCCTCAATTACACACCCTGACCCCTGAAAATTCCCCAGAATTTTTTTCCTGGGGCCGGGTCCAAGGTACCGCGGGCGGGGTCGGGTTTTCCAATAACCCGGAATTAAAACCCGGGTTGTACTTCTTTTGAATTCTGATGCTCTTTTATGTGGTATATATATATGTGATAGTGAAGTTTTATGTAAAATAGTTTGTAGCCTAGTGGTTGCCAGCGGTTTCCAAATGTGGGGGGTTATGGGTTTGAACCCTAGGAGCTGCAGAAAATTTTTAACATAATTTCTTTGGACATTAGTGGCAGATATATATATATATATATATGGGGTAGCGAAATTAAATGTGAAATGGGCTGCAGCCTAGTAGTAACGTGTCATTTCCATACATGCAAAGAGACGAGTTTGAGCCCCGGATGCAGCAAAAAATTTTTTACATACCTTCCTTGGAGATGGGTTGGGCTTGACGCAGATTTGGGCTGGGCTTAAGCTAAAATTTAAATAAAGGGTGAAATGTGGGAATTAAAAACTGACAGGACTTAAAAGTATTTTTATATAACATAATTTTAAAATTTAATTGCATCCCCCGGGTTTAATTCTGGATCCCCGGCCCCAGGTTTTTACATACCTTCCTTGGAGATGGGCTGGGCTTGATGCAGATTTGGGCTGGGCTTGGGCTAAAATTTAAATAAAGGGTGAAATATGGAATTAAAAATTGACAGGACTTAAAAATTTTTACATAACATAATTTTAAAATTTCAATTGCATCCCCCGAGTTTAATTTCGGATCCCCGGCCCCAGGTTTTTACATACCTTCCTTGGAGATGGGCTGGGCTTGACTCAGATTTGGGCTGGGCTTGGGCTAAAATTTAAATAAAGGATGAAATATGGGAATTAAAAACTGACAAGACTTAAAATATTTTTACATAACATAATTTTAAAATTTCAATTGCATCTCCCGAGTTTAATTCTGGACCGGGGCAGAAAAATTCTCCCCGACCCCGGCCAAATTCCCTGGTTTTTCGGTTATTGCTTGGCTTCGGATTTTCAGATTTTTCAGATCCCTGGCCCCGGTCGGGTCAAATTGTCATCCTTATGTGTGTGTTTGATTTGAAGTTAAGAGTGTTGGGTTTCTAATTTGGATTAGGATTTGGATTTTAAAGTGTTGATTTCAATAATGATCAAAGATTTGATTAAGATTTCCAATTCGAGAGGGATAAAGATCAGAGAGAGTGTGAGAGAGGAAATTATAAATTATTTAGTCTATTGATCAGAGTAAGGCATTTGTTATGGATTACGATTTCCTCTTCGTCTTAGTTTTGTTATCTAAGTTTTGAGAATGACTTAGATTTGTCTTTATTTTTTTTATTAATTTAATTTTTCTAATCATCAATTACATCTTTTAAAATGTTAAAAAAAAAGTTAAAATTAAAGAGAAGATTTTTGTCTCTCAAGATTCTTGTCCATTTGTTATGTAGTTGGTTTGTTTTGAGTTTGGAGAGAGAAAGAGATAGGAGGAGGCAAAGAGAAGGGAGGAGAAGAGAGAGAAACCAGCTGGTTAATGTACGCAGAAAGATATATAAAAGACGGAAAAAAAGAAAGATAAATAATAAAATTACATTGTTACCCTTACTTGAAGAACGGAAGCTAACACGAGGGGACTTTGGGAATTTGGGAGGGGTATAGGTCTCGCAAACTAATGGGGGTCGGCTGTCATTACCCCTTTTTTTTTGAAGTTGGGCCAGTTCGGCTCAGTTGATTTGTGGGCCCAGTAGCTCAACACCGTTGGCTTTCAATCGGCATCAACATTTATTAGAAAAGAGACAAAGAAAATAAATGAAATCTTGGTCCTCTTTTTGCAACATGATTTTCTCAATTTAATCGTGTCGTGAATTACTTGGTTTACAAGAGTAAACTAGAAGTAGGAAATAGAAAACGCCCAACAATAATACGGAAACATCAAATCTAAAACGTGAATTTAATGACAATATATGGGCAATAAATAAATTAAAAAAAAAAACCAAGCAGGCAACATAGGCAGCAAGCCAGTAACCTGTGAGTTATTATTTTTCTGGAAATTGAGCAACATAAATTAATCTATCATGTTTCCTAATCATATATTATAATCCTTAATAGTCTATTAATCTCCACTTACTTTGTACTTTTGTAGTTCCAACTAATTTATTTATCTTAATTATCTTGCTATTATATTCACATGTTGTAGCTGATTTGTGCATATAGATATAGACAATTGAAAAAGTGCCACGATGATCAGGTTTATCGTAGCAAAGTTGATTTACTAAGATAAAAAATTTAAGACAATTGAGACCAAACAGCTGAAAGTATAAAAGACTACAGAGATGCCAGCCATCAAGAAAAGTCCGAATGGTTTGGCCATAAATGCCTTTGCATTTGCATTAGGCCACCCCCTAGACTCAGAAGACAGAAACAAGCCTATGGGTCAGTCCTTTCTTTTCCGTTACTTGTGTATTGTACAATATTAATGTATTGTTGAGCAGCACTCTGTTCTGTCCAAGGCACTGAATGGTCAATTCCTGTTTGGTAAGCGCGTTTGTGATAATACTCTGCTTTACACTCTGCACTAATATACAAGTACATGATTCAAACTAGACTTTTGTCAGAGAGAATGTACAGGGAGGGAAGGATTTAAATAATGACAAATTCTCGAAATTCCTCAGGCCATTGCATTCCAAACTTGGCTAGGAAGAGTTTAATATTGCACTAGAACAGTTGTAGTTTGCAGATAATTAATTATATATCTGTAAAAGCCAAGTAGTTTACATATAATTTTAATCTAATCTTTTAGGCCCTTTTTTTATTTTTTTAACATTGGACACTGTTTGCAGCTCAGATAATAATGCACTTTGAGAAGAAGAAAAATAATTCAATTCCAGGCACCCAAAAGCATATGATAATATATTTACATAACACTTCAGCTCATGAATCACATCACATAAGCTAAAATTCCAAACTTTTTTTAGTAAGATCACAAAAAGAACCATCTTACAAACACTGGGAAGTGGCATCTGCAAGAATGCCCCATTTGGTTACAACTTAAACCTCATAGAGCAAGTTTACTTCCTTTTTAGCAAAGACAAGAACTTCCAAAATTTTTTCGATCGCTTTCTGGGCTTTTCATTCACTGGTAGAGTATCTTGAAGTCCAGTACTTCTCAATTTCCTCTGCTGTTCTTCCAGGAATTCTTCCAGCAATCAGAGACCACCTGAAGCAATACAACTGTTCAATACAAACAGTAACAGAAGTGAAGAAAATGAGAGGAAAAACTTGAGAGCCCACCTCTCACCAACCAGGTTGTACATCCTAGTGATAAGAGTTTCCTCATCTTCTGAAAACTCAAGCTTGGAATCTTCACTTGATTGATCTGCAAAAGCAAATACCCCATGAAAGGAGCAAAGTGCTTCAAGACCATAGCAAAATGACTCATTGAGATATCTCTAAACTTGAGAGGAATAGAAAAGAAAATACCATTCATTTGATATCATAAAAGTCAGCTAATACGAGTTAAAAAAAGTTGAAAACATGTAAACATTAAAAAATGATAACTTGATTAGTTAAGAAAAAACTTGAAATGGGGTACCTACCTCTAGAATCCACAGATGAATCATCAGAAGTTTGATCCAAGTCAGCCATCAAGTTATTCAAGGGTTGAAACAGCAAAGACCAAGAATTGAAGAAGAGTGATAAGTATGGTGGAGGAAGGTAGCTAGGCTGCTGTTAGTTTGAGGTTGTGAAATTGAATGCAGTTTATGAGTGGTATTAATAGAAGAGAAAAAAAGATTCCTGAGCAAAAGAGGTCATGCTGACACAGGAATAGGCGGTATGAAAGGGAAAGCAAGAAAAGAAGAATGGTAGTTAGATAGACTATGACCAAGCTCCGGTCCAAGTTTGATAGGTAGTTGAACACTTACCCGTTTGTTGGTTTAGCTTTTTCCACTCAAGGAACCTCTTGGGTATTGTTGCTCATAACTTTTTATCAATCCAAAAGTTAAATGATTATGCAATCAACATTATCTTCCCCCAATCAAAAGTATTATTCAAATAAATTTAATAAATTTAAGATAAATATCCGTTAATTTTGAAAAGAGTAATACACGTTTATAATCTATTTACAATCAATTTTTTTATAATTTAAATTGATAAAAATTCACTAAAAAAATAAAAAATAAATATAAATTAAAGTAATTATCTTTTTAATAGGATTTTATTAACTCATATTATAAAAAAAAGTTGATTATTGATGAGTTATAATTATAATATTATTATTTTCAAATTACATTACTACTCTTAATTAATGTCTAAGCCGAAGAGTCTTCTAAACAATTATTATATATGCATATGTGTTAGCTTTTAATGATAATTGACTTATTAACATTAACATTCTGTGTCTCATACAAATTTTATAGATTTAATCTTTAGAGATGGTGTATTTTACTATAAAAATCATCTCAATACAGTATATAACGCAATCTTTAGATTTTATACATATAAATTTTTTACTTTTATTTTATTATATATACTAATTACTAATTTCAAAATAAGAAAAAATAAAATATGGGAGCACAAAAATCTGACTCTTGTGTGAGACTTTGATCGAATAGATGATAGGGACGACTCACCGCGTAAAAGAGAAGAGACGATAGTTTGGTGTGAGCGAGATAGAGGCAAGTGTTACCATGAAGAGAAATGTTTGGTAGGAGCATTAATAAGGTCATTAATTAGTAAGAGTGTTAGCAGTAATTAAGAAAAGGACAAAGAAGAAACAAACATGCCGCAAGAGGTTATAATTGATGTTGCCCCCTCGTAAGTCTTTAAAATATTAAGAACAGGATTCGATCTACTCGATCAATCTTCACGGCCAGTTCTGCCTTTGTTCTCATCTGTTGCAATTTGCTTATAAGACTTACGTGTTGTGCTCACGCGCTACTGTTACGACTGAATGACACTAGCCAATCAATAGTAAGACCAAATCTACTAGAGTTTTTGTCCCGTGGAACTAAACGCATAAATAATCAAGTATTATAGAGTATATAAACCGTACACATGAATTATGATAGACGCAATGATAGACTTTTGTTTATTTTATTTAAAAAAATAATTATTTATATAAGCTAGACTTGGACGAAATAAATACATTAGACTTGTTTTATATATATTTAAAAATATTAATAGTAGAACTAGTTAATAGTATCAAGAAGTAATCAATGATTGTATACTTCATTATAAAATCTTGAATGTGTCTCACACTTGTTTTATTTAATACTTTTTATTTTATGTTGGCACTTTTTCAATAATTAATTAACTAGTTCATAGGAGCAACCAACTCTTTGAATTTTGGAGGATTCAATGTATTATTTATAATTACTCATTTATCTTTTTTTTTTTATATAATCGTGAATTTATATTTATTTTAGATAATGAGGTTATGTTTACTCTTAAACGAATACACGATGTTATGAGATTTGCTGCGGTATAATCTATGTACATGTATATTAGATGTAAAATTTATATAAAATTTATAAATGAGTATATAAAAGATGTAAATGAGTATCTAAAAATTATAAATTATATCGGTACAATTTTTATATACAACTTTTACATAATTTTTACATCCAATATCCTGTTATTATATTATATATACATAATTATTATGATAATAGTTTTACATATATGGTACATGAAAGAGGCTTAAAGTTAATAGTTCAAACTTCGTAACATCGTATATCAACGTAGAAGTAACTTGGGAAAGAAAATTCACAATATTTAGCACTAGAGATTAAAGTGGCAAATTCCAACTTTGTCTTGTATTTTATTATCTTAAGAAAAAGGATTTAAAGCATTTTTCAGCACTTAAACAAGTCTACCCGTCAATAAAATATGTATTTAATGGCAACAAATTAAGCATCTGCTTGCTTTCGTTGTCTCTTAATTAATATTCAATGTTACTATCCAACCGCTTTAACATGGCTGAAGTTTACGAATATTCTTGGCATTTACCTTAATAAAGGTCTTTAAGGTTAATTACTGACGAATTTATATATATTTTAAACGTTTTCTTTACCCCAAAAGAATGATTTGGTCAATCGATGAGCACCTGGTTTTTCAAACAAGTGTATGGGTTTAACTTTTCCAGGTTTTGGTTTTAGAAGAAGTGTTACATCTTCAGCAATTTTACGATGCAAAGTAAATTAAAGAATCCATATCTTCAGGAAAAGGAAATCAAACAAAAGAAACCCGGCATATCAAGATTCTACCAGCATCATAATTAAAGCCTCTCTTTTCAACTTTTTCAACAATTAATTTTTTCTTTATCGATCATACAGATATTTGTATGATAATTGCACGATGGCTTTGGCTTTTGAATCTATTTAATTGCAGCAAAAAGTGCCCGCTTAATGCAAGCAACGACACTCCCACTAACTTTAAACTTTGAAGTCCAATCCAGAGCCAATGTCAGCTCAACACACTATATGACACTTTTATTGATTCCAATATCAATCAATCACAGACAACATCTTTGGTTTAATAATATTGTCACTTCAAGAGACTAATAAGCATATAATGAAAGAAAGAATCCCATATTTTTCTTTTTCTTTTGCATGGAGGGATTCTCCCATTCTCTTTAGTGGCGAGTGATCAGATAAACGCAAAGCAGGAATACATTATTCTTTATAGAAGTTTTGGAAGAAAGCATAAGTCTCCCTCCCCCAGTAAACACCACACCAACCAGCTGTATCAAGCTTTTTCGTGGTGCAGATAATACAATAATATGTAATAATAATGATGATGATAATTAAGGCTGACTGCTAGAGTAAATTTAATTTAGATCATAGATTTCTTGCTACAATGAGTAAATAAGTACTGAGTAAACTACATCTAGTTACTTCACTCCTGCTATTTAGAAACCATGGATCTTGATAAATTCCTTCCTCACGATGCCAGCCTGTTCACACAAATTTAACAAATACATATAAACTGTTACTTATGGCGGCTAAGCTAATTAAAAGAGAAAAAGAGACAATAAATGGCTATCGAATGGGCTGCTGTATTTGGACATATATGGGCTGGATTGAGTAGCTATTAGTGATTATGGGCTGTGTTATTCAAGCTATATAGGCTGGACATTATTTAATATATATATATATATATATATATATATATATATATATATATATATATCTCAACTCTTATGCTGGCTTATCTATAAATAACTTCTGAATGTACATATATAATGTTACCTTAACAAGGAAGGTGGACACATTCTTCCTTTGGTCACCCTGGAGTTGTATGACCTGAAAAACACATAAAATAGGTCATTTATGATCTTATTGTTTGAGAAACAAACATATATACACCCAAATGCATACAACCTTTCTCATAAAAACCAATAACTATTTACAAGAGCAATGCATTTTGAGACATAGATTCGATTTGAGGCTAACCTGGCCTAACTCGGGGTCCTGAACGACAGTACCATTGCAGCAGAACTCTTTCTTGAGGTCCTTGAGAATCTTGCTGTAGCTAAAATCCTTCTTCAACCCTTGCACAGTTGTCAGGCTTTTCCTCCCATTACGTTGCTGTATACGAATATGGACATAATCTTTTGCTCCAGCACCTGAGTCCTCAGCATTTGCCTCAGCGAAGGGATCTGCCACACCACACCCCAAGATACACAAATCAATCATACATCTACATACACTCACAGATTCCAAACCCATCAAAAAAAAAAAAAAAAAGCTCTAGAATTGAACAAACATAACCTACCAAAGGCACTTGGAACCTGGGTGTCAAATTCAGACATAAAAATAGTTGGAATCAAAGTCTGTGACCACAAATAATTCCCTTTATTCAATTAAATTGGCCTGAGCTGAAACAGAGGATAGCACAAACCCATTAGTCTGCTTTCAGAAATAAAAACATTAATCAAGCATTTAAGGTCTAAACCAGATCATCCCATGAAAAGCACAACCACTTCATATCAGCCAACAAATCCAAATCCTTCATTAAAAAAAAAAAAAGAAAAAAAAATTGTACGATCAACTTCTATACAATAATCCTTCCCATAAATTCACGAATGCAACAGATAAATCAACACATGAACGACCACCAAACCATGAGTTAAAATACCAGACGTAAATGCCTTCTATTTCCCTCAATAAGCCATGAACGACATAATAACAATAACAACACAAACAAAAATCTTAAAAATTTTGTACCTTTTTACGAAAATCATTGAAACACCCCCAAAAAAGGGTGTTTGTATTAATTTTTTTAGCTTTTCGTGATCCATCCGAAGAACAAAATAAGAGCATGCAGCTATGAGACACTCGGTCATGATATTTAACGTGCAAAATAAGAAAGAAATTCTCCAAGAAAAAAAATTTAACAAACAAGGCATTGAGCAGAAGAAAAATACCTTATAGAATGATAGATGAATGAGAGAAAAGCGCAAGCCAACGAGCGAGAGATACGAATTGGATTGTGCGTCGAGTTGAGGTTGTTATTATATAAACGAAGAGGGGCCTCTCGTGACCACATAACCCGCAATTTCTATTACCTTCCTTGCTTCCTAACCGTACGTATCTCAGGTGGTTCTGCTTCCGCTTTTTCTACGCTTCAGATTAAAAGGCTGAACCATGATGGACGGCTTTGATTTATGTCCAAGTTGTAATTAAAGGATAGACGAGATTCTGTTCTGTGCGTGATATGCACGCTGCGCCTTTAGTTCCTTGTCACTTGGGCAACCTAAAACGGCGTCGTAGAGATTTTAATTTATCAACGTTTTCTTATTTAATAGCCTTTTGAAAGGTGTAAATGCAACAGCTACAGGCAAGTTTGTGCTGTAATCGTTGATAGATTCAATGTTTCCCTGGTAATCAAGTCTAGTGGCGTAACGATAAATCATTTTTCGGGTGGGCTAAGATTTTTTTTACTAATATTGAGTTTATAATTAACTTGAATGCTATTAATAATTATATGGCATGCTTCTTTATTGTTAAAGAAAAATAGTATTAAACTTTAATTTTAAATTGTAAAGATGAAAAAAAGAAGCAAGTCTCTACGCTGTAAATCTTTTTTGGCAGAATGAGATTTAAATAAATAACTTTTATCATAAAATATATGATCACATACTGTTACAATTCAATATTTCATCAATTATCAAGGGAGGTCAATTATAGAGATTCATTTAAATGAGTCATATTTTTCAATTGAGATTGAATTCCTTTTATATTTTAAAGAAAGAATTAGAAAATAAATCTAAATTAAAAAGTAGTTAAAAAATAGATAAATTATTAAAAATTTAGATATCATAACCCTATCTAATAAATTTATGATATTTTTTTGTTATCATGTATTAATACTTGACAACATTTTAATATTAATTATTGAGTATTTAAATATAAATAAATCATATCATATAAATTTTTAGTACGTGATTTATTTTTAAACACGTGTCTTAATTAAGGGACGATTTTTTAATTACCGTTACTTCAAAACAGCACCTTAGTTTTAGTTGTGGGCTTGTAGTTTGTAGTTTGGTTGTTTTTTTCATATTTCTAGTGAACAAAACAAAACGATGTCGCACGGCAAGTTGAGCCTTTGAGGTCGTGGAAAATTGAAACCTGCCGCCAACCGTCGGCGCGTCTGGTGTTTCCCTCACTAATATGATGTGGACACCAAATGTTTGATGTAATTCCTCTCCCATTTTTTTGTTTATCAATTCTTCTCTTAAACTAGAACAATTTCTTAACAGATACAAGGTCTGATTGTGATGGCGCTGAGGAAGAAACTGTTGGTAAATGTTCTGGGAGAGTTAAGTGGGCATCGATTTTACAGTTCGAAATTGGAGTTGAAGAAGCTGAGACCCATGATTCTTAAGAGAATCGAAAATCGCGCCAAGGATTATCCGGTTCGTGGTATGGTCCCGGTAGCTGAGGAAGTTCTTAAAGCCAGAGCTTTGTTGTTTCAAGGCGTCTCCACACTTCTCAAAATTTTTCCAGTCCAGGCTTGCAAGTAAGTTTAACTTTAATTTTTCTATTAGAAACACCTCTTAAGTTATGTTATTGCAAAAATCTTAATAGTCTGAGATGTGGGTATTCGATTATAACCGTTCTGTTGTTAATTTGAGTGGAGAGCTTGTGAGGGTGAAAGTGCTTGTACCTGTAATTGAGATTACTTGACATATGGCATAGTTATGTTACGAAAATTTCACATTTTCAATTTATATACTGGCAGTTAAGTATCGTTTGAAATAGAGTCATATAATTTGGCTGCAACACTTTTTGTGAAGGCTATAGAACAGTCTCTGCTGTGTACATATGAAATTCTGTTCTATTGCAGGTTCTGTCCTGAAGTGTATATTGGGGAAAGAGGTCACTTGATCCAAACCTGTCATGGTTTTAGGCGTAGAGCCAAGAAATGGGTTCATGAATGGGTTAGTGGTGGTTTGAATGATATTCTTGTCCCTGTGGAAACATTTCACCTGCAGAAAATGTTTCAGCCTGTGATTCGACACGACCAGAGATTTGATTTTGACCGTGTTCCTGCAGTTGTTGAGCTATGCTGGCAGGCAGGGGCTGATCCTAATGATGAAAGTTTGTACACTAGCACTTGGAACTCTGATGGTACCGTTAGGGAGATTAATGATGTAGAGTCTCTTTCACAAGAAGATCTGACGTTAATCGCTACTGGAACCTTAAAGGCATGGGAGACATTAAGATCTGGTGTCGAGAGATTGTTGTTGGTTTATCCAGCAAAAGTTTGTAAGCATTGCTCAGAAGTTCATATTGGGCCATCTGGGCACAAGGCACGGCTTTGTGGAGTGTTTAAATATGAGAGCTGGCGGGGAACCCACTTTTGGAAGAAGGCAAATGTAGATGATTTGGTGCCTCCAAAGATTGTTTGGCGGCGACGGCCTCAGGATCCCCTTGTGCTTCTGAATGAAGGAAGGGATTACTATGGGCATGCACCAGCAGTAATAGACTTGTGCACGCAGGCTGGTGCTGTTGCTCCAACCAAGTATTTTTGTATGATGAAAGTTCAAGGTATATCACCAGCTGTTTGATTCAAGATTTGAAGCCATCTGAGGCATGTGAACGGGGTTGGATTGATTAGAGGCACTTTATTATCAAGTATCTCTTACAGCCCATCTCAGATTGCCAGAGCTTTATTCACCAGGTCCGCATTTTTTATTTTTTATCCAATATGTGTCTGCATGAACATTGCAAGTTCACTGTTAAGGCAGTCCAGTGATACTCAATTATTGCACAGCACCTGTACTCACTTTAACAACAGCTCTGTAGCTATTGTCCATGCCATACTTTTCTTAGGTTTAAAATTAAATCAAGCATGTGTTGAAGTTAAAGAAAACCCATTTCTCAATTTTTTTGCATTATTTACAACTCGCGAGCATAGTATTTGTTGGTAAGATGTTTTCGGCTGATATGCTTCAAAATTTGGAAGAGAAATAAAGCACTGCAACAATAGTTCCCTTTATTGATTGGCAACTACAATTTCTTTTGCTATTTTTGTCAGAAGGGTGATGCTCTAAGTGATGCTCTTTGGCAAAGGTATGTTGTTCCATTTCATGCTGACCTTAAATTTGAATCAAGGAACTCAAAAATAAAATGTTGATGCCTCTTTCTGTGTGTTAAAATTCAGTCACCTCTTTTCATATGTATATTGTTTATTACTGAGCGTGTCGAGTAAGGAGTGTAGTTTGAAGATGGTGAAACAATACTGTATATGTAGCTGCGTTAAGTCTTCAGTGAAAAAATTTTTCGTATTGTATACGAAAGCTTTATACACGAACATTATCACTAATGTGAGGTGATAATGACAATCATCTTTATGGAATTTTGGTTTCGTTTAGTTCTCCTGTACCAGATCAAGAATTTACATTTCACGTCTTATTTCAGAAGCACTGACAAATGGAAATAACTCAAAAGGTGCTTGATTTTCTCTGTTTTCATGGATTTCATAGGCACTGCCAGCTTTCTCTTTCTTCATTTTCCATCTCTCTGTAAAATTGGAATATCAATTAATGTCTGAGTTGCAATTTCTTCAGGTAGAATTTAACAAATCATGTTCTTGCTATGTGATCTCATGGGTTTGGTCCACACATGATTTACTAGTCCCATGAGACATATAAACAAACAATTGAATACACTAAAATTACAGTGTTTAATTTTAACGGGCAACTACAATCGAGCCATCCCTTTCACAGTATCGTATTCTTTCACCTCAAATTGGCAGCAGCCCAACACTAAGAGGGTGCAGGAAAGCTGTATCTTCGAACCATAATTACCAACAATCTCTGCATCATTGAACTCAGGTTCAGAAACTTCAAAACCATAAAATCATTCTAAAAATGACTATTTTGAAGCATAAAACTTATTCATTAAGGATTTACAATAATGCTAGGTTTACAATTCAAATATATCTTAAATTCTACAATCTCTGATGTGCTAGTCTAAGTAGCGAAGTTTTACTATAGACGTTTCCTAATTCATTTTTTTCTTCTTCCAATAAATTTTTGTTATATTGGCTGTAACAGATTATAGATTTTTTACTGTATTTGAGTCGTAAATTATTTGCTGTATTTGAGTTATAAGTCTAACAAAACTGAAGGATCTATAGTTAATTTTAAGATAAATAGAACATTACTTACATATCATATTATAAATGTTTAATTGACATTTTATACTATAATACTATTTAAGCATCACCTCTTTTTAATGGAATATCCTTTCTATTATAATACTATAATGTGTAATTGATATTACATATATAAACATAATCAATAACGTGTTTTAATTGAATTGCTTTATCTATTAAAGCTTAAAATAGGTATCCTTGTCAAGTTAAAAATATCCTTTTTTACCACTATCGAAAAAGGAGTACAGGTATTAAATAGTTGAAAGTACGATTTATTTCCTGTTATACAAGTAAATGAATCAAATCTACTTTTGAAAAACAATCTTTTTGCGTTCTAATTTCATTTTTACGGTTTGTGTTAAGTTAACATTTGGCAACAGTATGATTAGCTTGCTTAAATAGAATAGAGTCCTCTCCATATCAAAAGCATGCAACTAGAATGCCGGAAACGTGAACACCTCCCAACTCTCACATGAATGCTTCAAAGCTAGATCTCCTTAACCCCTTATAATTCTGTCCCTGAAATGGGCCATTTTGATTGAAAATTTTGTCTTGAGAATGAGGCTGGTGGTGGAGATATTGACAGGCACACTCTTCTACATTCAAGTGGGGAATGATGCCACAGTTGGTGATCTAAAGAAAGAGATTGGAGCCCAGCAAAACCTCCCTTGCGACCGTCTGATCCTATTGCTTGAGAATGATGAAAGCCGTCTGATGAGCCAAGATGAAGATGAAGTCTCTCTGGTTGACTGTGGGATTAAAGATGGGTCCCATATCTACCTCTTTTTCAACGCACTTGATGATGGGTCTTCTCAGCATTTTGTGTTCACTTTACCAGATTCTCTCCTGGGCTATTCATAGTTGTTTATTATAGTTTTGTGCTAGGAAGGACTAGGAGTAGAAGAAAAATGGGATCATTTCTGCCAATAGCAAATTATAGTTTTTTGTTATTATTACTATTATTTTCTCGTTATTTTTGTTTTTCTTCCTAATAAGAGAATTTTAGATTATCAGCAGTTTCATATGGGCTGTGCTTGCGAATGATAATGTCGTTCATATAAACTACTCTTCCAGTACAAACAACAGCACTGCAAAACATAATCATGTTTTCCACGAAAAGAGTGTGTTCGTTTATGAATCCGGTATTTTTATTTTTAATTGAATTTAGTAATATATGATTGATTTTGAATTATTTTGAATTTTGAAAAGGATATGTGGTTGAGATTGAATCTAATTTGTATTAAAAAATGTGCAGCATAGAAAACAAAATTTGGATTCATAAACGAACAGAGCTAAAGCCAGTATGTTGTTCATAAATGAGCTATACAAACAGTGAGTCGTTACCTATGGGCACACTTGGAATGTATCTTTATTTAGACCAAAATCCAAATATATCTTTATTTTCATTGCGCTATTTTCTTTGTGAAACACGGGCATTAATATTGATTTTCTGAGAATCCTCTAATTATTTTGATTGATTTTTTAACTAAAAAATTACTAAGATTTGCATTCCATGCAAATTGAGATTCGAGTAAGAATTAGAACCATAGAAAGCTCTTCCTTTATTGAATTTGGTTAATAACATAATAAGCGTTACTTAGAAACGATAAAAAGAAGCCAACCCCTCTTCATTTTTAATCATAAATAGTCCTAATAAACTTCCCATGAATTCTCTCTCATATGTCTGCAAATTTCAAGCAAATCAATACCCGCTGCGGCTTACAGTTCCTTTAAACACATAGAGAACATCTCCATTTTCGACCCCGTGCCATCTGAGGCTACAATTGTCACGCATGATCCTTTGCTTGTGAATGAACAAGTAATCCTCTTGTGGGAGAATTTTTCTGCTCAATAATAGCTGCCTCAAGTCATTAACAGTACTTGAGTCCTGCATTTCCATGGGAATGCTAGCACCATCAAGCAGGGTAGAAGATGTTTGCACTGTTATGCTTAGCCTTCTTGTGGGAGGGTCATCCCTTAGCCTGTTCATGGTCTTTAAGAACACAATAATTTCAGAGAATTCATGGATACCATACTCGGATAGATTCCGGAAATCTTCATCCAATTCTATCCCACAAAAGAAAAGTAACATTCTTTTAATTGGTGTGCCTTCAATTATGTGGATTTTTTCTTTTAGGCTACGGACAGTTTCTGTTCTGTCAACTTCTATGTTGATTTGTTTGGCAGAGAATTTTATTATAATTTGGATCTTACTATGTTGGTTCAATGCACTTTCAAATGTGGGTTTGGTAGTTAAATCAATTTTTGTACCTTCTGTGACAATTGGGTAGTCTTCCATGTCTAGTCCATCAACCAGCTCCCAACCAAAAATAGATAGAATCTGTGAAGCGATTGGGACACCCAGCAGTTGTTCTATCTTTCTTTTGATTTCCAGGACGGGTTCCTGGAGACCCACCTCTATGGCAAATTCATGTGCCCATGCAACAATGATAACCCTCATGATTGTGGCCGCTAAAAGTTGAAAACTTCTGTTAACTTCTCGCTTGTTCTGTCGATTATCAAAAACAAAACAAAGATTAGAATATGAGATATTAAAATTTATGGTCCATTCATTGAAGTTAAAGTATTAACAATTGCATTACTTATGTTTTTTGTCTTGCTAGGAATTTGATAATTGGTACTCAGCAAAGGATCCGCGTTGCTTAATGAGATCGAGAGAGGGAGGATGAAGTTGTTGAACTTTAATCTTGATAGTCATGAGTGTTGAATGAGTATGGTTATCTGCATGTTTAGTTCATTTTCAAGTCATTTTATTTGTTTTGATCATGATTTCATGCAATACTCATTTGTGAACAAGCCGAAAACCACATTTACATACACACATAAGCAAAGCCATAACATATATGCATATCTGAGTCTATAGCATGAATGATGCATGGGTGTGGCACAGTACTTTTATGCATTAAATACTAATTAAGACTAATTTATTTTTAGAAAAAGAGTTGGAAGGGGAATCCTATTTATCATCTGCTTGATTGAAAACTCTAAAGGACTCCATTTTCATTTAATACTGTTACTGATCATCATAACTGCGGAGAATTATATGCTAATAATCTTACTTTTGGAATGCATCATATTGATGCTTATACAGAGGTTCACTCAAAAGAAATTTGTTACGATAGGCTGATAGCAGCCCCTGATGTTTGACCATATGCAAAGCGAGCAATCAATTGAGAATATGCTTTGGTGCTATAGCAAGGACATGACTGTACTGCCAATGAACTTGTAAGAGCTTTAAAGTTTATTATAAACTAGGCTACTTTACATAGCATTTTACATACATAGTTGAGTTGAACACAGGAAATTTATTTTAAGTGTGCTCTGGGACCAGGATGTGAACGGGAGGTATTTTTGTTATCCAGAATGAAATTTAATGATCTGAACACAGATTAGAGGTGGACCAGAGCATATCTCTCAGTATAACGAGAAAGCATGTTTAGCAAAAGCATATCTAGAAGGAAAATCTTCATTTGTGGAACTGATTCAACTCTCATTTTCTGAAGTGAAAATAATTGTTCGTGTGATTTTGAAGCTGGCTAGAATTCTCCCAAGGGTACTAGCTAGTGTGCTGTTTATCAGTACTGTTGCTCCACTGTTATAATGATCTCATCTAAAAAGTCATAGCGGGTTTTTCTGATTATAATATCATTTCTCTTATCAAGTTGGCAAGTGAGGAAACGTGTAGGAGGCCCACGACTCAACTTTAATCCAAGACATTCCTGCCATGTCGTAACCTAAACTCCTCCTTGTTCTCATTTATTATTATTTTCCAAAAAAAAAAAAAAATGCAAGTATTGTCTTAACCAACCAACCCATGAATCCTTGACTTTGCTATTTCACAGACTCACAGTAATAAACCAGAAAGGCAAAAAGTAATGCATACGGGGCACTGGGCAGTTGGTCATGTTTAAGCCTCACATTTCACGATAAACACATGTAAAAGTTTCATAGTTTGTGTTGCTGCAATTGATACCTTATTTAACTGAGAACTCGCAGTGCATTCATTCTTCAATGATGTACTTAATGCGGTCTCACACTTGGCTTAACAAACCTGCAAAAAGCTGGTTTTACACTAGTTAATCTGCACAGAACAAATTCTTGTTAAGGATTTCTGGTTTCGTTATTTCCAAGTGTGTGAATACAAAATATCCTTTTGGATCACAGATGTACTTAATTAATTAGTTCTTTACATTGACCACCGATCAAGATTGATAATTAATGACAAGTTGGGATATAATAATATTACAACTACTACTAATTAATTGTAAATTCTTCAAGCTAGATCGTGTCTTCAAGAATGCGTTACTGGGTCCAGCCATCTGAAGTCTACACATTTTCCATTCTATTTTGAGAACACACTTGCGCAAGCTGCCCCAACGTGCAATCATTTTTGTTCTGACAACATAGATATAATATTTATTTTTAATTTTTAACCGCGTTTATTGTTCTTAATTCATGTTTCTTATGTGATCAAGACACAAGTACACCTCAAATCTTAACGACATTTTATCTTCCATAGATTTGTTTCATATAAAAAAGTAAATATAATTGTAATTCCAGTATGGGAGCCACACTCCTCTTCTCATATTCTGTGTAACTAAAAATTTTAATGGAGCAATGAACAGTAATTTAAACTCTTTTAAGTTCTTTAATAAGATAAAGTCAGCTTCTTTGTTATTGACCTTATCAAATCAAATATTAATTCATCAATTTGATGAGTGACAGTTTGTCAATGACACCTTCAAAGGCCAGAGCTAGGCTATAAAAGCAGACCAGCAATATGATGTACATCCCCACCTTTCAGCTCAGAAACTCTCTACATTTCTCTGTAATTAGAGAAAATGGCAATCCAAAAGCTTCTTTCACTTCTATTTCTTCAACTCACTCTAAGTGTTCTCCTGTTGGACCTCACTAGTGCTCAGGGCTTGAAGGTCGGGTTCTACAAAAAGACTTGCCCGGACATGGAGGAAATTGTTGCCAAGACAACATATAGATACATTTCAAGATCACCAAGTCTTGCAGCTGCTGTGTTAAGGTTGCACTTCCATGATTGTTTTGTCAGGGTAAGTTTTATACAACGAAATTTTATTGTTACGCAACTTCCTCAGAATATAATTTCAATTAGTAATGTTGCTCAAAGTGTTTGTTTCTGATCATGACACAAATTTTAAGCTCTTCTAACAAATTTTGCTGGCAGGGATGTGATGGGTCTGTGCTACTGAAATCTACAAAGAAAAACAAAGCTGAACGAGATGAAATTCCTAATTTAACTGTAAGAGGATACGAGGTTGTTGATGCTGTCAAGTCTGCACTAGAAAAAACGTGTCCTGGCGTGGTCTCTTGTGCTGATATTTTAGCCATGGTTGCTCGAGATGCTGTTTCAATGGTAAAAATGAATGAACATGTCCAGCATGCAATATATATAAATTTATGATTAGTTAATGAGAAGTCACCACCTTAGTTTAATAACTCAGAACTTTTTATTTCAGATTCATGGACCATACTGGGAAGTTCCCACAGGAAGAAGAGATGGAAGAGTGTCAATTGCTGCAGAGACCTTTCAAAACTTACCACCTCCTTTCGGTAACATAACCCTTCTCAAACAAATGTTTGCTGCAAAGGGTTTAAGTGTAAAAGACCTTGTGGTTCTATCAGGTAATTTGCCACTAGCATTCAATCAGTGGTGGGATTTGTCCCAAAGTAGTTGGATAAAGGCCACTAAAATCCTTTTCGAAACCACACTAATTACGGCTAAAAATGGATAATACTTCTGTTATCATTTGTAAAGAATTTTAACACATATTCTAAGCAAAGCTAGTTTTTCTTTTCTTGCATGCAGGAGGGCACACCATCGGGATATCTCACTGCAGCTCCATCAATGACCGTTTGTACAATTTCACCGGCAAAGGTGACACAGACCCTACATTGGATCCAGAGTACGTAGTGCATTTGAAGAAAAAATGCAAGCCAGGAGACACCAAAACACTCATCGAGATGGACCCTGGCAGCTTCAAAACATTTGATGAAGATTACTACACTATTGTTAATAAGCGAAGAGGGCTTTTCCAATCTGATGCAGCTCTTCTTGATGATCACGAGACGAGAGCTTACGTGAAACTTCAGGCTACTACACATGGCTCTACCTTCGCAAAAGATTTTGCCAAGTCCATGGAGAATATGGGTAAAATCGAAGTGCTCACTGGCAAGGCTGGTGAAATCAGGAAACAATGTGCTTTTGTGAACTAATGATCATCTTCATCGTTTTTGTTTTTTCAAACCAAGGTGTGATTGTTTATTAAATTTCCAAATTTCACAGACAAATTGGTTGCGGAATTTGATTTGTATTGTAATGGATTTTGTTCGATTGCTATTTTTTTTGTACGAATAAACATGTGTGTTTACGCATGAATATCATATCAGGCTTATAAAGGATCAATAAAATAATGTTGTTGCCTGCAAGAACTTCGATTGGAATAAGTTGAAATGATGTTTCCATAATAAAAATACGAATTCTTTGTGCTCCTATTTTATTGCCCAGTTGCGGATTGGGCTGAAGGTCATGAGAATGGTCAAATTGACCCTAACGATCTCGGATGCTTTCCCATAAGCCTAGGCCACACGAGCAACGACTTAAACTGGAACTGGAAGATCAATTCACGTTTCACAGAGCCAATGGATGGACACTGGAGTGACTGGACGGCATTAGAAAGAACCAACAACAAAATGGACAAGAAACAATACAGTCTTCAAGACCTGAAAGCCATCATAAAATCGAATCAGTGTCAATCATTTCATTATAGATTAATTATAATACTGACAGCAGCTTCATCCTTTTTATTGCTAGAGTAGAGTTTACTTTTTTGAGTTCAAGAAGTGTGCATATATATTTGTATAACCTCTCTGCAAGCCGAAGCAGGTTTTTCATGAAGAGCAGAAGAAGCATGCAGAAATAGGAATTCTGATCAATATTGGCTGCACCTAATTCCGATAATTCACTGTTCATATAAGTATATCAATGATGCTTCATGATATAACATTAATCACACATAAAACAACACCTCAAAATTAATTAAAATTAGCCCGTTGCCTTGAAATTTCATCATTCGACTGCTGGTTGCAATTATTATATGGACAATTCTATCATAGATTTCATAATGAAAAGGATGTATTTTTTGGACCACCTCACAAGTCACATGTAACTTGAGAAAAAAATCTCGGATAAAGTATTGGGATTCTCATGTATATATATATATATCTAAATCTTTTTAGGTGATCTCAGTAGATATTTTATATGTATAGACTTCCATTTCCACATGCATTGAGCAATTATTGAGATAAATCTTTTTAGGTGATCTCAGTAGATAGTCTTCACGAATAATTCGACTGAATTAAATCCAATTATTGGTTTATGAGATAATTATTGGGATTTGTGGCTCATTTTCTAATTCATAGATCATATATAATTCTACTTCTACATGCAATATGAAAAGTAGAAGGAATAGGAAGTTAGAGTTATTAAACAAATAAGAGTCCTCCTCCTATTAGAAATAAAATAGCTTCTCATACACATAAATATAGAGGAGTTGTAAAAGAGATAGTTAAATAACACCGGGGTTGAGTAGGTGAAACCAAAAATAGTTTCAGGGGCTCTATTAAATTACCGGATTCGGTGTGTGTCATCTTTTTAGTGGAATCCTCTCATAGACGAGTAATGTTAAACTGTTTTATTGAATCATGTTAAATATGGTGTATGTATGATTTTTTTTTTTTTTTGCTTAATACCAATCTCAATGTCAAAAATATACTTCCACAAGTTCTTATAGCAATTGGACTCAATTAAATAGAATACACAAACATACCCATGATGGGTTAGACCAATAGTTGGAGCAAACCAAAGACTGTGTGGTTAAGCGCATGATCCTAAGTTCGATTATCACATTGTGGGTTAGCTCATGATTTAAGTAGAAGACTGTGACAATGGATTGTGGTTACGCTAGTCTCTCCTGAGAATTAGTCAAGATGCGCCTAAGTTGGCTCATACACATTGGTTACAAAAAATAAAATAAAATAAAAGAAAGAGTACACAAACTCATCAATCAAATGATATAATAAAGAAAAGAAAAGGAATATAGTAAAGAAAAGAAAAGGAATAAATGTGGTTAATTCAGTCTAATCTAACGAGTATAAATAGACGTAATTGTCCTAACTAATTGCTTTGATTAGGCTCTTAACCTGGTTAGAATAAACTTAATTGCATGGAAGAAAACTCAACAAATGGGATCCATGTAAAACCCCATCTGGCATTGGCCCTTTTAACACGTTTGTTTCTAAAACATTGGCTTTTTGCTTCTGTAGCTCCCCAATCCTAAGATAGGCATTTAATAATATACGCAGATTTTGCTCAGTCAGTTTGAATTTTACATCTCATAATTTCAGATTGAATATTTAATTAGTTATGTTGAGCATATAAATACTCTACTCTCTATTTACATAAACATTTAAAAACATGATTGGTTGTATTGCATTCCAATTGTGTATATCAGAGAGTGTTAGCTCAGGTTTTTGAATCCCAAATCTATTAAAAAAAAACTATTGCTTGTGCAGCTATATATATAATATTTTATTTTGCTTTGTATTAATTTATTTCGTTTCTTGAATTAATATCTCAGGATGGCACATAAAAGTTTTACAATGATTTAAAATCGTCTTTATGAGGTATGTTATCAAGTTTCTATGTTTTTGATTATCACCACAAATAAAATATTGGGGGAATGTACTAAACAGCCATGCAGATTAGTTTTTCCAAATCAAACATTATAATTAGTTTTTAACTTATTTTATTTACATTTGATTTGATTTTATTCTGAAGGTTTTGAAAGCAAAAGCTTTACAAATTATTATTTTCTGATTTTTTTATTATTTTCATCACATATGCTAGTTCAATTCTTTGATTTTGAGATTTTGATCTTCTCGATTTCCCTTGAGCAGGTGTCTCAGTAAAGACCATAATTTTAAATTAAGCTCCATATAATGTCGCTACTGAAATCAGTCAAATTATATTATTCTTATAGATGCTTACGTTATTATTTATCTTTTATTTCATTTTTCTTCCTTAATTGTTAGAAGTATGTATATATATTCTTTATATAATAGTATTAAGACCGTTCATTTATGAATTTTGTATTTTTATTTTTAAAATGACTTAATATGTGATTAGTATTGATTTTTGAAAAAGTTAAATGGTTGACTTTAATTTAAAATGCATTCAAGAGTCTGCAGAATAAGAAAATATTTTCTAAAAACATCAACAAACAAGACACCTTTCTCATAATTTATTCCTCATGCATGAGCGCTATTTGTTGAATATATATATATATAAACGCTTGTACACGTCCTTTCATAGATGAATATATAATTTTTCATATTCTTGTATTTAGTAAAATCATAATTGGGTTAATTTCTTCATTTAATTTTTTTAACCTATGAACTGTGGATTAATTATACAAATATATGTAAAAATTAAGTTCGAGCACAAGCAAAAGCTAAGTTGAATTGTAACTTGGTCTATATATGTTGACACCTAGTAGTCAAAATTAGATAATTAGATAATTAAATAAATTTGGCTTTTTTTGAAGTTAATTTCAGTTGTCGATCGATACCTACATGCCGGAGAGATCAGAATCATCAGATTATGCACCATGGAGGAAGAAGTGACCTTTCTCATTTCAGGAGGTGCATATTGAAGCCTATAATAACGG
Source organism: Boswellia sacra (assembly GCA_013180625.2). Lineage (NCBI taxonomy): Eukaryota > Viridiplantae > Streptophyta > Magnoliopsida > Sapindales > Burseraceae > Boswellia > Boswellia sacra. Next base: position 363,867 of record SNVD02010220.1, on the reverse strand, counting down.
TGCCCACTTCAGCGACAATATTTCAATAGAAAAATAAGATAGCCTGAACACACAGACGTTCCTGTTGGTAGACAAAACCTTTTATATGACAACACAAAGCTGATGGACTTCACCGCCATCAACCAATATAACTTCGGAAGCATTGCTGAACTTTTCCTGGCAGTTGACCTATATCCTGATGAAAGAGTTATCAACATCACAGTTTCTTCTCCAGCTTTTAAGATAGGTTTAAGGGTGAACAAAGTGCACCAAGTTATCCGATTGAAGCAGAAAGTTGGGCAGATTTGGGGCATTGACACTAAAGATGTCACCCTTTGGTACATGTCTAAAAGACTGCAAGATGATATCCCCTTGTATAAGTATTATGTTACTGAAGGTTCTGATACACAGTTCACCAGGACCTCATTTTACACCTAATTATAGTTTATAATATTATAGTGCAACCAGTGACGGAGTCAAAAAGTCCGTCAAGGAGGGGCAAAATTTCATAAATAGTAAATTTTTTGTTAGGTAAGTTCATAAACGGTAAAATTTTCAAATTTTCATATAAATAATAATATTTTCAATTACCAAGTAATTTTATGTCAAATTACTAAGTTGATTATTTAATATTTTAAAAATATGATATGATATCTAATTCATCATATTATTAACTAAATTATCATTTAACCATTGATCCTTATTTAGTCATGTAAATGAACTTTCAAAAAATAAAAAATAAAAACACTTTCTTAAAGAGGAATAATCAACTTAGTAATTTGACCAACTTTTACTCCATTTATAGAATTACCTATTTAAAGTAATAATCAACTTAGTAATTTACTGTCCAAATAAATAATAGTTGGCTTTTGAGTTATAAAGTTAAGATTTTCTAATATTGATAGCTTTAAATAATTCAATAAATCTAACAAAGTTTCAATTCTTAATTTACGATGCAAATAAATAATAGATGAGGCATGTAGCGTCAATGCTTATTTTATTTATATTATAACAAATATAAAATATTCAAAATCATGACCCTTAACCCAGTTTTAAAAAAAATTACAAATATATATAAGAAATAAAAAGATTGTATAAATATAAATTATAATACACTAACAATAACAACAACTAGTAAGTCATTGGACTAAAGAATAAAGCAATTATATAAAATCATTGTCTCATTTTCATAGATAATATAATGATAATAAACAAATGGCTATAAATTACAAACCAAGATGAAGAATTAAAAAAAGTGATTTTCAATAATATTAAATCATAGTACATTTGCTTAATATGATAAAAACCAATAAATAAAAGAGGAGAAGAAGATTTTTTAACTCTGTATATACTAACTTCTAATTCTTTTTATATAAATAGATGAGACAAACAAGATATATGGGTTTTGATTTGGTAAAAGTGTCGAGTGAAGTGAAGAAGAAAAAAAAGAAAAAATTCTTTATTTTATGTAAATAGATAAGAAAAAAGACATAATCTCTTATTTTATGTATGTAGATAGGACCATAAAACATAAAATATGGTTTTAAATTTGCTAAGGTGCACAAGTAAGGAAGAAGAAAACAATAAAAAAATGGATCAAATTTAATTAAATTTGTAATTTTACAATAAAAGAAGGGCAAAATAGATAATATATCTTAAAAAAATTTCAAATCCATAAACAAAAATTTCAAATCCAGGAGGGGCAAATTTGCCCCTCCTGGTCCCTTCTTGGCTCCGTCCATAAGTGCAACCATTTTCTATTAGTAGTTCTCGTTACATGTAAGTTTATGTTTACGGGTAGTCTTAATTTATGTTATAAGGGCATATATGAAGCCTCTGAAAACTGTGTATATTTACTTAAAATTTGCATATTTAATGATTTTTACATAATTTCAAAAAATTTATCTAATCTTCAAGGAAATTTATACAATATTTTAAGACTCAACATATATTTTTAAGCCACATGTTAAGATTAACCTTGTTTATATATAAAGCAAGAGTAGAAACAGAATCTATTCCTTATAGTTTCATCTGTGCATGCACCTTTTTCTTTTCTTTTATTTTTTTTTCTCTTGCCCCTTCTTGCATGATAATGTGCTGTGGTCGTCTCTAATATCACTCGTCATTGTATGGAAGATGTAATTAATATCACTTCGACGCCTCTGGACGTCTGCGCATGCAGCATGTTGCTGTCAACTTATGAATTAAAAAGGAAAGCTAGTGGCATTTCCAAGATGTCTCATTCTGTGGCCTTATTAATGATATTCTTTTGTTTCCTATTTAATAATGGCGTTGGCTTTGTTTACCTTGCTTGAAGCTAATTGGTTCACATAATTATGTGCCAACGGTTCTGTTTGAAAAGGAAACAAGATTTTTTATGTTATTTTTTGTTTGTTTTATAGAAGAGGCTCCTGATGAATTTTAAAAGGGGTTTCTAATTAACTATTTTAGCTGCACAAAAACCGAATTAATTGCCAAATTAACTTACTTTATTGAAGAGATCTACTAATAGTTAGAAATTAACCTCTATTCTTTGAGATATCTTATAAGGTGTTATTACAGGTAATTCTCTAAAGATTTAAAGTCTTGTCCAAAGTTCACTCATGCAAGATATCAATGTCAAAAAATTATTATTTTGTAGGGGTGACTCATTGATCTTTAGCGCTAAACAAAAGTCAAGCTCCAAGCAGCAGGAGTACTAGTGGAAAATATTAACTCTGATTATGTACTAGTCCAATTGCTTCTCTGCAATCGCAATAAACTGACCTGTAAAGAAAAATTGTCATTTAAATATGATCATTTCATAAGATCAAGTTGTTGAAATTCGCTAGAAAAACATGGACAGACTCAAGGCAATCCCATCTCAAGCATAAACTATTGCATGAACCTACCATATCCCAGTATAATATTCTACATTGCCATTATTCAACTAATTGATACACTTATCATTGCCTACTACCTCTCGAATCATATCATTCGCCTAACTTGCATTCAAACCCAAAGCCAGGAGGGCAATGAGGCTGAACTGTAGATGAGACATTAAAAATACATTATTACATGTATTATTGATGGCTGCTTATAATTAATTACTTAATCTGTGTGTTAATATTATGCATGATTATAATTTTGCAGGAAAAGAGAGTTCTCTAAACATTGCCAATTTGCTTATTCTCTTTATGCAGAAATGAAGCATTAAGCTCGATTCAGACAATAGGCCGTTTATCCCTCTTAAAGGATAAATAACAAAATAAAAATCTTCATGTTCGTTTTACAGTTTTATATGTGTAAATGTTAATTTATTAAGCTTTGCCACCATGTTTTTGCCATCATGTTCATAAATCTTATCGTTGAAATCCCAAATGACCAATAGCCATCACTGAATTAGAGTATTATAGTATATGCATTGACCAACACAATAAGAGACGTACGCTAATACAAATTGCAAGCTGTGCCATCACCTTCATAAACATAATTAATTGCAAGATTCCTTGATGAGACACGTGCTAGCTAATTATAATTGTGCATGTTGGTTTCAAGCTCAACTAATCTCGAGATTCTCGACCATTTCAAAGTCACTTACTAGATATAAAAGAAAAAATTGTCTAAATGTGCATCTTCAGTGCAAAGTCCTTGTCGTTATTATTGTTTCTTCTTAAACTGTTAAAATATCACTTGAAACATGGTTCAAGATGGAAAACTTTAGAATTTAAAATATATATCCCAATATTAATTCATTTCTTGTGATCTCTTGCTAGTTGGGATTAATTCGATTCACATTAGGAGTTCATCTCTCATGATTTTTGTGAAATATAATTTCTGAAGCTCATGTAAATGGTCCCAAAACTAAAGATAAATTTCTGGAATATTTATTTAAAGAGTGTAGCTGACAATTTGGTGGATATATATACACTCTTGCGTGAGTTACCGAATGTTGTGCTGATTAATTGATTTTGAAATCGGTAATTTCTCAAATTGATCGAATTGACTTAGACTAAGCCTCAACCGAGTGAGTTTACTTGTAAATTTCAAGATAAAGAAAGCCATTTACTCTCATGGAGTGTCTCACAGTTGCTCTAAAGAGAGTCAGGGCTGTAGCAAGTCAGGGATGAATTTACAACTATAAATTTTTGTTACACTAGTTTGCATGAAACAGACGTGCATGGACATTGTCAGCACAAAGCATGTTGGTTAGGTTATCTTTTATGTGAATAATTAAATGTGTCCTGTTTGTTAATGACCTGTATCGATGACAGTTCATCAATAATATAATGACTGTCGACCTCTTGTTTATTTTTCAAAGACCTGCGCTCACTATAAGTCCAGCACATGCGCTCCGTGGCTAGCTACAGCCTGCGCTCAAGTTGGAGAAATTATAATGGCGATCCAAAAGCTGCTCTCAGTTTTCTTTCTTCAACTGATTCAAATTCTTTTGGTCTTACACCTCGCAAATGCGCAACTAAAACTTGGGTTCTACCAAAAGACGTGCCCCGATGTTGAAGACATCACTAAAAAGATTACGCTTCAATACATTTCTCGAGCACCAACTCTCGCTGCCCCTTTGTTGAGAATGCATTTTCATGACTGCTTCATTAGGGTAAGTTGCTAATGGCTTTTCCACCTTGTAATTACAGATTAATAACCACCATAAATCTATGGTTTCAATATTGCTTTAATATTATATTACGCCCGGTCGACTTCATAGTGGGTCTAAATTAATAAGCATATGTTAGAGAAGTTAATTTGTTGTTAAACTTTACACTTTTGGCAGGGTTGTGATGGTTCTGTGCTGCTAAATTCTACCAAGAACAATGTCGCTGAGAGAGATGCACCTCCTAACTTGAGCCTTAGAGGTTACCAAGTTGTCGATGCTGTAAAATCTGCACTAGAAAAGAAGTGTCCTGGAGTCGTTTCATGTGCTGATATTCTGGCCTTAGTAGCTCGAGATGCAGTCGGGCTGGTAACCAATTGTTGTAGATATATTTACATATATAATTTGTCAATTTGAATAATTGTCACAACGATACATGGTCATGTCTATCGAATTGACAAAAACTTAATTTGTTTCAGATAAATGGGCCATTTTGGGACGTTCCCACTGGAAGAAGAGATGGCAGAGTGTCAAATGCCACAGAGACAAGAGGCTTACCTGCTCCTACTGCCAACATAACCGTGCTAAAGCAAATGTTTGCATCACATGGTTTAAACGAAAAAGATATAGTTGTTTTATCAGGTAAAATTCTAGAATTCAGAACTCAAATTAAAATCTCAACAGCTGTAAAGATTCGATTCTTAACTTTTTAGCTCTTTTTGTTTACAGGAGGCCATACTATTGGAACATCTCACTGCAGTTCCATCGATTCTCGCTTGTACAATTTCAGCGGTAAAGGAGACACAGACCCCAATTTGGATCCCAATTACGTAGTGCATTTGAAGAGAAAATGCAAGCCTGGAGACACCACTACACTCATTGAGATGGATCCTGGAAGCTTCAGAACGTTTGATGAAGATTACTACACTCTTGTAGCTAAAAGAAGAGGGCTCTTCCAATCTGATGCAGCGCTTCTTGATGACAAGGACACAAAAGCTTACGTGAAGCTTCAGGCCACTACTCATGGATCTACCTTTGCCAAAGATTTTGCTGCATCCATGGTAAAGATGGGCAAAATTGGAGTCCTTACTGGGAAGGCTGGTGAAATCAGGAAACAATGTGCCTTTGTTAATTAATGCAAATTACTTATTGTTTTGTATGTTGATTGGCGTTAATTATTGTCCTGATCTGTAGATGTGTTGATGAGGGGAATGTTTACAATTTGTTTTCATTATGAAAAGAGAGAATAATCTTGTATTTTATTGTATTCATATATTTGTCCAACTACTCCGAATAAATTAGATCATTCGGCTCCTTTCCACGATCGATCTTTATAATATATTTAATATAACAATATGTTGTGATCTCAAAGAAACGTCTACTACATATACACACATAAGCTAGCTTCCAAAAAGTTATAATCCTTCTAAAAACTAATTAGAGAAAAAGATGATTGTCGGTTGTAAGATAAGTATTGACGAATTTGTACTCTATTGTTTCTACTTTTTGACAAACTACAATTACCATCAAATATTTATTAATTACTTCCTTTATCTTGTACATACAGGGACGGAGCCATATAGTGACGAGTGGGGGCAAGTTTGCAAAATTTTATATAATTCCTTCAAATTATATTTTAACACAATAAACCATTTTTATATTTTAGATAATTTAAATTTTTAATATATCTTATAATTACTTTTATTTTTAACGACTTCAACAATAGTTATCTGTATTAGCTATTAACCTTAATATATGGATAATTAATATCAAAATATATTTTTAATTTACAAGGCCCCATATTAATTTTATTAATTTGTTAAACATTCAAGTTAAGAATTAAATTACAATATACCTAACCTTCTATCAAGTTTTTCTTTATAATATATTTTACAGAAATACTTATAATTAAAAAATATATATTTTCTAGACAAAGAGCCTATATATCAAATATTTTACTAAGATTTTTGTTGATATTAATTGAACCCTACAAATAAATATAAAACGGCTTCTAAACTACTACTTTTTATAGTTTATAAATATTTTTTCTGTTAGGCTCTTAATTGTATAATCTTTTCAATATAAGAAAATATACAAATCTAATAATGAATATGGTTTTTTTATGAATAATTTTTCTAATGTCTCAATTTGCCCCCTCTCAAGCATGTGGTTGGCTCCGTCACTGTGTACATATACCAACATTTATATAAGTTAGATATTAGATATGCTATTATCATAAAACATTATAGATTGTTAACAATTATTTCATTGACTTTAATTAACTAAAATATCATCATAGTAATAATTCAAAGCAATTCAGGAATTATTATAGTTTGATAATGTTGTTGGATAAAATTGGGATTCTATCAAACCAACCTTCTCCAACTTTCTATCATGAGCTTCTCCAATCTCCAGCTCCATTGCAGCTTCTATACAACTTCCTCTTCAGGTTCTCAGCAGAAGCTCTCCAACACAAGGTCAAGGAGCAAGCTCTGTGTCACTTGCCTTTGCTCTGCTATGCTCAAGTTAGAGGCTTATAAGGTGGTAGTTTAAGGACACACACCGCCATAGAACGAGTTCAATTTAATAATCATTTAAAGTTATACAATAGACTGAATATAGTGTAAAAATATTGGAAAATGAGAGATGTTAACAAGGAAGAAGAAAAAAGATGAAAGAGAGGGTTGAGATGGTTCTTTTGCAAAATTGATGTTATAAATATTCGGAAAATTTATAAGAGCAGCCCCCATTTTGGAGTCTTTTTAAAAATATTCTCATGCCGGTAAATTTTCACGACATGGCCACCAAATGGCCTCCTAGTAATAATGATCATACTACCCAATTCAATAGTTTGACGATGCTAAACTATAGTTTGACGATTTGGTTTGACGATGACATGTCCAATTTCTACGATGGTTAGACATAATTCGATCAGTGTTCAATACTATATAACATAGGATTCGATGGTTTGACAACTCCTTGTTCACTCGTCAAACCATCGAACTTTTTCTTCAACCTTCAGTAATCCTCCATTTTTTAGCATAACCCAAAACCCCACACCAAAACTCAACATCCCAATGCCCAGAATCAAAGTCGAAACTCATCCCAATGCCCAACAAGAAAGATACGACTCGTCCCACGTGTGACATATCTCATTCCATGCTTCTTCTTTCTCCGAATCGGTTCCTAGTGTCAGTTAATCAAGATTTGCCATCAAGAGAGGAGAGGAAAGAGCCTTTACTTTAGGTTATGCATTCATGCAATTCCCCTGTCCATCGATAATTCACGCGACTAGGCATCCAATTAGTACATAGCAAACAAAAAAAAAGTGTTCATCGTAGACTAGATTTTCTTACTCAATCAAATGTCTATCAATTGATCCTTATTCATTCGGTCAATGTCTTCATGACGTGAAGAACTTGGCAAAGACTTGGATTTTATGTTCGAGTAATGCTATTCTTACAAACTACTTATACAAATTTATTTATACAAACTGACGTGATATAATATGATTTGATAAATAAATACAGTGATTTGATATATATATTAATAATAAATGACATTAATTAACATGAGTGATGTGGCGATCATATAAGAATGCTACATCAATTTGTATATGTGAGTTTGTATAAATAATTTGTATGAGTACTATTACTCTTTTATGTTTCCAGTCGCATGTAGTCCATAACTCTCAGCGTTCTCGGTGTTTTGGGTTGAGGGTTCTGTTGAGTAAAATTCAAATTATTAGAGGTTATTAGTGTCATTTTTCATATTGGAGCTCATAGCATAAAAAGAATTTGGACAGGAGTCTATTTTTCCAAAGGCCCCCATTTTGGGGGGTGGGTTTAAATTTCCCTAATGTTCTTACCAAAACACTACTTTATATTTAGGGTAATGAAAAATGCTATACTTGTTATCTTCTCCTTAATTTTCTCTTCAGGGCCACCATTACAAGATTGTGCAATGTCTATTCAAGGCGTCCAACTGATCCCTTTGTGGACCCACGTGTTAGGAGTGACGCTAGCCCTCGATCTATACGGGCTTCACCCCTAATCTCCAACCATTTTCGGATTAATATATCTTCGGATCATAATACATAATCATAAATCATGTCCCTTAAAGACTTAAAAAGTGTCCTCATCCAATCCTATATATACCCAAAGTTCAACGAGTTATATATATATTTTGTTGAACTCGATTCCAAAATGGCCAAGGCACCGACCGAATGGAAAAACTAGAGATAACAGATCTCATGATCACAAAGATTAATTTTTTTGGACGGCCAGTCCATGCACGATGGTGGTTTGGAGGTCAATTTATGATAAACCCTTGACTAGGTGTCTGCATATAAAAAGTTGCTTCGTACGTTTCTGATGTGCAGGTCCATGTACACAGATGGTAGACAGAGGGCAAGACAGAAAATTTTATTATGCATTAATCTAGTGCAAGGAGTGATAACGGTCTGACTCGTAAAATGCAAAGCAATTTTTCTTCTCCCTCAAGAAACAGAGAGCCCAATAAAAGTAAACAACTATTCCTACTACTAAACCACTCGAATCTCGGCTTAATTTAATATAATTTAAATGACAAATGAACTTAATTTACCAACTTTTTGCTTTGAATAATCCCTTGTTTGCAGCTGTGATATGACTTTTAATTACTTTCATGAAATTTATTTTACTTTCTCGTTATCAGTAAACAATATTACCATAACGTATCCATTATTGAGAGGATAAAGTGCTATACGTACTGCAATTAAATATAAGATATATGTAATTTAGTTGTTCCCCACTCCTTCAGATTTCTACACTTCACAAGTAATCCGGAGATGCCATGGTTCATGAATGAAGATAACTTTTTTTTAACAGCTAATTAGAATCATTAATGGTATCATTAACGTGGCATGTTATGCAATCAGATATATAATTTAATTGTGATGCACAATCAGTAATTGGTACTTCTTACATGCTGCAGGCACATGTAAACAAAAGCACGGAGAATTGATGATTAACTTAAACAAAACTTATCATTGACTAACACAGTGCTCAGATCTCTCCAAAAGGAGTTTTATTTTGCTTTCTAAAGGGAATAGAGAATCAATGAAAGTAAATCCTCCTAATATATTACTCTAATCCAGGACACTCTTAATTTTTTTTTATGATAATTTAGTATTTGTCGCAGAAAGCAATGACTAGACTCTTGCTTTCGATATTCCTTTTTGGCAGGCATAGATGCATCTCATGATGCCTTTTCCTTTCAAGATTTTCTTTTCATCAATTTCTAAATTTTTTTGATTCATTTCGTTATCAGTAAACATTCCATAAGCGAATTCTCCTTTATGATGGGAATAAAGTGCTACCAGTACCATGTTTTGAACTCTCCTATACTTAGCTTTTCGGTGCAGGAAGTGTTAGGAATTAACTCGCTTTTACTGTGGCTAATATTATTGTTGTATATTGCAATTCCAAGCTAAGATGATTAAGTATCATGCTTCTCTTATGTGTAATTAGTATTTTTACAATGTTATGGTTTTCCAATACGGCAATACATGCTAGCTGGAGCTGGCTATTTTTTTTTTTTTTAAATCCATGTGACCCTTCAAGAGAATGGAGAGCTATATTATATATGGACTTCCCTAATTGTGCTTCACTAAAGCTACATCATATTCTACTGTGCAAAAAGCTAGCAGTGAGGCTAGTTACAAATGCTCTAATAAGAATGGGGAGATGAACACTGTGACCCTCTTCTTTTGGTTGAAGTAACACTCTACCTCCCACTTTTGGATAAGTAACATAGACATCCCCAAATTCTAACTGCCGTTAAGGAATCTGTTAAGAAAATTACACTGTGACCCCCCTCTTTTGTCTGAACTACATTGTAACCCGCACTTCTGGATAAATAACATAAACACCTCCAAATTCCATCTACCGTTAGAGAATTGAGTAAATTTGATACTGTATTTGATTTATCATTACATTGTACACATGTTAAATAATACTCTGTTTAATAAAAGATTGTATTATAGTGTATTAATTTTTTATTCTAAATTAAAATAATTAACAATCAAAATCATATAGATTTTTAATTAAAAAATTCATAAATTCAAATTAATAATTATTCTAAACTTTAATAAATTTAAATTTTTATTTATAAAAAAGATTAAAAATATTTAACTAAATATGTAAACACATAAATATGCAATTAACTATTTTAATTATTTTTAATATTTAATTGTTTCAATTAAATTTTATTTAATGTAAATAATATATTTAATTTTATAATTTCTCTCTCTCTCTCTCTCTTACTTTCCCTTTCTTTTCGTCTCTTGTTGCTTCAAGACTCAAGTTGCAGAGTCTTTACTTTCCCTCAACTGCTATACCACTAGGCAGTTGAAGTTGATTTGAAAAAAAAAATAGAAAAAATATTTGTGTGCTACTTCGGTTTTTTATTGATTAATCTACAATAGGTTGTTTCAGATATAGAAATGAGCTGCCATGTGAGAGTTTTGCTCGTTCTTGTGTTTGCAAATAAGATATATGAACCCATATTGACTTCTTTATTTATTAGATTTTTAGTTTTTGTATAAAATATAATTTTTAATTGTTTAATTCTTATTCTTTCAACTTACTGACATCATAACAACTTTTTTTTTAATTTACGTCAATAGAAAGCTTCACAATATAAAATTTTTAATGAATAAGATAAATAAGGGTAGTTAAGTCTTTACACAAGAGCTTCTAGCTAGGATAATAGATTCTCTAACGGCAGATGGAATCTGAGGGTGTTTATGTTATTTATCCAGAAGTGCGGGTCAAAATGTGGTTCAGCCAAAAGAGGAGGGTCATAGTGTAATTTTCTTAACAGATTCTCTAACGGCAGTTAGAATCTGGGGGTGTCTATGTTACTTATCCAAAAGTGGGGGCAGAGCGCTACTTCAGTCAAAAGAAGGGGGTCACAGTATTAATCTCCCAATAAGAATGATACCAAGATGCAGTAGCTGGAGCTTGCCACTTTTGTTTCAATTTTCATCCATGTGACCCAGCAACCAAACTCTAAAATTTCTCTCTGTGTAGTTTCCAATAGAGATGGCAGATACAAGTATGAGAAAAGAAGATGGTTCATGTTCATTTTGAAGAATCAGCCTATTGTGCCCAATTTTCTGAACAAATAAATCATCTTCTACAATGCACAAAAAAACAAAACAAAATAAAATAAAGCTAGCCATAGCTAATAGTCTAACAATAATTATATCAGATGCAATCTAGGCATATATTATTATTTTCATATCCCAGAAATCAGTTGCTTTGCACACTGAAATAAAGAATATCCCAATGAGAGATCCTTAATGCTCTTTAAAGACAAAAAAACAGACATTTTTTTTCCTTATTTTGTAATTCGTGTCCTGTCTTTACTCAATTATGTATTTTCCCCTTCTGTTCCTTCTCATCTCATAATAATAATATATATGTTCTACGGGCATCTGCACTCTGAAATCATTTTATAAGATGAAGTAAAGTCATGTAACAGCTCATTAGACATCTTATCCTTCATGTATCAAATTGTTAATTTCTTCGCGAGGTGTCGGCTGCAAAGGGGCGCAGCAGGTAGCAAATTATTGATAAGAAAATGGATGGTTCGGCCTTGTGACATTATATGATCACAGAGCAGGTGAGCCAGTTGATGTATATCTACCCTGTTCTTGTTTCTTTGTTGTATAATTTTAGTCTGCAATCGTGAGAACCTTACCAAATCCATCACAAATACATTAAGCCGCCACGTATCGGCTATGATTATCATTTCTCAAACTAAGGTTAAGCCCAAGACAACAAAAACAACAACAACAACAAAAAAGATTTTATTTTACAACGTAATAACAATAATCGATTAAATTACTTCTACTGATAAAAAGCAACAGGCCCTGGTATATGGATCTTATACTTATTCAACGAGGGACAAGACTAACTAATCATATTTTTATTGTATTGCTTTAGATTAAAATAAAGAAAAGGTTCCAAAAGAAAGCACATGGTAGTTAGCTAGGTGGACTATTTTTTATCTTCTTGAAGTTCTATAAATTTATTGTCTTGTGCCTGCAACAGGCACCTCAATCTCAAAGTAGCTTCATTGCAGTTAACTTAATTTCTTCCATATCAGATAAAAATGGGAGGGATTAATCATTTTGGTATTGTTGCGTTAGCCCTTTTAGGATTGGTTGTGGCCAGTCAAGGTCAGCTGCAACTGGGATTTTATTCTAAGAGCTGCCCAAAAGCTGAAAAGATTGTGCAAGACTTTGTTAATCAGCACATCCACAATGCTCCATCTTTAGCAGCAACTTTCATCAGAATGCATTTTCATGATTGCTTTGTCAGGGTTTGTGTCTCTCAACCCCTTATTTTTCCTCTTTTAATTTTTCAAAAATCTACTTCATTCTTATAATTCAGAATAGTATTAGACATTAACATATATTTTGATAATTGTCAGGGTTGTGATGGATCCGTGCTTTTAAACGCAAGCTCAGCCAACCCCAACCCTGAAAAGAATGCGGTTCCAAATCAAACACTCAGAGGCTTTGACTTCATTGACAGAGTGAAAGCCCTACTTGAAGCTGAATGCCCTGGCATAGTTTCTTGTGCAGATGTTCTTTCTTTAGTTGCAAGGGACACCATTGTGGCCACGGTAAGAACTAAAAATTTTGTTTTAAAAAAAATATATGTTAGCTTTGAATATAGTTACATTTTCATGTTCTACGTCTAATACTTCGCTTGCTGGTGACTGCAGGGAGGTCCTTTCTGGAGAGTCCCAACTGGACGTAGAGATGGACTGATCTCCAACGCCTCAGAAGCCTCCAGCATCCCAACTCCATCTCAAAACTTTACAACCATTCTAAGACTTTTCAATAACCAAGGACTCGATTTGAAAGACTTGGTTTTGACATCTGGTAAACTAAAAAACCAAATATGATGATTTGAATCGCCTCTGACATAACAAAACAACTATGGTACTTATCATCAAGATTATTTCTGAATTGTTGCAGGTGCGCACACAATTGGTATTTCTCATTGCACATCATTTTCAAACCGTTTGTACAATTTCACTGGAGTAGGTGACGAAGACCCTGCTCTTGATAGCGAATATGCAGCAGAACTCAGGAAAAATAAGTGCAGAACTCAGAATGATAACACCACAAAAGTTGAGATGGACCCCGGAAGTCGCAAGACATTTGATCTTAGTTACTACACGCTTTTACTCAAGAGAAGAGGTCTCTTCCAGTCTGATGCAGCTTTGACCACAAACTCTAACTCATTGGCTTTGATCAACCAACTAGTTACGGGCTCATTGCAAAACTTCTTTTCTGAATTTGCCTTGTCCATGGAGAAAATGGGACGCATTAATGTCAAGACAGGAACAACTGGTGAGATCAGGAAGCAATGTGCTTTTGTCAACAGTTAAGAGCTAGCTAGCAACAATTTGGCACTGGCATGGCCCTTTTTGTTTTGATCTTTTAATTTATTTGGTGGGTGGTATAAGTGAAATATAACGCACAGTGAGGCATGGGCTACTAGTGGTGTGAGAATAATTTAGCCCTTTTGTTTTCTTGCTTCTGTTCGTTCGTTCAGTTCATTAGATTGTTTCCATATAATAAAAGTATGTAATAATGTAGAAGACGGGCACAGAACATGTTTCCAACTTCCATAAAGGGTAATCCAAATGAAGTGTATTTCTTGTTCTTCCAAATGCAGCTTCTTACATCTTTTCAATGATAGCTGGTATGTTGCATAAAATACAGTGTTGTAGGACCCCAATTATTGCCCAGAAAATTCCCGGAACTTTAGCATTAATTCAATGGTCAAAAACAATAACATGCAAACCATAATTAAAGGATAATGTTGATTTTGCTTCTGTTTAAACTATATGTTAGTAGTGTTAATTTGAATGTGTGTAGCGCAAAGGAATCCAATGACGCTGGCAATTGAATCATTTGACAATTATTATGTCTTCTCATTTTGTCCACACATGAGCTGCTGAAAGTGACGCTTTGCACATTAATTATAGATGGAGTTAATTGGGCTCTACTTCATGCTTGGTGTCTTCAATTTGAAGATGTAAATAATGGCGTGATGTCCAATTTGGATGTGTACTACTGTCAATTTGTCATTAAATTAGTTTCCTTACATTATGGGACTAGGTATCCTACTTCTTGATTCAAGGGTTAGATAAGAAATCATTTTCTTATAAATTGTTTTTGAAACTTATTAATTATATCAAGGCACATTTCTCAAATAGAGGAAATAGTTACTAATAATCAATTTTTTTAAATATATATATATATTGCTTGAATTCATCAACTTGAGAAGGAGAAAATGACACAACTGATAAAAATTATTTACTTTGAATTTGATATAATGTGATTGCGATTGGCATTTGGTACATAATACTATTTTATCTGGATGGTGGTCTGCTAGTCTTTATCTTTTTGAAGTTTGAGAATAACTAAAATATTATCCGTGTTGGCAGAAATTTTTATATACATTGATGAATTCTAAAGTTAGTGACAATGTCTAAGTTACTTCAACGGAGATTCAGACCCTTATGCAATCAAGAAACGAGTAATACATTAGACTTTATTCAACAGCTGAAAGGATACATTCTAGATACAATTACAAGAGAACTATTTCAATGCTTCATAATAGAATGATGTTAACAAAGAAAATCGCGAGTTTTTAATAAAGCCGATTGAAAAGGAAACAAGATAACCAATTTTGTTTTTTTTTGGTAGAAAGAGTGTACGAAGTAAATTATAGCAAAAAAATAAATACTTTGAAGGGTTCTATCAGTATGATAAAAAGGTGCACAGAGTAATAGTAATTTTTAATTTTTGTTATCAAGTGTAAAAAAAAAAATTGGGGGTTGAGAACATGTTCATAGTGTAGTTAGACTCACAATCCTAGATTCGAGTCGCGCTATTGGATAAAACTGTTTTTTTTTTAGGGACCAGGCATTAGGACGCGTAAGATGTCCCTCCGTAGAATTAGTCAGGGAAGAGTTGGTACCGAAGACCCATGATTATATTAAAAAAAATGTTCATAGAGCAAATGACTTCAACCTTAAATATATTGTTCAAAAGAAATCATAGAAGCTTGTGAGCCATCTTTTTCATCGTTCCATTAAGCCCTCTACGGTATGCTTCCAAAGTAAGTAACTGCTTATCATATTTTTGTGTTCGAGTGATGTTATTTAAAAATTTTAATTTATAAATATACCTCAAACAATATCAAAGTAATCTGATAGGTATCTATTTATATATCATTTTCATATCAATTCCGTCTATGTTTCTTTGTTATATTCCTTGGTATTTTTATGTTTTTATGTGGTTTTTGATGTTTGTAGGAGTTTTGGAGGAACTTACACAAAATTGGAGTAAAACTCTTCATTTTCACCTCTGCTAGTCAACCAATTTCTCGGAGTTGATTGTATCGATATACAATTAACCGGATAACATGCTATATACCATTGAAAAGCTCTCGAAGTCTATTTTCTGGATAAATTTACGGTTCACGAATTTATGTAGTGTACCGAAAGTTGTGATAAAAATGGTATGAGAAGTGTATATTTGTAATTCCATATATCACTGTAGCATGTTATTAAATACGGGGCACTGTAGCAAGTTACTGTAGCAGAGTATTTAAACACATTTTAGGGTTTTATTTTCATAACTTGAAGAGGGGAGAACGTGGTGGAGGTTGCAGCTCTGGAATTCTTTCATCTCCTGGAGTTCTTGAAGGAGAAAGGAAGCTTGGAAAGAGGAAGAACTACAATCCAAAGAGAATTACATCAAATTTGCTAAGTTTTTCTCTTCCCTTTCATTTTCTGGAATGTCTCCATGTTGTATTGTATTTACCACGTTCTTAAACATGTGTAACTGAATCTGAATTGGTTGAGGGTGATTTCAAAGCCCCTGATATGGTTTTTGTGAGTTGATTGTGCAAGAAGTTGTTATCCAATTCTCTAATTGAAGTTGCTTGTATTTTCCCATATCTAATGCTTATGATTGCTTGCTGATTGTATTTGGAATGGCCAACTGAATATAATCTGTTTGTTGTCTATTGCTAGAGTAGAAATCTTGATCCGTAATTGTCTTGAATTTCTAATCCTTAGTAGCAAAATTGTGATCAGAGATTGCAATTGGAGAATACAACCTAAGTTAAATAATCCGAGCTTGTGTGTTTATTGCTTAGATCAACCTATCTTTCTTATCGTAATGCATCCATTGAATTAAATTTAGAGAGCTTGTTCTAGGTTGTTTAATGGATAGAGATTAAATAAAGAGCCTGTTTTATTTAACAACAAAGTAAGGAAAGATTGGGATAACAGAGCTTGTTGTTATCTACGGTTGATAATTTCAATGGTGTAATTGGATGACAATTCTACGATTAATTCCCAAATCCATATCTTGTGGTAGAGAAGGATCCCTTAACCAGGTTTCTCTCATTGATTTTTCAATCTGTTTTAATTTGCTTTGTGTTATTCTTTACTTGCATTAATATTTCATCAAGTTAATCAATCAACAAAACCCCCCTCATTTAGTTTATTGTTGCTTTCGAATAACAAATTCAATTAGAATCAATCCTCGTGGGAACGATATCTTACTCATCACTTTATTACTTGTGCGACTAGTATACTTGCTAGTTTCGAACGCATCATAATCCTAAGCTTATTTTCATCATTCTCTTATGAATACCTTCTTCTCTTGAAATTATTTATATATAGCTTAATTTCTCTCTATGTCTCCTTCAATTTTCCCTAAAATTTTCTCTCTTAATATTTTTAAATTTCTCTTTCATTACATATTGTAAGGATTTTTTAATTTTAGGAAATTGAAGTTAATAATTTTCTTGTTTGGGAATTAATTAACAGTTATGTATTCAATTCCTTTCCGTTAAACTTCCACACATGTTTGACATTTATTCAAATAGTTTAAGTTGTTTCAGCATTGATTTCAGTTAGTTAAATTTCGCAAAAAACGACATCTCTACTTACTAGATCAAATGGATTGAAGGATTGAATCGATTAATGAAGAATGCAACATGAATCTATTGATGAAGAATTTAAGCATTTTGTTTTGGAATTTATTTTACTGTTAGATCTGTTATGCTATAGCATATGCTGAATAAAATGTTGAAGATAGAAGTGTACAGAACTGAATAACCAGGAGATAAAAAAATTAAAAAAATAGAGGGAAAAAATAATAAATAAATAAGTAAATAAAAATGAAGTAGAAGGACCTAGATTCCAAATGAACATATTCAAACTTGAAAAAGATCTTTCCAATTCTCGAAGAATGAGGGGCAAAAGGCTTGATCGAGAAAGTAATAAGACTACATGATTTATTCAAATGTTTAATTCTTTCATTATCTGATAAAGTTTTGTGTCTCAACTTGCACAACGCTTCGCAATCGAAGACTTGGGTTCTTTATCTTATTTTCTTGGTGCGGAGGTTCTTCCATTGGACCATGGTCTTTTTCTTTCTTAAAAGAAATATATTACTGATTTATTATCTTACGCCAACATGCAACAGTCTGAATCAGTATTGACTCCTCTTTCTAGCATTTAGACCTTGACTCCTCGTAATGGTACTTCACTCACTGTTGCTATGAGTTTTGGAAAGCGGTAGGTGCTCTCCAATATTTGTCTTTCAGTAGACCGGATATTGCCTTCACTGTTAACAAGCTCTCTAATTCATGCATCCTCCAACTACTGGTCGTTGGACAATTATAAAAACGTTTGCTACTGTACTTATGTGGGACACTTTATCATGGAATTCTCATTCGACATGATTCACCTCTTGTTTTTCATTTGTTTTCTAATGTAGATTGAGTTGGAAATACAGATGACAAAACCTCAACCAGTGCATATGTCACTTTCCTTAGCTCTAATGCTATTCCTCGGGGTTCTCAAAAACAACATTTAGTGGCATGTTCTTCTACCGAAGCTGAATACAAGGCTGTTGCTTTTGCTGCCTCTAAACTACTTTGGATTTCTTCTCTTCTTTGAGAACTTGTTGTTCCCTTAATCCAACAACCAATTATTTACTGTGATAATGTTAGGGCTACTTATTTGTGTTCAAATCTTGTTTTTCATTCATGTATGAAACATGTGGCTATTGATTTTCGCTTTGTTCGTGATCATATCTAGCAAGGTGACTTTCGTGTTTCCTATGTTTCCATTCTACTTCGGTCCAATCTACTTCGGTCCAAGATTGGTGTTGTTGATAGTAAAACCATCTTGCGGGGGCGTGATAGGACTACATGATTTATTCAAATATTTAATTCTTTCATTGTTTGATAAAGATTGGTTGAAATAAAGTTGCAGTGGTCAGTGGCAAGGCTCTTTTGGGTAGGTCTGACAAATTCTATACGACCCGTTAACACGACATGAACTCATTCGTAACGAATGTATTCGATAAAAACGTGTTTTAGATCTAATATTATCGGATTGGGTCGTTAATGGGTTAACACGATAAAATCCGTTTGATATCGAACCGTGTTTGGGTTTATACTATAAAAAACCGTTTCACCCGTTTAACCCCTTAATATTAAGGATAATATAGTAAATTTATTTATGACACATAAAAAAATAATAAAATATAACAAATACTAATTTATAACTATATTTAACCTAATTAAAATTATTCTAATACAATTACGTTATCTTTTTCTTATGCATATATGAGTATGACATTTTGATGAGAAATATAAATAAGAAACTTATAAAATGTTCTATTTAATTTTCAGAAATCATTCAATAATTGGATATTATCAATTATTTATCTTAAATACATTTTAGATGGATATTTAAATGATGTTGGATACAAAATTTTATTTATATTTTTGTATTATATTAAATTTGAATATTTCAATAGATTTCAAAATATTTGTTAGATTTTAAATTTATAAACTATTGGTTTTATTATTTATTTAGAATTTATACAAATTATGTTACACATATTGTTGTCTAACTTGAAAATAAAAATGGGTTAAACGGGTTGGATTCGGGTAACACGTTAAGTTAACAGTCGGGTTTGGGTTTATAGATTTAGACTCAATAAGTTAATGGGTCGGATTTGGATTAACATAATTTAACACGATACAAATACGAAACGATACAAAACCGCTCTAACATGACCCAGGTCTTTTTTGGGTGAATAGGGGGCAAGACCTTACTGATAATTGGAAGTCCACTAAATATATATTAAATCCTATATTACCCCCTCATACTTCTTTCTCTTACATTATTGCCCCCGGATAAATATTTATTCTTTTATTGTTGTCCTCTCATAAATCAAAATTTTCCTTAGAGCCCATTTAATAAACCCAACTTTCCATTTTGCAAGTAAATAGAATAATGGAAGCCAAAGGTTACCATTACATAAAATAAAATGAAAAAAATTCTCTCTCTCTTAAAACTCCTCGTTTCACATAAAAGCACAAACAATACTACACAAAAAATTTTAAAATGTGGCTTGTACTCTTAACATAAACGTAAAGCTTCTTTACTCTTTCTTAAACTACTTTACTCTTTTTGTTAGACTATTTACTCTCACTTTCGTCCTTTCATTTTTATATGTAAATTTTTCAATAAATTTATATTGTAATTAGTTTAGACTAAAGTTTATTGATGACATGTGCTAATTAATTACAATTATAAAAGAATTATAATATTTGTTTCATGAGTTAGTTTTTGTTTTTTTATGTAAATTTTTCAATAGATATTTATTATATATAGTTAGTTTATGATAAATTTTATTTACTACATTTGATAGTTTACATCTGTGAAAGAATTATAATATTTGTAATATGAGTTAGTTTTGGTTTTTTTACGTAATTTTTTCAATAGAATTATATTATAGTTAGTTTATGCAAAATTTTGTTAACGAAAATTTGATAGTTTGTGATTATTAAAAAAATAATATTTTTGTCATGAGTTAGTTTTAGTTTTTATAAGCATTTAAATTAACCGATGCTCATAATTTTGGATATATATGTGATGTTAAATCATATTATTTTAATAGTTCTATTTTGCCTCATTTTATGTATTGAATTTCTTGTATTCTAAATAGAATAAAATATAAGATGAAAACTTATGAAATATTGTGTAATGCCTTTCATTATAAACAAGAAAATCATTTATAAGATTCCCTAATTTATCTTTTATGAACATTATTAGATAACTTGAGTATATAAATTACCTGTTAAGTCAAACAAATTATTGATACAGTGCTTTAGTCAATAAAAATGTATTTAAGACATATTAAATACCAATATAATCAATTAATGAAATTTAGATTTTAGTATTTTTATTTTAGATATTAACTCTTATATAGTTTGACTTTGCCCTTGTTAAGCTAAATTTCAAGCTCTGCCACTTGTTGTAGTCTTGTTTGAATTTAATTTTTAATTCCTCCTAGATATTAGAGTAAAATTTGTGTAGAAGTAGGATGCATTGTATATAAATATTGCTCTTCATGTAAATAGAATATTAAGCCAATTTACTAAACTCTTTCAGAAAGTTCTATTGTTCTTATTATAATATTATGTGATTAGATCCGCATATGTTTGGTAAAAAGAATAATCTTCTCATTTGAGAATAATAAAAAATGGAAAGTGTTCAATTGGAACATGAAAAGTGACTAAATTGATCCTAGTTATTCTTTGGGATGCGGTGGAAGAAGGGAGGAGATCATCGAATGAGGAAAAGGACCCAATGACTTTGAAAGAATTGAACTAAGAAATCGTATAAGGTGAAAATCTCATGTACAATCGTGATTTTGTATCAATGATCTACTTTTGATGTATTTAATGTTGGTCATAAAATTTCGTTTCTTCCAATACAAGGAAGGAGGAGTACTAATTCTAAGACATCTATAAGAAGGTTCTTTTAGGAACCATGTAAAATATACAAATAAATTAATAAATTTTATTTGAGAGGGCTTTAGAAAAAGATTTAATGGGGTTAAAAAACAATGCTTTTGGGCTCCTCTGATCAATGAAATCGTTGGCAAACTCAAACCCAAAGTCTTACCTTGGACCTTTGCTAAATTTCAGCCCACCTTTGTTCTTTCCCATTAGGCCCAGCCACCCACAATATCACAACCGCCCAACATATCACGTACCCATTCTCTGAAACTCTGAAACCCTAATTTCATCCACGCCGGGCGTTGCCTATATAAATGAAACAAGCCAAATCCCTTTTCCATTCTCTCTTCATTCGCTGCCTCCTCATCTCATCACCTCATAATTTTGTAGGTTAACTTTTATAAGAGTTTAAATCTAAGGTTTGTTTAGATTTGGTCTTCTTTGGTTGTTTTTTTTTTTTTTGGGTGTTTGGTGATTAATTTGTTCAGGTGTTGTATGTGTGCATAGGAAGAAAGAGTGCTGTGATGATCCAATTATTGTGGACTAGAGTTTCTGATCTGGGTTTCATTCCCAGAAGTTGAAGAGTAACCCTTGGCTGTCTGAGCACCCTTTTCAATTCTATTTGTATTTCTTTATTCGTCTGCTTTCAGTTAGGGTTTGGAAAAAGGTATTCTCAAATAACCCAGTTGAGATCCAGATTGGGATTGATACAATAGGAGGGGGCTTATGATGATAAATTAAAATTATCTTAGCGGATTTCAGTGAGGCTAATTTGTCAGTGATCTGATTGTTACACACACTGAAGCCCTTTTGCTTGTTTTAGCTTTAGTAATGTTCATATGTTTTGTTGTTGAAGGGATATTATGATGCTATGATGAGATGAAGCACTGAACGTGTTTATGGGTAGTGGAGAGGACCTTCAGGGCCTCTCCGTGAACCTTCTTATTAACGACTTCTCCTTCCACTGAGCTCTAAGATCCCTCCCGTTTTGTTTGTATTGTAGTTTAGTTTAGTTGTAGTTGACTGCGTCCATTACCAATTCTGGGGGATAATTGGTTCCTCTCGGTATAATGGCTCGGACGCAATAGCTAACTTATGTGGCTATCCTGATTACTGGTTTTGTTAGTGCCATTTAATCCTGGAAACACCACAGACATCAACTCTGTTTTTCCAAATCCATATAGGATGTTCGGCTTGAGATGACATATAAATTGTTTACTTGAATAAGCAAAGTACATCACTGTCATTACGGTGCAAGTCTAAAATATATCATTATATAGGTGAGGTGTTGCAGAACCTGATGAAGTACAAAACTAAACCTCTTATAAATTTCATGGCAATTGCACTTCCCTTATTGAAGGAAATTCATGAGCACAGACTGAGAAAATGGCTTGCGATGAGAAAGTATTGTCATATCAAACTTGGATAACAATGAACTGTAGTGTGCTGAGTTTGGATAACAATGAGAAGGCATTGAGAGCAGGGTTTTCCGGAAAAACAATGGTTGATTAAGTTGGAGGGCAGCGTATTAAGTGGAAATGCTTAGTTTTATTTACAATTGTTTATAATATAGATATATATAATTGAAGACTCAAGGTTACCATGTTATCATTAAGGTAATGTTAGTTTCAAAAAAGAGTTAAAACAGTAAAGTTACAAAAATCATATCATAATGTATAGGTGATACGTAACACATTTGAAAATGAGTAGAACACATGATATGTAATGCATTTGAAAATGACAAGGCTTCTCTATTAGGTAAAATAAGGTAAAAGAGTTTTTTTAATATCAAAAATTTTATTATTATTTTTTTTTTTTTTGTGTCTTGTCATTTAAGAAAAGTTTTTGAATGATTAAAAAATATATTTTAGGTCTACTAAAAGAAGTTTAAAATTTAGGTTTTTATAAAAAGCTCTATTTTTTTTATTTAAAGTTTTGAAATGGTTAAAGATATTTTCATTTAATTTTAAATGAGGTGTTATCACTTTTTTTATATAATTTTATTACATATT
The DNA here is from genome assembly GCA_013180625.2 of Boswellia sacra. Taxonomy (NCBI): domain Eukaryota; kingdom Viridiplantae; phylum Streptophyta; class Magnoliopsida; order Sapindales; family Burseraceae; genus Boswellia; species Boswellia sacra. Next base: position 340,375 of record SNVD02010220.1, on the reverse strand, counting down.
ATAAAATTACATATTATAATTTTATTTAAAGTAAAAATTTATCATTTTTTTCAATCGATATTTTTTAAATGAGGTGTTAAAAATTTTATGTCATAAATCCTTACATATTAAAATAATATAAATTTTATCAAATTTTTCAATCATTATTGTCTAAATAAGGTGTTAAAAACTTTATTCCATAAATATCTCTACATATTAAAATAATATAAATTTTATCAAATTTTTATTTATGAATATTGTTTTAATTTATTAAAAGGTACAATTTTGGTATATTTGTTATTGTTTTAGTATTTATTATCAAATTGTTATATTATTAATTACTATATTTATAATTACCATATTAAAATATGATAAATATTTTTTATAATTGGTAAACTTTCATTTATTTCTATTAATATTTCAAATTAATTAGCTAATAATATGTTGAATAACAACTATTGAAAAATTTGATATCATTATAAATAGCGAGTTTTAAAATAGACAATATATTTGATATAATTTTATTACATATTATAAAAGCAGTTTTATTGAAACTTCAAAAGTTATTTATTAGATTACTAAGGATATTTTATTTTATTTAATAGTGTAAATTTAATTTAATATTGTCAGTTAAAAGATCATATTAGTTTTTTTTTTCTTTTTAAGTTTATGAAATGGAAAACACTTTAATTAATATAATTATTCTTTTATTATTCAAAATATGGTCCTCAAAATATAATGGATAAAACACTACTCTTATAATTTTTCTATACAAATTGATATGGCTTAAACTTGATTTAATTGAAGGAATGAATTTTAAAAATTGATAATATTAATAATATAGTAGTTATACAATAATATTATATGAGTTTATATAATATATTATTAACTATTTAAAATAAAAAAGAAATTTTATTGAATTGTAGTTAATAATTATTTTTTAAAGGTTGAAAGAAATATAATATTAATTATTTAAATGAAAAATAATTTTGATTTAATTTTATTAAATTTTTAATTTTTAAATGATTGTATAAATATAAATATAAATATTTTACATTTTAACAAGGGTAAAAAAGTTACATTAAAGGTAAAATATTCTTTTACCATTTTTTTTTTATGTGTTATCTAAAAAAGCAAATAAACATCCTATTAGTGGTGTAAATCAAGTATTAAAAATTGTTTAGATCTAAAAAGTGTTAAGTGATTGAAACAAACACCACCTTAGTATATAACGTACAATGTTTGGTTTGTATAACATGTTTCATGTTTGCAACGATAGATTGAAAGAAAAATTTACAGAATAATTTGACATCATGTTATCTATGCAATGCATCTAGCCCTTCTGTATAACTTGGGTATATTAATGTACGATTGTTGTTAAAAAAAAAAAAACCCAACACCTGAGAAAAACATTTAAATCAAAATAAACTAAATAAATAGAGTACAAGTACAACATTTAAAAAATATTTAATATATGATTCATTTAATGTAATAATTAGTTAACTTACTAGCATTTGGATAGTATTTATCGCAAATCACATCTAAAATAAAATCTTAAATAAAATATGTATTTAGTCGATGATGATTGTCATATGTGGATGATTTATTAATATAATAAAAATAATACTATATTTATGAATATTGCATACAAGGATTATATACCAAAATCGATATGACATGAATGTATAAGAAGATTAATATTAATTGTTAATATAATAATTGCTAATAAGTAATGTGATATCTAATTATCGATTACAAAAGTCTGTGTATGACTCTTTATTTACGTTTGTCCGTTGATTCAACGAGTGAAATTATATCAATTTTGTATATAAATTTAATATTTAAAATCATAAATTTTTTAAATGTAATATTAATTATATAATAAATTATACATAATCTTAAATTTGTTTTATTTCATTTAACATATATGAATTTGAGATAAATTTTGAGACGTGGATTACTAGTTATTATCGTTTACTTACTTGCATGAATAATATTTGTTTTTATTATTTTCTAGAATTCCGCCGCTACTATTGTAGCATGTTAATTTCAAATAATTTTTTTTTAAATTTTTGAAAAAATGTCAACATTGTAACTGCCACGTTAAGACAGGTGAATTGGCATACACGTCAACGTTAGCTATACATGTCCGTCATCCAATCCGATCCCATTGCGTCCCACGCTCCCTTGCCTCGCCAGCAGCTCTCCGTTCACGACACAAACATACCTGTGCTGTCTCGTTTATGAATCGCTTTACTCGCCTGGTCGCCCCATTCAACTCGCCCGAGTTACGACTTTCCTTAACCACTACCCGAACGCGACCTAATATCCCAATCCCAATCCATTTCCCTCCTTCCCATACTTTCCGCGCGTTATCACTCCACCGTCAAATACAATTCTCCGCCTCTCCCCACCTTAAAATCACGCCGTTTGCTGCCGTTAACAAAACCGAATTTCCATCCATGGACCCCAGTCCCTCGGAGCCGGTTGAGGACTTTGTTCACATAGAAAATCCGAATCCTGACGCCGTTGAGGCATTGAGTGAGAGCGTCGTTAGCATTGCTGATGAGGTGAGAGACGATAACGGTGCCGTTTCGGGGGAGACAAGGAAGGTGCTGCCTGAGGAGCTCTCCAGGAGCGTTGTTCTTCTCACGTGCGATTCATCCGCCGAGGGCGGCATCTGCGATGTTTATCTTGTTGGAACTGCTCACGTTTCTCAGGTAACTGCTTGATTCGGTTTTGAATCTTAATCCATTTCTTTCGGAAGATTTAATTATTCAATTACGGTAATAATAATTATAATAATCATCATCATCATTTGTTGATGGAGAAGAAGTCTGAATTGATTGGGTTTCTTTGTTACCGGTAGTAACTCCCGATAACATATATTACAAGTACCATTCAGCATTTGTTACTTGTGACATTCGATGGTAATTGAAGTAAAAAGAGCTCCATCCAGTATTGTTACTTGTCCTGTATCATATTATGGCTTATTGTTTAAACACATTGTTTGGTGATTTGATTGCAGGAGTCGTGCAGAGAAGTGGAAGCAATAATTGACTATTTGAAACCACAGGTGCTTTCTCTTTTGAAATTCACTAACACTTGATTGATGGATGGGTCATTTTTTGCAGGTTAGCTGCCTGCTTTTAGATATTTATTCTGTGTTGCATTTATGTTTTAGAATTTCCTATGAAGTTGGTTTTACATTTGTGGATCTGTTTTCGCACATTGCAGGTTGTTTTCTTGGAGTTATGCTCGAGTCGAGTGGCTGTGCTTACTCCTCAGAATCTAAAGGTTTGCTTGCCTCTCACTTGATTGCAAGTTTCGTTTTCATCTTGGTGTTGAACTTATGTGTCGTTCATCAGGTACCCACCGTGGGGGAAATGGTGGAAATGTGGAAGAAGAAGCATAACATGTTTGGAATACTTTACAGTTGGTTTCTTGCCAAGGCATGTTCCTTACTTTTTAACTTCTATTCATGTGTTCTGGTTTGCTCTTGAATCAAGTAAACTTATATTAAACAACTTATTTTATTCCTTGATTTTCTGTTAGGTCGCAAGTAAGCTCGAGGTTTTTCCTGGTTCTGAGTTTCGTGTGGCATTTGAAGAAGCAATGAAGTATGGTGGAAAGGTGATACTTGGAGATCGTCCAGTACAGGCAAGTTATTTTGCTGGATAGATTTATCTCTGCTACTTCATTTATTTAAATTTTATTATTATTATTATTATTATTATTATTATTATTATTGTTATTGTTATTGTTATTGTTATTATTTAAATTTTATGATTCATTGAATTATCTATCACCTACAACATTGCCACATACCATCCTAAGGAAAGAAATAGCTGCTACCCATAATTGAATTCATCATTGATGAATGCGTGACTCTTTCAATAAGTACGTAGCTCCAACCTTTTTTTTGTGGCCAATCATGTATTAGTTTTTCTATATAGAAGAGAAATTAAGTGGTACAACTTTCAGGAGGATGAAGGATTGAAATTTATTCGGATAACATCTTATGGAGTACTCTTTTGATTGTTACTGGTTGGCCTTTCAGTGTCTATTAGTATTTGCCTTTCCGAGCTAACTCGGTGGCGTATGGTACAAAAAGAAATGATAGACCTCAAAAAACCCTACTAGTAGACTTATAGTAATTGGAATCATCTCTTGCTTTTGTGCGCTGGGATTAATGCCCCCTGATAATCTTGTAAAATGCTGCTATAAGACTGTGAATTGTTGTAAAATTATCTCCCATAGGGGCGCAATTGATAAGATTCTTACAGATCAAGATCTAAGGCTGCCATCTGTTGTCTGGTAAAAACTTCAAAATTTATTTATATTGAAGGTTAACTGATGTTTGTTCTTTTTAATCTACTTCTGCTTGCTTTATGTGAGTTGTGGTTTCCTTAAATTTTCACAGTTTTATGTCAGTTATTTATTTATTCATTTTTATAAAATATTATGAATCATTTGGGTTAATAGTAACAGATTACATTACGGAGGACATGGGGAAAGATGCCACTTTGGCATAAAACAAAACTACTATATTCCTTAGTTTTTCAAGCATTCTTCTTGCCTAGCCCCGAGGACCTTAACAAAATGGTAACCTTTCTTACTCTGATACTTTTTTATCACTGTGAAGAGTTATTTGGGGTTAAAGATACCAATCTATTGCACTTTGGGGAAGAAAACTAAAGTTTAGAGAACTATTTAATGCTGTTGAATGTTGCTGATATTAGTTTGGTCTTGCTATCTTCAGCTGAAGGAAATGGATGATGTTGACATGCTGACTCTTGTGATTCAAGAGATGAGCAAAGAATTCCCAACTTTAATGGAAACTCTTGTACATGAGCGCGATCAGTAAGTATTTAATTGAGTTCATAATTTCCTTAAATTTGGCACTGGAAAGATGTATATCGCTGTGTATTGGAAAGATGCACATGTTATGAGCTTATGGACCAATTTCTTTTACATAAGACAACCGTGGATTGGCTAATATTTCTACTTCGGCCACAAGTTTTCACATTTAGTGATGCTTGTGGCACAAGTTTGGAGAAGCTTTATCAGTGAGAAACAACGTGTTTTGAAGTCGAATATGAGTTGATTCCTTATTCTCATTATTCTTTTCTTCCAACTTAATGCAGCTCGATAATGTGTTTTTAATGCATTTTGGTTCAACAGTTTAGAATCTTTTGTGGACAATCAATATTTGAAGTCAAGCTGCTATAATTGTTCCTGCAGTAATATTATTTGCTTAGTATTCTTCTTTCCTTCAAATCTTGTCCATAGTGGGCATACAGGTCAAACATGGATTGTATACTTGACTTATATAATTTCTACAAATATGGAGAATGCTTTGGAATATTAATTAATTTCCTAGCCAGCAGGCAATGATTGGAATTTTCGAAACATAAATATGAATACAAATAATGTACCCCATCCATCAAAGGAAACTCATGGGAGAATCACCTGAATACATGCTCTGTATATTTATGTACATTGAAATTTTTTATTGACCTAGTATCGTATTTAAACAATTCACCATGCCGGTGATGTTGAGCACTTGCAAAATTGGTTTATACTCTTAGAGAGTGCACATTTGTTACTCTACTAACCTGTGATCTCATTTTAATTTCTGAAGCCATGCATTTTACTCTGTTTTTACTTCGTTGTTTTCATTATTTTTCTCATCAATCATCATCCTCATTCTTTATTACTTGCATGCATATACAGGTACATGTCATCAACATTGCATAGAGTTGCTAGTGAGCATAGTTCAGTTGTTGCTGTTGTTGGGAAGGGCCACCTGCAAGGAATTAAGAAACATTGGAAGCAACCTGTTTCGGTGGGTTACCAATATCCTTTGTAGAGATTTAGTATATCCTTGAAATCCTGAACCTGAACTCTATAAAGCAGTCCACAAGCACTTAAGGCTGTTGTAGGAAGTGTTTGGATGCAATTACTATGCTATTCGTCCTTCCTCTAAAATTAAAAGGACTAGTGTCTGCTTTACGGACTCGAGTTTACAACGATTATTATTTCCCAAATTTCTGTTACACATGTATAGATCAGTAAATTTTAAAGCTTTTGATTGCTCTGCTCTTGTGTTGCAGACAAAAGATCTTATGGAGATTCCTTCACAAAAGCCATCACTTTCTGCTGCAAAGATTCTCACTACTCTTGGTGCCGCAGTTGCTGGGGTGGCCATCATATCGGGCATCTATCTTAAATGCAAAAAGTAGTTAACCAGGGAAGGGATAACAATCAAGGGAGGAGAAGAGAGGTCTTTTTAACAGCACAAAATTTCGAAATTGCAATCCTATAACTTTCAATCTATATAACAAATAAGAAATATAGATATGCTTTACGAGGACTTTGTACATTTGTAAATTTTTGAGATCATGATTAGTTAGTTCATTTTGTGAAGGTATATTAACTCTTTTGAAAAATTTCCGTTCTTACTAGTTTCTTTTCTCTGTTATTTATAAGCTTTTAACTGGCGGTCATCACTGGAACCCAGCAGTGTTAAGACAATATTATTACTCGTGTGAACAGTCTAATTCAGTATACTGGTACAACTAAGGCCGTGAATGAGACGAAAACATTTTTGAAGTCGATTATATATAATCAATTGCACAAAACTAAGGTAAAGTAGCTTTTATTTATTATTTAAATGTCCATGAAATTCCATTCTACTTTCTACATGTGGACCGAAGACTTCGAAAACGAGGTCAATGGCTTTTGGAGTCGTGTAGAAAAGTTACTTTAAGGGGTCCCTCAAGCACCATCTGCTGAGATGAAGCTGTTTTAAGGGACCAAAAAAATTACCTCATCTTATCTTCATTTTAAACCAAAGAAGTTGCGTTAGCGATTAGGAAATGAATAGTATTATATTTATAATCTATTTATAATCAATTTTTTTGACAATTTGATTTGGTTTTCTCTTATTTATTTTTATTTTTTAATAAATTTTTATTATTTTAAATTATAAAAAAATTAATTATAAATAAATTATATGTATAATATTACCCTTAAAAAATATAAATTAGATGGGTCGATGGATGATCTGAGTAATCTCATATTAAATTATATTAATTTTTTTCTTAGTGGATATATCCAACATAGAAAGTGACTTCTTGCTTCCTCAATTGTAAATGACATGTCGTTTATGTATATTGGAGCCCACTCATCCATGTATTTAACTGGATAATTCTAATTTGTCCTCTGAGGTTAAACCTAAAAAAAATTGAAGATCTCAGTTTTCTAAAATCTAAGAATGCTCATTGAGGTTACTGTATCGTCGTTAGATTTAACGAAAAATATATTAAACCATTAGATTTAACAGAAAATATATTGAATAATAACTTAATACTAATATTAGATTTAACAAAAAAATGTATTAAATAATAATTTAACGGTAATAAGCAGTAAAATAGACTATAATACCATTTTCTAAATAGTTTCTAAAGCGTTAAGTTACTATTTAATATATTTTTCGTTAAATCTAACGGTGCTATAATAACTTCGAAGATAATTTTAAGTTTCAGAAAATTGGAGTACTCAATTTTCTTTTGACCTAACCTCGACAAATTAGAATTAACCCTATTCAACTAAACGATTAAAAAATGATATTTAACTAAACGATTAAAAAATGATGTGTCGTATACAAACAATCAAAATGACCAAACTGTCAGTAACAGTATCAACATTCAACAGCCAAGCCAAGCCTCTTTATCTGTACGGTGCTTTGTTACTACGGCTCTTGGGTTTTCTTCACTTCTAAGTTCATGGCTTCCTAACTTGCCTCACTGAAGCACTTACGGGTTCTCATCTTTCTCTTTTTCTTTTCGTTCATTTTTTCTTATTTTCCTGCATTTTCTCGGGACCAAACAGAGGAACCTTAATATTACTTCTGATACTGTGCAGGGATAATCATATTTTCGGTTTACTCTCATCTGGGCACCCGCAGCTTTCTTTATAATTATAAAACGTCTATTGATTTCTTATTCTAGTTATAATCTCAACTTTCACCGGGCACGACCTACTTGATTAACTGTAATAATAATTATTCGTTAACTATGGTTGAACGGAAGCTGTTCAAGACAAAGTTATGTGTATTGTACCAAAGGGGTCGCTGTACGCGCCAGACCTGTTCATTTGCTCATGGGGGTGCCGAGCTTCGCCGATCTTTTGGGTCCTATAATGGTAACTTAGCTACTCATGTTAATTACTTGGTAATTAACTGCATTTTAGTGATTTATTTCATTTGGGTATGGTTGAAGTTTACTGGTGTCTGAAATTGTGATCTGAAGCTGATTTCTGAACTTTTATTTTACTTTATTCCTTAAATTTAGTTTAATTAATTATTGTTCATTTTAACTTTGTGAGTGGTTGGGTGTATTTGATATAATGGAACTAAGAGGATAACTGGAAATGTTCAAAAAACATGATTTCCAGGCTCAGTTAACCTTTATAAGACTTTATGCCTTGCCGAATTTGTGTTCATATGTGAGTTTTCTTTCTTTTATTGTTGGTTGCAAAAGTTAGAATCATTTTATTATACACTTTCTGCTTCCATGTCCTTATTTTCTATAAGAGCATTTGTCATCAATCTTGATATGTAGAATAGTTTCTTATTTACATTACCAAGAATTAAACTGCCTTTCAAATGCATACTCTGTACAGTTCTGTTGTGGCTGGAAAAGGTTTTTGATTAAGATATCTTTACTTAATTCGAATTCACTTCTTGGGAGGGACAGAAATGTTAAACTTGCTACTAATAATTAGCTTTATAAGTTTTGTATTCCTAAGATGATTCTTGTACTGCCGTTTCTACATTTATTTTGTTATTTTCTTTTTCATTTTAATTTTATAGATGGGTTAAATTTCCTACGGCAAAAGTTCTTATAGTTCTGGGCGTCATATAAGTAGTGGTGGATTATTATTATTTTTAGTTGTTTATGCAAAGTTAAGTACAAAAGAGATCTCATGTATGATCAGGAGATGTATCTGAGGGATTACACAGTCCATGTGGATATCCTCAAATGTCTTGTTCAGACACCTGTTGTGTTATATAAACACTGTGGCTGTCTTGTTAACAAATGAAATATCAACTGACTCAGTTAGTATTGTTTTTCCATCAGACGGAAATATGCTGGTTGGTAATTCTTAAAGGCGATTATGGTACTTTTCGTGGTGAACAGTATCTTGGTTTTTCTTTATGCATCTATGAAACGGCAAAATGTTGAAGGATCAATGTTAATCTTTCACTTTCTGGAATATATATTCTTCCACACCATTGAGACCACAGACCATTTTGGTGAAACAGTTGAATATACTCTCAATAAGTTCTTCATTCTGTGTGTTCGTGGAGCATATGGTATTCACTTCATTTGTAACTTCTCCTTACATGATTGTGAAGGGATTTCTTGGATGGAGAATGAATCACTGTATGCAGTATTTCAGGGAGTGGGATGGATTATAACTATATCATTATATGGCGTTGGGGTGAAACCAGTACCTATCAGATTGCGTTATATTGCTATTGCTCAACAGGAATCTGAGGATAAGTGGACTGTTATTTTATCGATGCTACTTTGATATATGATGGATAAAAGTTCAAATATGGATTTTCTATTTCAATGCATTATATGAGAGCGCTTGTTTCTATGATCCCTTTGGAACTGCAAGGAGGCACTATTACTGTTCATTAGTATGTTAATCATATGTTTCTATGTGATGGTAAGCTTAGACTCATTGTTGGTTGTGGCCTCTCTGCTGTCTCTTTTTTTTTTTCTTTTCTTTTCTTTCTTGCTCTCTCTGTCTCTCTCTTTTTGACTGAAAAGTAGAAGAAAGTGACTAATCTTCTGTACTGGAAATTGCCTGATTTCACAATTGCAGGTGGGAGGGAATATCGAGTTAGCGACTTGAGGGATAAGCTTGATAGGAGGCGTTCTCCACAGCAAAGATATTCTCCAGGAAGAGATACAAGAGGCCAACGTACATTTCATGGTCTGTAATTGCTTCATTATATCCCTTTCAAAATTCCTCCATATTATTTTGTTGTTACAAACCATTTTTTTCTTTATTTACTCTTCTTTGTGACTATTGTCAGGGTTGTAATTCCTGATGAAATTTAAAATTGCAGGTCATAGCCGTTCCAGGTCCCTTGAGAAGAAAAGGTAACTTGAATTACTTTTGCAATCTGTTTTGGGTGCACCAAATATTATTTTGTTTGAGTTAAACGATTCATATTATCATTCAATGTGTTTGTTACATTGGTTATTACATCAGATACCATCCCACAAAATTTACATCAACTCTGACATTATGAATGCCTTTGTATATGTGTGAGTTTAATGGTCCATGAAAATTTTGTTTCTTGATTTAGTTAAGTAGGCGTGTGAGTTGGCTTGAGGATTCTGACAACAGTTCGTTCTGTGTCTAAGAATGCTGCTTCCCCTTTTTGTTGCTTGGACCTCTTTTGCTTGATTGTAGTCATCAAGACTAAGTGAGGAGTGAACACAGATTCTTATGTCTCTGTCTCTCTTTTTTGAATAAGAAACTAATGATCGGAATTCACAAAAGTGTTAAGTTAAAATATCATGCAACAAATAAGTCTATTTTAAGGGATCGGAAGAATTGGTTGGAATCACTGAATCTTTTTATATTATGACTGTATGGTTATGTGCACAATTTCTTTCATGTTATTTTTCTTATGCCCTATATAAATTAGTATGAAGATTCATTTCCCGTTGTTTGCTTATCATGTCGGTTTGGTGCAAATAAGAATTAATAGCATATTCTATTGTAGTGACAGAAAACACAGGAAAAAACAGCAAGCTGATGGGCAAAGTGAGTTCTCTGGAAGTGTTAAAATCTCAGAAGGGATTGGAGATCGAATTAAAGATGGAAATATTGCATCTTCTGATTCCAAATTTATTCTCAAGGAGCAGGTTTGAAGAATCTAGTCTAGAAATTAAATTTTAGTTATTGGCTTTTGTTTCCACTTTTTGTGTTTTGAAATTATTTATTTTGAGTTTGTGATTTGGAACTATGTGCAGTTAAAAGGACTGCAGTTGGATATTGATGCGCTTGATCACCAAAAACATGAACTAGAGGTTGGTCAATCTCCTTGTTGTTTGTCTTTACTTATAGGTTATGAGTATGGCCAAACATGCAATTTTCTATTTATTTGTCTTTTACATGATGTAATCAAGCCTTCCATAATTCGTAAGGTTTGTTAATGGAAATGAGTAAATTTTTTATTTTTTTTAATTAGATTTTTATTTAAGTTATGTATTGCAAATGGTTTGTGTCATTCTGTACTTAACATTGGTTTTGCTTTTGTAGTTTAAGGTAGTGAGAGGGGTGGACTAAGGATGTCAAAAGAGGTCTACAGACCCACCCTAATTGGATGGTTTGGTAGCTAAAAATATGTGGTGGGTCAGAAATGGATCTGGGTAAAGGGTATAGTCCAATTTGTAGTAATCAAAAGAAAAAATCTTGCAACCGAATTTGTTATTGGGTGAGGATGGGCTTAATAAACAAAACCCTCATAAAAATCAAAATAAAATGGGTAAAGCAGTGCAAGGGAACCAGTCGAATAATTAATATTGAAAACAGTGCTTATTGGTTGCAGTTTTAAGATTGTTCATCACTTGGGCCTTGGTACTGATGTAGTGGTATTGAAATGTTGCAAGATCTTTTGCTTTAATTTGACAAGAATTTCACATCATGCAAAGAATGCTGTGAGCAATTTAAATTGCGGCAAGTCTGAGTTCTTAGTTTATACATGCTTTAGAAGTCCTTCAGTATTTTATGGTTCATAATGATGCTGATAAACAATGTGGTTAGTTTTTCTTAAAAGCATATTCATCTTGACTTGTTGATAATTAAAGCATTATGATTTCAATATAATGATGTTTGGTTACATCATTACATGCTATTGTTTATGACAGTAGCTCATTTTGTTTCCATAATTCCATGTGTGTATTTGTTCTTCAAAGATTTATGTTGAAGAGAAGGTTCAAGAAGCAGATATTCTCTCTTCTAGGATTAAGGAACTTGAGACTCAACTGCACAAGGAGAGAGAGGAATGTAAAAGGTGATGATGAATATATCCTCTTTGATAAAGAATTTGAATGCAGAAGGGACACAAGATATTTAAGAAAAGACAATGGATTGAATATTTTTAAAAACTGTTTATGAATAAAATCAAGCAACTAAAGTTTTTATATTCTATCTTCATTTTTAAAAATTGTTTTGGATCACAAACCAAACACAAAGTCAAGTTCTTCTTTTCTATATCTCTTGATGTGTTATTTACTTATGGACAATTCCTTCTTGGTGAATGATTCCCCTTTCCCTTACCTAGTTTTCTTTGGACAATTGATATACACAGGATAGCTTCAAAAATCAAGAAATTTGCCAAAGCACATAACCGTCACTCACGGATGCAAGATGAACTTAAGAGGCAAGTTGTGGTTTGCTTTGAGCTACTCCTGCAAAATTCTTTAATTTGGCAATGGGGTTTCTTTGAATTTCATAGTGTTATATTTTTTGTTTATTGTATCTAAATTTGTAGGTCACAAGCTCGACTTCAGAAGTTGGGAGATCAGCTTGTCTCAGATGTTACTGGAGTTGGTGGCAATGAAGAGGATTCAAGCATCAATATTGTAAGTGACGGGGAGAAAACTAATTACCGTTTAGTCAGCCTGCAGAATGATATGCAGACTGTATCTTCTCCCAAGAAGAAAAGGCTGCATGCTGATCAGGACACTGTTGATGGATCCACGCAAGAAGGTACTTGCATTGACATTTCTGTATGAAGATTTTGTGTTATATATGGTCTGGAGAATTTACTTCCAGTTCCTGGACTTTTCATGTTAAAGGAGGTTCAAATGATGATGACTATTAGTAGTCCCCAGCAAATCATAGTGAACCCATATCCTGTCAGCTTCTCAGTGCAAAAATATGGTTTTTATTTATTCGAGGTTCTTCAAAATTATTGAAAATATCATCTGTGTTTGAGAACATGCCTCCTAAAGATTACTAGGTTAGAACCAGCTTGTTTATCCCATGTGAGGTGGAATGTTCTCATTGATTGTTTGGTTTTTCTTCCCCCTCTACATTGCCCCTTCTTAGGTTCCTGGGACTACTTTACCTGATGCCTTGCAGCTGCTGCCTGCCAGCTGGTTTCTTTTAGTTTTTTACCTTGCATATTCCCTTTCCATTATGTGTCATCTGTACTTGAGCTTAGCTAGTTTCTGTCCTCTTAATGCCTTTTTTTATATGGTCCCATTTTGTTGTTTTAAGTTCATTCCCTTTTCCTTCAAGTTCTGATCATGATGACTATAAATTGTGTCATATTATATTGTCTTTTTGTTGTTTATGCTGTGATTTTTGGTTGTTTTAGTCAATTTAAAAAGCGATGGAGGACAAGGGCCTGAATCTATTCTATTGGAGAAGGATTCCCGGTGGAATTTGCACTCAACTCAATCGAATGTTGTCATAGAGGTTGAACCTGTAAGAAACGGAAATAATATTGACAGCCCTTTAGTTGATGAAGGCAAACTGAAGAGAAAAAAGAATACCTCTACTGGCTTCTCCTCTGCAGATAAGGTCATCTTTTTTTCATGATTGTTATAGCTTTTCGTTTGAAGCATATATTTTGTTCACTGTGTATCAAATGTTACTGCAGTCTTAAACCCTTGCATGAAATGGATGCCAGAGTTTCAGTTGGTGTCTTACATAAAATGTTGTCTTTTATAAATGACAATAGACTATATTTCTGATTTAAAATATTCAAAGTGATGATATCTAATTTATACAGCTGGGACATATCAGTTGAAGTAAATTTTTCTTTTTGATCCCTCAAAACCACTTTTTGAGATTGCCCTGGTAGTATGGAAACTATAATAAAACATGTGAGACAAAATTTAAGAAAAAAAAGACAGGAAATTGAAGTGAAATAGTTCAGATTCAATTCTCTTTTTTTAAATATTGTAACCATTACATAATTGAATTTGCAGTTGAAGGGTTACAGTTCAGGGCATCTGTTACCATCAACCAGCATGGCTGCTCATGCTGTTGATGAAGAAGTTGATGCTGAAATTGAGAAGATTGACATGGTTGAAATGGCTTCAGGAGGAATTGAGAAAGGAAAAATATATGACGCCGCAGGGATGCCTGTTAGACTTCCCCCTCTTCCTCCAATACCCCGAAATGCTTATTTACAGGTCAGTTATTGGGCATAGCCTTTCCGGCTGGATCTCGGATTTATATGAAACCACTTGTTTGTTGAAAAGAATTGTAAAAGTGAACCCAAACTAAAGGGTTGCGTCGAAAAATGGATCAGTTGTTGAAAATTTAGATGCCATGACTCTAATATGATAACTCGTCAAGGGTTCTTTTTGGCCATAGAGCACTAATGTCTGACAGACCAACAGGTCTCGAGCATTAAAGATTGATAATTTGATAAATCAAAAAGACCCATCAAGCTATTGAGTGTTAGGCTCTAATAGCAAAAAAATAAAAAAATAAAAAAATAAAAATCTATCAATCTTAAGATGTGGTCATAGCATCTAAATTTTTTTAGAAAGTAATCAATTTGCAGTCTACCCCCTTAATTTGGGTTTTATTTTTTTCATTTCACTGTTTGTTTCATATTTGCACCGTTTTTTCTTAAGCCTGATGTTTCCTAGATAATGTAAACTTCGTGCACTTGCGATTTCTCTTGTTTTTGTTTTGGTTATTTAATCGTTTTATTTTCTCTCGTAATTTGGCATTAACATTTGCATTTTGACTTACAGTATGCGGGTGACGATGAGAATGTAGATGTGGTGGGCTGAAGGAAATGGTGGATGTAGAAATGAAATGCTGGTGGGTTCAAAGTCTATCATTTATCTTTGAAATATCTCACATAACCTCCGTGTATATGTTTTTGGGTTTACATTACAATAGGAATTGCTGTAGTTGACTTGTTTCTAGTTTAACTAATCTGTTTATGATTAAGGCTGAAGCCCTTCATGACTGCGGAAGCCAGGCTAATTGTATGAATGTCGGCATTGTTACCGAGTTTGGGCACATTGTTAAATAACGAAGTAGTAATGTTAAAACTGTTCACTAATTTGTGTTGGAATAAAAATTGCAATATTTCTAAGACAAGAAGCCATGGAGACGTTGGTTGTTAATTAATGGTTGAATATGTTCTTCATTTTTATAAAACAAAAATGTTACTAGCGTTTCCATATCCTTAGGGATAAGTTACATTATTTGTAAAGCCAACGATGCTCTTGCTATGTCCCATGAAACGAATTCAGAATTTCAGATAATGAATAAAAGGGAAAATAAACCAACCTTGATGAAATGTATCGGAAGTTTGATAAGGAGTGATCCGTAAAATACTGAAGAATAATAAATTTAACGTTATGACCTCCAAATCTTTCTAGAACTCCAGCTTTTCAAGAATTTTGTTCGCACAAGAAGCCTATTTTATATGCATCACCTTTAACTCAAGTCCGTCGAAGAGAGCCTTGCTGTATTTGAACAGAGATATAAAGGAATGTTTTACCTTTTTTCTCCATGATTCATAAGACACAGATTCAACTACATACAACAGGGTAGGAGCAAAATTCGAGTATAAAAGAAAAAGATCTCTAACGAAAGAATGTAGAAGAATCAAGAGGCTACTCGCTAACTACGCCTTTCATGAAATAATCAAATTAAACAAAAAAAAAAAAAAAAGCTAGTTACAGGATGCATCTTCTTTTCTTAGGGCAAGAACATTAATGGGTTATGATTCTTCCTCTAAGCACTTGGCGCACCTACATTTGAAACCGTAATCTGCAAGTAGTGCCTGCCTTTCTTCATAAGGAAGGTCCTCATCTATATATGATATGGTAACCTGAAAATGCCAAATAGTTGTCCTCGCTCAAGAATTGAAAATGGTATGGTAAAAAGATTCACATATTAGAATTTCCGAGGTGTTGATCTTTATTTTGCTGAAATCAACACAAGGAACTGGAATTAAAATTGCATGACCTGAGACAGTGAAATACCTCTTCTCCTTTGCAAATGGGTCTGAGTGCAATAATTGTTGCTTGGCCATCCCTGTCCTGCAAATGGGAAGAAATTGATGATATACTGAATCATGAAAGAAATTAAGCTGTTCCCACATGCCCTTCATATATATATATATATATATATATATATATAGTCAACGAACTCAAAACTCTAGGCAGATGCAAAAAAAAAAAAAAAAAAAACAACCTATGTTGTGTATCTTTCTGGTGGATAATAAATTAACCTCCCCGCATTCATCAAGGCAAAGAAAAAACACCTTCTATAGAGACGTAGATTATATATATAACATACCTCCTCTCTTTTGAATGCTTTTGCATTAGGACAGCATGAGTGGTTCATACAACTCTGCAGAGGAAAGAATGCAGTCCCTAGTGCACGGAAAGGAAAAAAAAAACCCTGAATTGATTACATGTACCACAAGCATATAAGAGAAAAGGAATACAATGAGTCTGTCACCACTAACAGACTGAGGAACTGCATTTAAGTTAACATACCTTGGCAACCAATTGAATAGTCATCACCAAGAGCATCAAGAATTGGACGCGTAATTTTTTCAGCTTCTTGCTGTCACGATTAACACAAGGAATTGTATCAGAATTCAGAACCATCTATTAAACAAATCCAAGAAACTGCAAGTACATGTGTTCTGACCTTCTTGGAACTATGAAGATCATCAATGTACAAAAAGTAATCCTCCACTGGAGATGCTACAACCAAATCGCTGTGTATATGGAAATTCAATTATTTGAAAGCCCAAGCAAACAACAATTATATTGACAGGCTCAAGAACCCGCTTGGCATATGCCATTAATTCTTCCTGTGTGCATACTGTATTATTTAAATAATGTAAAGACATCAGAGAAGCCTTGATAAATTGAAATGCTTACAGATTATTCAGCTCAAACATGCCAATAATATGCCCATAGATTTCAAGGGAGAATACTTTGTCGAGTCAAGGACTTCCAAATATATATACAAAGAAATATGCCAGTTGAATCAAGCTTTGGCAGAAGGATACATGGCTCGCACTCTCTGTCAAAAATGGCTGCCTTAAGGAGCTGCAATGACTGCAAAAGTAAAAAAGATTACAAATTATACATAACGTAAATAATAAATTTGGAATAATACAAATTTTGCAACAGCTTGATAAAAGAAACTGAAGACTAAGAAACCTGTGACATTGTGGTTGACAGACATAAGAACATGCACATGGGAGATAAATAATAAAATTTGGTAACATGACTATTGTGAGAATAAGATTGTAGTATGAAGTAAGGGCAAGGTTTTTCTTGCATGCATTATCTTTATAATGTGGTCATACTGTAAAAGCAAGCTCCTTTATTTGCATCCTGAAAGAGGCTTCATCAGAACAATCCACATCATCTGGCAAGGCAATGCAGTCCCACCACCTACAAAATTTACAAGTGCAAGAAAGTCTCCTCACAAACTTCAAATTTTTAAACTGTGTTTTCATCAATGAAACATGTATTTGTTTCCTCATAAAAAGAATGAAGTTTTATATCGGGAAAACAGCAAATGATGAATGAGAGAGTACTGAACTGTAAACCAACACTACACTTCTCATGTTCTACCCATTGAAGAGTAGTATAGTGTTTATAATTTTTATATTTAGAAACTCGTAAAGATACATAAACCAAGCAACTAACCAACCTGAGATTGGTGATTTTTTTTTTTTTCCTGAATGTGTTATATGGAAGTGATTCTAAGAAATAACAACCTTCTCTTGTATCCAATAGATATTGGCTTCCATGCTTCCAAAAGTAAAGAAAAATCAGAACCGTCCACAGCATCAGGTGAAGTGCATTTTTCTTGTTCTTTGAGATGAGCTGCTTTTAGCTTCCTGTATCTTGAAATGGTGAAACAAATTGCCTAAATGGAAACCAATGAATCTGTTTAGTCATGACTAGATTCAAGTCAAATGGAAGTGCAGAGATGTTTATGCAGACACTCAAATATGGAGACAACTATAAATTTCAAAGCATCAAGCATCAAAGTTTGGTTGTACAATATTGAACAGTGCCATAAGTTCAGTTGTATAATACTTGAACAGTTCCATATCATGTTGCATTAAACTATCCTACAATTCCATTTCATTAGGCAAACCATGCCAAGTTCAATCAATCAAATAAGAATGAATTGGTTTCAAGTACTGATGTCTAGCACCTTACATGAATGCGTTATGCCATATCACATGGATCTGCAGAAATTCTATGTAACTCTTGCAAAATAGTTGAAGTATTGCCTTGTAGGCTGCCAAAATGATAAGCAACAATAAACAAAAACAGTGGGCGACTCTCTTCCACCAAGATTTGCAAACAGACTCACGAAAAGGACAATTTCCTCCCATGGAATGATGAAAAATGTAGATTTTTTAGCATTACCAAATTCTCATATCCATTTACATAAAGCCGAACACTTAAATGTCAACAGCTAACATCTCAAATGTCAACAGCTAACATCTCTTCTAAAAATAAATAAATAAATAAATAACAAAGGACAAGTGACTTAGATGAAAGAGAATGGTTATAAGCGGGTACCCTCACTATAAATCTATAAATCTAGTTTATTGAGGGAAAAGTGCCTATAAATCTAGTTTTACCAAATGTTGTGAGCTGGTGAGAGATCATATATAAACAGCATATATGTGGTAAAGGTACCTTGGCAGCAAGAAGAAAAATGTCATTTGTTCCTGAGACGAGGGAAAAAAAAAAGTAATGAAGTAAAAACCATTGAGAAAACAAATGTTAATGGGCTGGTTAAAAAGCAGTGTCCCACAATATTGGAGCTATACCATTAGCATGTTGTATAAACTTTATAAGTGCCTCCCTAGACGGTAATTGGGACCTCTCGCCGGTGCAAAGCAAGGAATGAAACAATTCCCAATCAGCCTCTGCACATGATTTACTGCATCATGTTGACAAAATTATCAAATGAACAAATAAATAAGACCAAAAATTGACCGCCTAAGAAAGATATATAATAGCCTTACCTACAGTAATAAGCTTCTGCACATCCACCAGGACATGAAACTGGTGAAGGCAAGGGAAACTTGTTGGAGTAAGGCAACAACAAATCACCATTCATCAAGGACTCTACAACCCCTGCAGGCAGAGAGACATTGCCATTGGAGCTGCTGGAAGCACCATTTTCCAAAATTTGATGATCTTTCGAGTGAGAGTCATCTTCCAAGTCAGATGAATCGGAGTCACAACAGTCCATGTCACATCCATCAGTTGCAGAAGAAACACCGAGACTTTGCAAATAAAGCTTCCTCCCAATTTGAAGTTCAATAGACCCAATAAAGCGGAAGCAAAAGCTACAGACTTGACAGTCCATCTGAAACATTGAAGTGCAAGCAAGAACAACACTCAAGGAAAGAAGAAATTAAAAAAAAATTTACAAAAAAAAGAGTAGAGATAATACTTTGTTTGAAGAATGTTGAATGCCCACAAGCATTCGATCCTTCAAAACAAGTTGGTCTTCTTTAAAGTCGAAATCAGCATAGACACCTGAAGATAAACTTCATTGAGTAAAAAACCAAAAAAAAAGGAAAGAATTTGATAGTAAATAAACAATTTTGAATCATACCCTTTCCGAGGAGGCCATTTTGTTTGACAGTGATGCCATGGCAAGGCCTGGTAGATAAAAGGTGGTCGAAATACTCCTGCAAAGTGTGCAATTAAAACATCTTAGAAAACTGACTTATATAGTGTATGAGAAGTACAAGGTGAAGTGGAAACCTGGACTTGGAGAGGTGAAGGAGGTCGGAGAAGAGAAGAGACTTGAGTTGCGCACTTTTCGTCGATTGGGCAAACACTTCCCATCTCTCTCTCTAGCCCACTCGTGGTGCGACGGCGGCAAGGCAATTGCTTCTATATAATAATTATTTAATATAAAAGATTTTTCTTCTCATTACTGTTGCGGATGGACACACTAACAATGCACCCCTACTGTACATTTACTAAGATATCAGCAATAATTATTTTAATTCTATATCTCTAATCATAATTTTAGATACCTTTGTTTAATATGTTTGACATTACATTATTTTCTCTACTGAGTCCCCTACTTTTGTTTTAATGATTTCAGATTTTATTTCTAAGTTTTTCTGCCGGAATCAAGAATTTGAGAACTTAAATTAAAGACGTGTTTACGATTGCTATTTATCAGCTAGCAAGAGACTTCCTAGTACACTTGATACTTGGCTTCTGTTGTTTAGTTTATACATAAAAATAAAAAAAATAAAAAAAAAAAAGAGAAACGCCAGCTGAAAGTTGGATTAATACAGCAACAAGAAGATTAATAAGGGTAAAGGTGAATTAGGAAGCGTATATCACAAGAAGTGTGCCATGAAGAACACCAAAATTATTGTTGAAGATTTTGCATATTCTTTTACCGACATCAACTACAAAGACAAATATATCATGAGATTTTGCCAGTTGACAAAGCTATTTCACAAATTTCAAACAAATGAAGCCTCTTTCCTTCGTCTTTAACCCAATAACTGTAGGCGACTGCCCAAAAACGTTTCTACTGAGCTGCGACACATGATGCAAATGTGGAGGAAATCACGGACACTAAATCGTCTCTTTTACCGGTTCTAAGCGTCAAACACATCCAAAGAACTGCTCCAATGATGTAGAACTGAAAACATTAGAAGCAGTCCTTTCGGTTCTGGTGGGCGAAATGTGAAGCTGATATTTGATGAATCTCTGTAACAAAAATAATCGAACTCAGATGACAAGCATTATAACAAGCACACAAATACATATGAAGATGAAATCCAGAAAATAGTGGCATGTATCAGAAATATACAGCTAACTGAGAAATGATTTCTGGATTCGTGTCAATATGCCAATCTGGCTCCAGTTGCCGAACAAAAGATGACCGCCCTACTTCTGTGCTACAAAAAAGAACCTGTATATGCAGTATGCATAAAGTCAGATAGGGGACACTATGCTGCAGGAATTAAGTAAAATATATCAAAATTATAAACATATCGGGAAAATCTTCAACAAAAAATTATATACTGCCATGAATTGAATTAAAATTTTCAACAACAAAATGCATGCAATTTTACCTTGTCTTTGACTAAACCACCTGATGTGAAAATCCCTGCATTTTCCAAAGCTGCAAGAATCTTTTTCTGCAGACACAGGCAAGAACTAGATACAGTTAAAAACAACACTAAAATGAGACAAGAGTGCAAAGAGCATATTAAGTCAAAGCAGTTACCACAACCGTCAAATTTGATCAACCATTAGTTGATAGCAAAAACCGTTGTGACCAGCTATTGTGAGCCACGTATTAAGAAAGACCTAAAAACTTTGTAAACTAAAAGTTGAAAAATCCATCTTGGAAACCGAGATTTATAAGTCCATTCTCTTCAAAGGGTGGAAGAGTGGATTCTTCACTAGTTTTGACAACTTGAGACTCACGCATCTTTGTCTCAGGATAGACCAACAATTTCACCTTTCTAGTTTAAACTTAAAACAGTCAACCAATTATCCAAAGTTCTTTTACTAATACTTCTCTAACAAAAAGAAAATAAAAAGGTTAAGAGAGACATCAGTTAACTGTCAGCTATTTTGAAGCTTGTTACTCATTAAACCACATGTTAGACTATATTGATAGTAAAGAAGAATGATAAACAACAAGGTTTGAACGCACTTCGCTTTCATCATCAAGAACTCTTTCCATGAGATAGAGATCACAGAACTTTGTGATCTCTAAGAGCACCTCCAGCACAGATGACCTTACAGTTGCTTGTTTCTGCATAGGACAAAAGACATTAAACCAATCCTTTCTAGAGCTCTATTTCAAACATAGAGCTGCCAGGAAAAAAGATTCTCACCGCCTGGATCTCCTCTGGACTGCTTTCCTCGAGGATTACTCCAAGCAATCGACATGTAACCTACATAGAAAAAAAAAATCAGTCATCAACCCATGAAATCTCAATGTGAGACTAGAAAATCCAATCCATGGCTTTACAAAGCCACTCAAATCTGAATTATAATAACTGAATCCATAAGCTATTAAATTTCAGAATGACCCAACAACTTTCAGTTATAACTTAAAACATTACACCTAAAAGCGGTGATGGTTGAGTCAAACCAGGAAGTTATCTAGACACTAGCTAATTCCTAAGTAATTAATATTTACAACATAATGGAAAAATCTTTAGTAGGACAACCCAGCAAATCTACTACAAAGTAGGGTATCCAGTGTCATTTACATCATTCAATCTGGTAGCATCAGCTTATTGAAACGTATATGCATAAAAAGTAAAATGACTTGATAATATTTCAACTGATTATAGACAGTTTTGAATCATATCAAACTGTTATTTTTTTGGTCCAATATTACTGCTGTTTCACTCTTCTTGATTCTCTGTCTTCCACCAGATCTAGTTTACTTCTTTTTAAACAAGATCAGTCATTTTGGAAGCCCTTACAAAATGACAGCTACTGACTTTGGCCTGTATCAGTATATTTCAGTCCCAAACAGCCATTCACCATACTCCTACCTATCGGCCATTTCAGCACAATGCAGTACCAAATGGCCATAGCACCATGCTCCTAACTACCTCTGAATCAAACATATTAATTGCACCCCAATATGTTTACAAAAGAGCCTAATTCTAAAGATATTTAACCATTTCCCATTAAACTAAATCCGAATAAATAAATAAATCAACTTGTACCCATCACAAAGCAAAGCAAACAACTAACACAGCAATCTCATGTACATCAGATATCTATAGTTAATTTAACAGCGGTTTCAGATGCAACTAATATAAATCCTACTCCCAACGGAAAACAGAAATGCAGTAAGTAAACCCGATACTGTATGCAGCAAATCACAGAGGTTAAGTAAATTACCTTTCTCCCTTCACTCAGTTTCTGCCTAACTATTTGGCTCAAAGTTGGCTGGAAAAGATAGAAAAAAATGGGTTAGAAAAAAAAAATCAATGATGAAGAATGTCAATTTGAACAAATATATAATCAGATGTTGGATAAAAAGATATGCTTACCTTTACTGCTTGAAAGAACTCATCAACAACATTTTGAGCTCTTAAATCTTCGGCCGTTGAAGTAACTCCAGAAGGCATCAATGCCACATTAGATTGAGTGCTGGCAATAGAATTACTAGTTGTAGGAGCTTGTCGTTTTGGCTGCCTTCTTTGAGGTCCACGGGGTGATCTAAACATCCTCCAGGTAAAGACTATTGCAAGGGCAAGCCCTGCAATGGCCCCAACCGAGCGTGAATCCTATAACAATTGATGAAATTGTGAGAATTCCAAATATAACCAACAGAAAAACACTGCATACTTTACAACGAACATTTGAATATTTTCTCTTTTTCTTTTACCAAAAATATTAGAATAAACCGAATAAATGAAAACAAACAAATCACAAATAATTTATCATAATTATATAACCAGATTACAAAAATATCAACCTTAACCCATTTTGAACTTAACCCAAGTTAAAATATAACAATCCAAGCCAAAATCTAACTTGCCCACAACCATAAATAAGTTAAAGTTGAGTTTTAATAGCTTAATTGAGCTACATAATACAATCTCCCTCATATTCTTCTGAATTAAAACACCTTATAAAACAGTGAAGGCAAATTTTAATAAAATAAATCCTAAATGATTAACATTTATTGATTATATAATAAATCACAGCAAAGCCACTAAGCAACTAACCAAATAATTAACTAAACAATGTAAAATGTTCACTTAAATCACTACTCTAATCGATATTCCGATGATTAATAAGCCGTAAACCAGTCTCAGATCCGTTACAGAATTTAAGTAATTTAGGAAAAGGAATGGAATTTACCAGGTTATGGAAAGAGATTGAGAAGAGATTAGACATCTTGAGAGTGAGATAAGCTCCGAATCGCTTAATCAATTGAAACAGGTCTTCCGTTGATGAAGATGAAGAAGAAGAAAAAGACGACTCCGCCATGGCCTGTATATGGAAAGGAAAACGAAGCGAAACGAAGTCGTATTAAAGGGAAAACCAAAAAAGGGAATAATAAAAGCGGTGTTGCTTGCAGCTTAGGGATTTCAGATTCTTCTTTCCACGTTTTATTTCATTCTCTTTTTTTTTTTTACGAATTAAAATAACATAAAAACGCAGACGCAGTGGAGATAATTTCCTTTTTTTTTTTGTAATTTTAAGATGGAAAACAAAACGCTTTCTGCTTTTTGCGTCAACGACCGATGAGCGACACAAGAGCACACAGAAAGAGAAAGAGAGATTTCTACAGCGACCCGATTTGCTTTTTGTTTTTGCAAATATTGGTTTTGATTTAATTATATTTTGATTGGGCGTGTCTTGTTGTACGGCATTGGTTTGTTCAGGAAGGTGTAATTACATTACATGATGATTACGTGGATGCATATGGTTGGCCGCCCTTGGATATATGAGGTACTGCAGTCTGTAGAGAAGCTTCAGCCTTCAGCTAGATAGAGTGTAACGCCGCGTTTGGATGATTGCATACAGTACAGATGTTCAATATTCCATTTATTTATAATTTTAATGGAATGAAGTATTTGTTAAATAATTTCGAATCTATAAACAATGTTGTAGTCTTGTCATGTTTATAGGTACTTCCTTGTCTATTAAATGTTTAACATTGTGATTACTTCTATTAAATGGAGTACTTATTTCAGTGACCATCAAAACCAATCAAAGCTTTTAAAAAAAAAATTTATGAGAAAACGGTTATAACTCACATTCATTTACTTTAGTTAACCACATTTCTCACCTGATTATAAAACCATAAATGATGGTATCTCTGGTGATCAGAGTATTTATTTAGTCTAAGCCAACACTTGATAAGGAATAGAAAATGAAACCTGTGGGAGAGGCTAAGAAAGCATTGAGGAAAAGACATTAGATGTCATTAATGACAAATCGCAAAGAGGTTTAAGTTAGTTGAGTGAGGAGAGAATCCTGCTCCAGGTGGCAAATACAAGCAAATCTCAACACTACTAATTATGTAATAATAGCATCTAATAAGCAGCAGAAACAGCAACATTGAACATATTTTGATGATGAGCACTCTGAGTGGGAAACTGAAAATGACATAAAGGTTGTTCAACCACTAAAGCAAGGATGCAATTACGATGACAGATATGAGACTGTTTATGCAAGTTGTTTCATAAATTGCATGATAGGAGCATAAATAATGTTTTCATTAATCTGTGTTTTAATTCATCAAGAGATGAATGTTAAATGGTAAGTGATTGCTTGTCATAATTGCATCCTATACACCCACCACATTTGCCATTTTCGTTTCTGTTCAACCACCATTGATCATCCAATGAATGAGTGGCTTTCTTTTTAGTTAATCTATCTTCTTGTTATTAATGTTAAGTAAATTATTCATTCATTTATTTTCTAGGGCGACTAATGATAATGTGAACCAAAAGAGAATGGAACTGATAACTTGAAACAAAACGGCATTGCATATTTTACAGGTATTCACCAAGCCAAGAAAAACAAAATTCAGGTGACTCCACTACTTGAGGGAGGTGAGTCCACTGCTTGAGGGTGGTGAGCAACTCTCTGTATTTTCCACAGATATCTCTGTCACATCATCAACACTATTGTGGGAGATTAATGCTCTTTCAATCCTCTGGGCAGTGCCGTTCACCAGCATTTCCTTTTCCAAGTGTAAGCAGTAGCTCTCGAAGACTCTAGCGCTGACCGTAACTCCAAAATCCAGAAGGAAAAGCAGTTCTAATTCGAGCCTGTTCAATTCAGCATTGCTCACTCCCCCAACCCGAGCATAGAATGCGTTGTTATAATGCCTAAATTATTCCAAATTCAAGAAGAAGAATCACTATTATATACAGTGTCACCAAGCAGGCTCCTTCAATTGCAATGTGGAACAGAAGATAGGGACTTTAAATTTGCTGAAGATTTCGATCATGGCATATATGAAGGCGGGCGTGTAGCATCCATGGTTGGTGCAATAATTATTGCAATAATTTGGTAAGTGCAGCAATTCCAAAGCGAAATCACCCAATACAAACTACATATATAAACATCATATTCTTGTAAAACCACTTAAAAATAAAAATCATTTTTCTTTAAAAACACCATTCGGGTACTTAAAATTTTGTTTCAGGTATTTATTTCATGAAATCCATCACTGGCACGCAAAACGGAATACAAATAATAAAATGTAATTATATATCTAACGACAACACGAGAAGAAAAAGTAGTAGATATATCAATCAGGTTTTAATTTTTAAATGGGGAGAGAGTGAAAGAAGACTCACATATCATCAATCATTTTAGAAGCAACCATGACACTTGTGACAAGCAACCTGTGGACATTCAATGATATGACAAGGGAGTCAGGATGCCTATGCAACAGCCTGTCTATGTACACATAACCCACCACGAAACACGAGGGGCTGCAGTTTGTGTACTTGTATATTCTTTCCAAGTACTTTGGTATGCTAATATTAGGTGCCCTCACCCCATGAAACGCGTTCAAGCTCTTCCCGATTCCACTCAAGCTGCTACAACTCCCCGTCACGCCGTTCGTCGGCTTCTGGCTGCTGAAGTCATCCAGTATCTGGTCATTTCTTGCCACCAGCTTCTCTAGCACGGCTGACAGTATAGTTAGGACTCTTGGTGTGGTCGTCTCGGTTTGGCTCGGCTCCGGCAGCCGGCTTTGGTGGTTCGTGTAGTCAGTGGCGGCTAACATTTAGGCCATTGCGGTAGTTTTTCTGATAGGAAGCGTGAGATATATGGTTGGTTTTGAGTGGCTGAATCGTTGTATGTGCATGTGTGCGTATGTTATCTGGTCTCGGATGGGATGATCAACTGAGTTTTTGACACGTGTACACTGCTGATCTATCTTTGAGGGTACTAAAGGTAGCGATGTGATGGACGCTCTGCTGTTCGGAGGATTTGGAGAGTCTGATGTAGAGCAGGTAACTTTGAACTGCTGGATTTGAAATTTTGAGAGGGTCTTGCGTGTAGATAGGGTAAGAATTCTACATGGGTCTGTTTTGGATAGCAACAATATGTGAAATGCTTGGTCAAAACTTCCTGTTTGTTCTGTACCAGACAATAGATTTGTTTCTCACCGCTAGTGTTGAATAACACATCACCCACCAAACGGAAAAAGACTTCCAATGACATTAAAATAAAATGAAACGGTGTATTTCTATTGATAATTTCAATTTTAAACCTTCTATTAACAAAAGAATTTTGATGTCGTCATATAGAATTGAAGCTCAAAATTTTTCCTGAGTTGGTTTACAATAAAGGCCTTGGAAGTAGTGCTGGCAAGACAACCAATTAGGAGAGGATATCTATACATTGTGGCCGCTAGAAACAAGTAATTTGGCATCCTCGTTTGTGTGATCATTGGCTGCGAGCTGAATATTCGACTTGGAGTTCATTTTATTCCACTCATTTTCCACACGGAAAAAAGACCACTGGAACCGACGGAATATCTCCAAGGCAGCGATTGCGAACACTGTAAGGTAATTGTGCCGAAGATGTGCAGACAGCTTGTATGTCCACGTGCATCGCAGGATCAAATTGCTTCCTATCACCCAGACATATACCTGCAAATCCAAAAGCATAAAAAACTGATAAATACGTAATAAATTTTTATGTACTAGTCCGCCAACAGAACTAAGCTGCAAACGTTGACTGAGTCAGTGAATTAGTCGTAGGTCTATTTGGACATATGCAGTACTGTTAATTCTTCATTATCACTTCTAAAGCTCCGGCTGGAATCAAAGTTGGTCCATCAACCAAAACAATCAATGTCATTTAGGCCACACAGAATAGTCTGATTTTCAACAGTTGACATTGGTTTTATGCTTCAGTTTGATCTCAAATTGTCGATTCGGGTGTCAAGCATACCAGGCGAGGAGTTCTATTAATGGTTGGTACCAGGCAAGTAAAATTGGCATTCTGGAGGTACTCTTCTGATTCAGGTAATTAATTATTCAAAAGCTATATTCTCCTTTACCAAGGAAAAAGAAGACGCATCATTACCCATTTTCGTCCATAGAAAAGGTATGAGCAGAGATTTGGTCTGTTGAACTTGAAAATGCGAGTGAAGCAACTGTCAAAAGAGAGAATATTAGACACATCAGTAAGAGATATTGAAGATGTGAAAGGTCATAAAAGTTTGTCTTCTGTGCTTCGGATATGGCCTGAATTGCTATACCAAGTGCAAATACAACACAAAAGCATACAAGCATCACAAGATAGTAAGTCAGCTGGAAATGATGTATTCTGATCATGTAATCAATAAACTAGTAACTCCAATAACTTAATAAAAAATAAACAATCCTATCAAACAATTTGTGTGTCAAATGTCCAACATTGGATAACAGAGGCATATGCCTAGGAGTACTTTGGCCATAATTTACTGATGTGTAATAGATGGAAAATAAAAGACAATAGAGGTGCTAAATTCCAAATGGTTGCCTCACCTCAGTCGCATTACATGATAAGGATAAGCCATTGAGGCAAATTAAGACCAATGGAAAAAGTGGCAGTTTACATATAACATCTGTGAAGGGATAAAAGAGCATTGACATACCTCAAGTCCCAATCTCTGGTTATATCCCAATAGAATGAGTATGAAGAGTTCAAAACACTAGAGAGGAGCCAGAGAGGCCGATAAAAGTTTGTCCACCTATCAGGGAAGACATGATATTTAAGGGCTGAAAGAAAAATCACTGGTACTGCGGTCGAATATTTTAAAGCTGAAACCACAAGGAAAAAAAGTTACCATATGTAACAAAACTGGAATAATTCATCATTAGATACAAAGATTTAATGAAACGGTATCTTAGAAAAGGTTTAAGGCTGAAATGTATGACCATTTCAAGTTTAAAATTCTCTCCATCATTTCGCAACAAAAACGTATAAAACAGTATAAATTTTGATGCGAATAGCATAAATTCCTACAAGGTAATTAACTATGAACTACAAATATATTTGGCCCAATATAATACAAGTTTTGCAATAAGATATATAATTCAAGAGATTTTACCATTGAAAAGGGTTGTTTTCTCCCTGGTGTCCTTGTATTGTCGAAGACATTGAAATAAGCGGAATAGATATGGCAAAACTAAAACTAAAGGGATTGCAACAGAGTGACTGCCACAAACAGAATCAGCTTCAAACCATGCAATAGTGGCAACCTGCATGTTTTAGAGACATTCTCTTAACAAAACAAGCAAAAGCACCATTGCATCTACATAGACATTAAGCCAAGAAAGAAAGAATTACGGAAAAATTAAGACAACTATGCTACTTCACTTCCATATGACCTCATTGGAAACATTGATAGCTCAACACAAAGGGACCACACCAACCCACCCCTGCTCCCGCCCACAAAAAAAAAAAAAAAAAAAATTGTATTTATGGGTCATTGACTTCATGCAAACAAGTCGCACACAGATTTTTTATGAGCTCATTGTAAACAACTGACTGAGTTTTCAAGAGCGCACTGATGCTGTTATAAAGATAAATATGTTAAGGTAACTAGAAAATAGAAAACTGAAAAGAATAGTAGTTGTCTGAAGGAATCTTAGTATCTTTTCTTAATGTAAATCTCTACCAGTACAACTTGACTTGAATCCTTTGCCCAATTCCCTGATACTTGCATAGCTTTAGAAACTGATTTCACCATAATTCAACTTAATACTTCACAAGTCTTCTAAAGGTTTGCTTAACTTAAATAATACCCTTCATCAAGCTAAACAGTTTGGTTCTTCATGTAGCATTTACTTCATAAGATTGTTTGGCTATAACTGAGACATAAACTACTAAGATATAGACAGTACCATCCATTCATGAGAGAGGGGAACAGATCTGATTGAAGCCCAAACAAAGGAAACTCAGGAAGAGGAAAAAGTAAATCTAATAGCCTTACTCTACTAATATGCAGAGGTCATGGCTCAAGCACAAAACACTAACCTGTCGATGAACCATTCGACATACTGAACGCTCCAAATCTGAGAACACCTGCACAAAATTCACATGGCAAGTCAGCAAGTAATATATTTGGAGAATAACAGGTAAAAGGTTATAAAAATATGGTAAAATGAAATATTAAATTATTGATGATCTTTCACTCCCAAGAATAAAGCAAAATGTTCCTACTAGAATTGTTTAATTACACCCATTCCCTAACTAGGTCATTGTGCTATCAGTTGTTCCCACTTTACTGAGAAGAGACAAGGGGAGAAAAGAAAATAGCTAACTGGGAAATAAGATGTATACCTTTGCCATGGAGGTCAAAATATCAGCCAAGAAGAAGTCAGAAAATGATATTGCCTGCATTCATCATACAGAATACATTTAATGAAAAACATGAAAGTAAACCACTTAAAATTCAAACCACAGCTTGAGTGAAGAAAATGTGTTAGTTTTCCAGAAGCCAGGA
This sequence comes from Boswellia sacra, assembly GCA_013180625.2. Classification (NCBI taxonomy): domain Eukaryota; kingdom Viridiplantae; phylum Streptophyta; class Magnoliopsida; order Sapindales; family Burseraceae; genus Boswellia; species Boswellia sacra. The sequence goes on along the minus strand of SNVD02010220.1, from coordinate 309,829 downwards.
ATGATAGTAATAATTTAGAGCCAAATGGCTTTTATCTAGGTCATAATAAGAAAGGTTGTCAGTAGGATTCAACTATGAAGGCTCTTTTGCTCCAAATTATCAGTGCATTATATTATGCCTAACAGCATTTTTGCTACAGATCATTTGTGCTACACTTCAGGATCAAGTCCTGCTCAGTTTCTTCATCCAAGTTGGTTAACACTCCAATCATGCTGCAAATGTGTATATGCACAGTTATCCATGTTGTAAACTTTCCCTTTTGAGAAGGAAGTTCAGAAAAAGGTTATATTTTTAACTATTTTTATTGGAATTTAGTGACAGGATATTTCACTTTTCTAAATTACATCACCCAATTACAAAAAACTACAAGTTAGAAACCCACTAAAATTCATTTTAAGCAAAACTGCAAAGGAAAGGTCAAATTCTACGGAAAAGTAAGCAAATGAAACCAATTCTCGGACTTATTTCACACTGACAGTGAAGGTTCATATTTGCCCACACAAGAAGTATAAGACTCCCAGTGATGCAACTAGATATAGGAAACAAGTTTTACAGAAAAAGAAGGCTTCTGAGGCTTGAGATTGCCTAGCTTCTTATATTTTAACTTTTATGGTTCTATACAATTGGCTCGGTTTATGGAAATACTTATCTTCTTTGTTTTACATCAAAGAGGAAACGAAGAGTTGTTCAGGTCTTCACAAGTGAACTCAAAAGATAATTTGCAACATAAGAAAACTAGTTTCTGATTTCTGTCATTTTTGTTTTAATGAACAACACAAGCATAGTATTGGTTCATCAAAAAGCATGCTCAGTGGACTACCGTACAACATGAAAATGATCAAATTAACGAACTTGCCTGTAGTGGAAGAATTATCCGCCAAAGAGTCCTTAACAAGTAGTAGCGGGATGACAAATAAAAAATATCAAATGGAAATATCAAAATCATCACAACCGCAAGATATAGAAGCACCTGCAGTACCAAGCGTAGAAGACTTAATATATCTTAAATCTATAGTCAAGAGGTCACAGAATAAGGAGTTTTATGCTTAACAATGAGATATTAACTGATAACATCATTTGCCATATGAAAAATTACACTAATTACTTTATGACTGCACTAAGACGCCTCCTTTTCCATATCATTCATAAGCATTAATATATAAATCACATTAAAAGATAATTTTTTCTTGTGAGTCATTTAGACAATACTTTATTCTATCTTATAAGAAACAACAAAATGCTGTTCGCTAGAACTAATTCAGATCATGAACCAAATTACATTAAACGCATCAATTAAGAAATCAAAATTTTTAACCCAAAGTAAATTCTTTGCAAACGTAAACTGTATCTTTAAATATCACTGTTTTCAATAAAAATTAAAGCACACCAAGGTACACAATGAAAAATCTGCATGAAAATTTACAAAAAACACGTAACTTACTCTCTGCACCAAATGTAAATTTGTTCAGTCTAACTTATTGTCCATCTATAAAAACACAACAATATGTCTTCCTAAAGAAATCATCCAATCATAAACAATTTCAAATGTTAACAAATTTGACTTATTTATGAAACTCCCAATTCCAAAAGCTCTAGCCATCTTTTGGAAAAACGTGTGTACATACATGCAAATGTATGTGGGTGTATCAACAATACGAACTATACGAACTACTATAGACTTCAAGCATAATGAAAAACTAGGTGAACATATTAAGAGTAAAATGTAAATTTTCTAAGCTAACTAAAGGAAGCATAACAATAACTCTGAATTTCCCAAGCTAAAACAAAAATTCAACTGGAAGTAGCTCATGGGATGTAAAGAATCTAATGCAAACAAAAAAAAATATCAATCATAGAGGAAAATAACTTCTTTCTTTTTCCAAAAAGACTAGTAAGAGAGGATGCATCTATTACACTGGTTGTGAAGCAGCCAACGATACTTCTCCATGTGAGTAAAGATAAAGATATGCTGTCATGCTAGAGGGGACAACAATAGTCATCCATGTGGCACACTGCAAATAGTAGAAAGAATTACTCTGGGATGATATACATAATAAAAAAAGAGACTCTAAAATCATACACATAATGTAATTGATCACAAATGTAGTAGCATAGCACAACGGGAATATATATAGCAAATCTCATAGCATCTCGTTTACCAATAAAAAAGAAATGGAAATCTTTGGTCAACTAAGCGATTTGTAATGATAACAGCAAGAAAGTGTCAGCATGTAACAGCAACAACAAAGCATATCTCTGTACATTAGATGCCAATGCAGTAGCAATTAAATTCAATACCTTCCATATTTCTCTATGAGTCAGATGATCTTGATCAAGATCAAAAATTTTTCCATAATTGACATTAGCCTGGGAAAAAACCCATAAATTTATCCCCCAGAGCCAAACCATCAATGTCTGCCATATAAAAGCCAATAATAAGTAATCAGGGGGAGCTATGAATACAATTAAAATATTTCACTCCACAAAAAAGTAACTAACCACAAGAAGAAGAGGATTATAATACAAAAATGCCTCATACAGAAAAAGATCCCGCAAGTCTATACTCATCCTCATAACAGAATCCCATCCAACCTGCAAATTTCACATATTCCCTTTAAGAATGTAGCAGCAGTATAATCAAATATAAAGTGTTTTCATCAACCCTGAAACCACCAAAAAGCAATTTATATAAACATGAAAAAGTAAACAAAAAAAATAAAATAAAATAAAAACTGACCTTGCAGCAAATGAAACCCCAGACGAAGAATAACACTACCTGGACACTATCCTAAGTTAGAATCTCCAAAAATATATTAAAATCAACAAAATGAAACTAGACAGTAATACAAGAAAACAGGGATAAATCAAGAGATTACAGATCATAATCATTCTACTTAATTGTTAGAATAGCATACCAGAATTGGCTTAAGGGGGGAAAAAATAAAAAAAGAAGGAACCACAAATACATGATCTAAACTCATCCATGAATTATTGTTAAGTTGAATTACTGCACACCAATGCAACAAACAACCTAAGCAACCAAAAGTGATAATAAATAATAACAATTACAATAGTAAAACTAAGTATATCACTAAGAAGAAAACCTTGAATCTCCACAATAATACAGGAGAAGGCATGGTTCCAATCATTGGTGAGCTTGAGCTCTTCAGAACATTTGCCTCTGTTTGCAAGAAACCTTCCTCAACACCATTTCCTGCCTCATCACCTGAAAGATATTTTATGACGCTGAGACGCATGTATCTATATATGTAAGAATAGTTATTTAAAATCGATTCCATAAAGTTGATGACGTCTTGTACCACTATCAGAGACAACAGCTCTGCTTCCAGACTTCCTCAAATGTGGACTATTAGTAGGATTAGTTGCTAGACCTCCAAACATAGATGTAAACAACAGATAGCAATGGTTTTAACGCAAACGACGTCTCCTACACAGAATCTGCAAAATGGAATCCCTGGCAGAAATCAAAAGAACCTGAGAATAGTTTATTTCATTTAAAATGGAAAAAGGAAATACAAATTCAAACTCTAAAAACAATCAACCAAACATATTGATTGTGCACATTTACCATATCGAGATATGCAGGTTACATATCCTTAATACCATAACTCTACTGCTCTTTATTCAGCAAATTAAATTAATAAAAATATCTTAAATTATAACAATTTTTCAATCAACAGACAACAAATCGAGCAAAATCGAGGCCTCGTCTTCGTTAGTAGTATATATAATCAGACAAACAATATGAAGGTATTGGCATATCCATCAACATAGATCAGTACAGACTCAAATCAATTAACCATACTACTTGCCAAAGATCGCAGATACTGTTCAAGGCAAGAATCTTGTAAAATCTCTACAAACTACAAGTTTCACATTATTTCAAAGGTAATGCACGATAAAATAACCACATAATAAATTGACACACATGAATCTATCTATATAAGAAATTCTCATAAAACACCAAACTTAGAAACAAAAATAACGAGAAAAACTAAAGTTTGAATAATCTCCAAAAGTAAATAGCTGAAAGCTGCCCTATATGACAAATTTGAAGAAACTCACCAACACTAGCTCTGCGAAACCGGAGTTCTAATGCTAAGCTCCTGTTTGTTTCAATGGAATCTAGATTTTCTAGGACAGGATTAGAAGTTTGAAGCAGAAATTGACTTAGTGGATCTATGTATTGAAGTCAGATCAGATCAGAAGATACTTACAGTGACAATGGCGTCAATTGCACGATACCGTAAAATGCGAACCGCAATGTGGTTCGCTGGATCTAGCAACCTGATTTGGGGGGGACTTTGAGTGAGATTCAAGGGAGGGGTGATAGAGGAGGCAAAATGTTGATTACTGTTAGGGCTAAATTGAAAATTCAATGACTTAAGGAGGCTTATTTTGTCATTTAATATAGGATCGAAGGCTGCGTTTGGCTTAGCTTTCCAAAATGTGATTTTTGACTTTTTTGAACCAAAATGTTGAAAACGAATACTGTTTAATTGGAAAGAGAAACCCTTAAAATGATCCTCGTGATTAGTCAATTGTTCTCTGTTTTCAACAATTAAAAATGTGTTTGATATATATCAAAATTAAAAATTCAGAAACGTTTTCAACATTTAATTTTTTAGATCTTTTTTATTAAATTTTATTTTAAAATAGTGAAAATAAAATTTACGTATTCTACATTTTTTTATTTACATTTTTCAAGGTCGTCATTATATATGTACATGCATAATTTAGATTTATTAAAAATCATTTTATAAAAAAGTAATTAAACCACAAATGTCTTTAGAAGTGTTCTCTCCCTAAGCGTTATTTTGTAATGTGAAATTAGCTTAATTTAAGAGTGTTTGGTATAAAAAAGAACTCGCAGTTTAATAATATTATAGACGTTTTATGACAAAATTAAGATATATAATATTATTCAATATATTAAAATAACTGCCTCCTCACATTCTAAAAAACTCTTACTCGTTCTCAATTGAATTATACTATGCATTTTTAATAACATTTCAAAACTTTTATTCTATTTTTTCATGATACTGAGTTAATGTTAAATTATTAATCATATTAATTTATTATTTACATGTCAATAACTGTGGAGAACGATATATATTTGCATAGTACTGTTTGTGCACAGTATTAATAGAATTGTTTTTGTTTGATTTGCTCCTTTTGTGACGAAATCAAAGCAATGGCTCCCGGATGCATGGAATAAAGAAATATTAAATAAAGGGTTAACTTTAACCCTTTAAGTTTAGGTATTCAAAAGTCAAACTACCACATGACCGTGCGAAGATAAATTTGACTAATATTGAAAACAGAAAGTTACGTAAAATGAATACATGCAATGAAATTGCGTTGAGATTATGTTAGTGTGAGTAATAAGCAAATTTATTACAATGACAAAAAATGGTAAATAATATCTTATGAAAAAAAAATTTATAAATCGTTATTGTGCAAATATTCTATATTTGAAAATTGGGAATAAATTATGATTTAATAAATATTTTTTAGTTGAAAGTAAATCAAACGCAATGGAGTGATTTACAAAATTTTCCTTAAAATCAATTTTTAAATTATCATTATTTCAAATTTAGAATATTTGATTGACAAAACCTTCCATATAATCAACTTTTAAACATTCTTTATTGTTTTTTATCGACATTCTATTTCTATTGAAAATGAAAATGATGGATCAGCTTATAAATACAGCTCAAAATTCCTCTCGTCTCATACTATTCCAACTTAAGGGCGTTGAAATTGGGTAGTTAAGATCATATATAATCTAAAATGGTGAGGCGCTTGATAAGTTTATATTTACTCATTGCAGTGCTACTCATTGCAGATGCACATCAACTAATTCAGATTCTCTCCTGATATGATTTTTACTTTTAGTGATTAATACAAAATATATGAGAGATGATACAAAATATAATAGATCTTATTTACTTACAGTTGATAAAACTTACGTAGCACAAGAAGTATAAAATTTCAGGAAATCTCGGATGAGGAGAGGATCTTTGTGACTCTTGTTCGTAAAACACTCCGATTTTGAGGCAAGTTCCAACTGGACCAGATCCAATTCATAATTCAGGGCCTGGACCGAATCCAGTTCCTCCTCATGCAGCCGGGATGCTGAGGGTAGTTCCGTCTGGGCCAAACCCAGGTAGTCCTCATGGTGCACCGATTGACCAAGCCCAGCCTTGAAGTTACCCTCCACGGTCACATTAATTGAAGTCCCCTTCAACGGTCTGATTTGGCTTTTAATGTTAGACATTGAGGTTTACATTTGTATAACATGATCTGAATAATGTTAGAGGATTTCGATTATATAGAACAATAATAGAAACAATTCATCGTTGAACATTTGACTAATATTGAAAACCAAAATTAAAGTTACATAAAATGAATGCACGCGATGCAAATGCGCGGAGATAATGTTCGTGTGAGTAATAAGCAAATATATTAAAATGACAAAAAAAATGGTAAATGATATCTTACTTAAAAAATAATAATAATAAATTGGTGTAGCACAAATTTTCTCAATTCAAGTGGTATTATTAGGTACACGATGTTGCGTTTTCTTATTTTAATAATTCTTAATTAATGTTATATTATTAAAAAAACAAAAGTTGGATAAAAACCGTGATTTAATAAATATTTTTAAGTTGAAATCAAACTTAAGGGACTGAGTTAATTTTGATTATAAGATAAAAATAAGGAGTTCTAGGCATACAACCAACATAAACAACCAAATCTATATAATATAACGTTATACAAATCTATTGGATAAGTAAAAACGGAAAGTTTATTAAATAATTTTTAATAAATAAAATAAGATTTATCTATTAAATGACTTTGTACCAAATTGGGCTAATCACACAGACCCCCATAGGTTTTGGCTTAATTTCATCTAAATTCACTGTTTACCACTTTTCATCATACGATACCCCTAACTTTTTCGAAATTCATCATGGACACCCCTTCCGTCAATTTTACCGTTAAATACTCGTAAATAAATTCAATGTGAATGGTATAACGGTCATTCAATATAATATAAAGTAAACTAATCAAAAATCTGTAAGAGTTAGGATTTGAACTCGGGATCAATACTTCAAAACTCTTATATACACTCTACCAGCAAGCCAAAGACAATACTTAATAATAAAATGTATATTTAAACATATTTAAACTGAGTCTGAAGCTTAACAACTGAGGCACTATACTTTTGTCCCCATCTCCTTCTGTTATTGCATTTCGTTTTTTTATTCTATATTTAATTTTGTCTAAAATAACAATGATTTCATTAAAAAAATCAATTTCATTATATTCCTCCACCACACCTCCTCTGCAATACTTCCTATTTCTTCATTAGACTGCCGCCCCACCATTGTCACAACCCCCAGAACCATCCCACAACTCCATTAACTTCCGTCGGCCTAGCTCTCTTAAACCAAACCCCCTCTCGTCTTGCTTGGTGGCCCCACTTCCCTCTCTCACCTCCTGCAACTTTTCAAATGATCAACCTCTTGCTTGGTAGCCCCACGTCCTTCTCTCACCCTCCTGTAACTTTTCAAATAATCAAACTCATCATTTCCATTATATATTCTCCTTCTTCGTGGCCCAATTTCCTTCTCTCACCCTCCTGCAAATTAATTTAATTTTTATATTCTTGATTTATACTTATTAATATTTAATATATACTAATTATTTTATTAGGACTTTATTTTCTTGAATTTGGGTTGAATGAGATGATTTATAGGTGGAGGCAGAGGAGGAAAGAGTTTGCTTGAGAGGCGGAATATGGTAGAGAGAGAGGGACTGTCGTTGGGTGGAGAAAGGATATGGGTGTTGTTTATTAGATTTTATAAACATGATATTACATATAAATGAAAATGTTTTGTCAATAAAATTTTGAACTTAGTAGTTGGCACGGTGGTAACGTAGAAGACAACTTCAATTGCAAGGGTAAGGGTTTGAATCCACTAAAACATTTTTCCTCAATTATAAACTTAAATTAAGAGTATTTTAGTATTTACAATGAAATTGGATGGAAAAGTGATGTCACTTAACGGTAAAACTGACGGAAGGGGTGTCCATGATGAATTTAGAAAAAGTTAGGGGTACCATATGATGAAAAGTGATAAATAGTGAATCTGGATGAAATTAAGTTAAAACGTAGGGGAGATCTGTGTGATTAACCCGTACCAAATTAGATTGTGCAGTTTGATTGTATAAGTTGATTGTACATCTATAAATATTAGATAAACATATTGAAAATTTTGAAATTTATAACGGTTAACTTGGTTTGAATTTTTTTAGTTTCCAGAAAAAGAAAACCTACAAAATTGAAATATATACTAATTAAGAAGAATAATTTTACATATACATCCAATTATACGGCCTAACCATATAAAATGATCTCACATAAAGTAATTAGAGATATGTATCATATTTTATTTATTAAAAATTATTTAATTAATTTTTTATTTATACCTACCTAGTAAATTTATTTCACATTTGGAACGCGGCAATACCATTTTAAATTATAATAATTTGCGATGAATAAGCATGTTGTATGTTATGTACTTGTATAACAGTTATAAGGAAGGCTTTGGTATGTAAGTTAAGTTGATTAATGGACGGTAATTATCCACAGCTAATACGTTCATATTTGTAACGTAATATATATCCTTTGCTAAAATAAGGTGTAACAGTAATATACTGTGATTTACATTCCATTTTTTGGCCAATGCAAATAACGAATCAGGCTATAAATACAGCTCAAAATTCCTTTAGTCTCGTACAATTCCGCGGAATTGAAATTGGGTAGTTAAGTTAAGATCACAATCGAAAATGGTGAGGCGCTTGATAGGTTTACTTTTACTTGTTGCAGTGCTAGTCATTGCGGATGCTCGTCCACTCGCTCAGCTTTCAAGGCACCAATCAATGAGGTATCTTTCTTCCAACGAGTTTCAAGCCAGGTTGTTGAGGCAGGTTCCATCTGGACCAAATCCAGTTCCTCCTCATGCAGCCAGGATGTTGAGGCAGGTTCCATCTGGACCAAATCCAGTTCCTCCTCATGCAGCCAGGATGTTGAGGCAGGTTCCATCTGGACCAAATCCAGTTCCTCCTCATGCAGCCAGGATCTTGAGGCTAGTTCCATCTGGACCAAATCCAGGTCCTCCTCATGCAGCCAGGCTCTTGAGGCTAGTTCCGTCTGGGCCAAACCCAGGTGCTCCTCATGGTGGAATCGTTGACCAAGCCCAGCCTTGAAGTTAACCTCCGTGGTCACATTGATTGAGGACCACTTCAAGTTCAACACTCTGATTTGGTTTCTAATGTTAAATCTTGCTCTGATATGATGTCCAATGTTAGACCTTGCGGTTTACATTTATATACTCATTTGAATAATTTTAGGGGATTTCGATTATAAAGTAAAATAATAGAAATAATCCATCGTTTGTGTTCAACTTTAATTGTTGATTAGCGCAAGGTTGATAATTGTCCAGGCCATTCTAAAATAATGCATTGTGTTTAATACATTTACTTTGAATTATGGTAACAAAATATGAAAAAAGAAACTTATTATTCTGAAGATTTTAACATATTAAAAAAGTATATGATTTTATATTAATATTTAAAAATGAAAAAAAAAACAAACGTTTGAGCAAAATCAAAATGGGAATTCAGAGGAGAAATTGGTGGAGATATTTTTGCTTTCATTTCTTATTTTTGTAAGATTTTTAAGTTTTGGGTGAAGATGAAGATAAGTTTAAAGTAACGTAAAAAAAGCCAACTCAGCAGACACCTGGTGCCACGTCATTGGACTGTTTTACCACAAAATCTAAAAGCTCTTCACCAGCACTTCCACGTGAACACCTGTGATCTCCTGCTTCGGAGCTTCACGCTCGTCTCCAGTAAAATCCCGAAATCTCGGAAGCTGATTCGTCAAACAGTTTGCGGACCCGTTTTGCTCACCAAACCCACCTCGTTTCTTCCACTTATTTACCCCTCTTGCCATCGCTTTGCTCGTATCAGGTGTCCGAGTATTACGTCTGACCATAATAATTCTTCCAAGGTGAGACCGTCCACGTCATCACTCACGTGCCAATCACCCAGTAAACATAGGGAACTTGTGCATAAATAAACAGAACTACCGAACTGAACTGGCGCGACTGTCAGAACTCAGATTCCTACAAAACACAAACTCAGTTGCTGTTCTTATTGCACATTTTAATTGTTGTTGTTTAATGGATGCAGCTGCATTTGCCGATATAATTGGCTGATTATGTTTTGATCAATTTTCTCTTTTGGCGGGAATTCGGAGTTCTCAATCTGAAGTCCTTAGAATTCCTTGAAGGGATCGCTATTTGTACTTAGATTTTGACCGAAATCTGAAGGATTTTTCGTAGTTTTGTAATGATGTTGAAGGGTTCGTTTGTTTTTCAATAAAGCCGAATTTCCCGCTATGATTTGAGGGTTCCTATTTTGATTGTAATTGCTTAAAAGATGGAACCTTTATGTGAGTTTTGCGGGGTGGTGAGAGCAGTGGTGTATTGTAAACCAGACTCGGCCAGGCTTTGTTTGCATTGTGATGGGTGTGTGCACTCTGCAAATGGGTTATCACGTAGGCATCCGCGTTCACTTTTGTGTGATAAGTGTAATTGTCAGCCTGCAATTCTCCGATGTATGGATGAGAAATTGTCTGTTTGTCAAGCTTGTGATTGGAATGGCAATGGTTGCTCAAGTTTGGGGCACAGATGTCAGATGCTGGATTGTTACACAGGGTGCCCATCTTTGGCTGAGTTTAGAAGGATTTGGTCTTCTGTTCTTGATGCCCCTTGTTCAAGTAATTCTGTTAATAGTTGGGGGCCACTTAATTCTTTGCCACTGAATGAGAATTGTGGGAGTGATGGTTTGGAGCAAAAAGATAATGAGGGCAAATTTGGATCGACCACCAGCAAGGCTAATGAATTAGAGCCTGATTGGATGGGGAATTCTTCTACGATTCCACCGAATCAAAATTACGTGCCTTATTGTGGTGATCAAGCACCGTTTTTCTCCGATGAATGTAATGAGCCAAAGGTAACATTTGAATAAGACTGCACTATTGGTGGAGTTGACATTTCTTTAGTCAAATTATCTTTAGTATTTGATTTCCATTGCTGGTGCTGTTGTTTTAGTAGGGACATTATATTTTACTTAATGTGCTGCAGGGTTGTTCCAACTTAAAAGATCTTAAGCTTCCAGATGGTGATGATCTGTGTGAAGGTCTCAATATGGATGATGTTCAGTTAGATTTTGAAGCTGATGATGAGATATTTGGCTGTTCACAAGGTCAATCCAGTTACCAGTTTGGAGATGAAGGGACTGATCATATATTAATGGAGAAAAACTTGTCGGTTGCTGAATCTATTGATAATGCTTTAGAGGTGCTCTCTAAATTTTAAAAGTTTCTTATAGCTGTACTCATAAAGCAATCTTTGGCTGTATGATTTGTTTCTTCTCGTTTTCTGTAGCTTATTTAGCTTGACTGTTCTTCTATAGTTTCAAACATCTCACTGATCTCACAATAGTCATATCCGGACTAATTGTTTTTGAGACAAGTTTTCAGTACCTCAGTCTACATTTGGCTGTTTGATATCATGTGTACTTTTAGTTTCTACTGTTCTTCCTTAATAAAATACTCCCAAAGCAAAAAGTGCTAGATTGAAGAACCAGGACTTGGCTCAGAGTACCATTGTTAGACTGAAGCAAGGACTTCAGATTTTAATGAAAAATTTAGCTTCATCTGTTATGGTCTATCTAACTATCGAACTATCTAATATTGTCAGTGGTAAATGACATAATAACCGATAAGCTCACTTGAATTTTTAGAGCTTCCTAAGGATTTGCTTGCAAAAATCATGGCTGCTTCTCACCCTTGTATAGTTTTATCAGGCAACATCATCAGGACAACAAGACTGTTTGGCTTTTCGATCCTCTTGTCTTGGTGGGACAGCTAGTCTGATGCAGGGTATGAGTGGTAGTGTTAATTGCATTTTTCCGAATCCTAGTTGCAACAGAAACATTAATCTTGGATTTCCCACTGGCCAAGTCCATTCAAGCATGTCACTTTCACTATCTAACATCACTGGCGAAAGTAGTGCTGCTGATTATCAAGATTGTGGATTGTCCCCTGTATTTCTGCCTGGTGAATCACTATGGGAACCAAACCTGGAACCTAGTTGCCCACAGGCAAGGGACAAAGCAAAGATGAGATACAATGAGAAAAAGAAAACAAGAACGTAAGTGCTTTATCTCCATTTATTTCATAGAGAATATAATGTCTCCTGAAGATGATATTTGTCCTGGCCTAAATAATATTTATTATTATTATTTTTTTGAAATTTTATTGTCGAGTCATATCAGCCTGCTTGGACTATGATCCTGTATATTCTATGGAAACTCAAAACATCTATAAATTCACACTGACATTGACATGTATAATACTTAGTTTTAAAGTCAAATCCTAACAGATTATGCTCATTTTTCATGTGTAGGTTCGGTAAACAAATAAGATATGCCTCACGAAAAGCCAGAGCTGATACTAGAAAACGTGTTAAAGGTAGATTTGTGAAGGCAGGTGAAGCTTATGACTATGATCCTCTTGTGACGAGAAACTTTTGAGCCACCGGATCTTTGTCTCATAGCCTGCGAGACAAGGACATCTTGATAAGGTACAAATATTTTTTCCTGCGGAATACGCATAGGTTTTTTTCTTGTGATACTTGACAAGCATTTTAAAGAAAAAGCAACTGCAAGACTATGTGTTCTTAAATGTCGGCTTTGATTTTAATTACTTTTGAGGACCTCTTCAAATGTAGAGCTTTGTTATTCAAAGTCAGAGGTGTGATTTAATCAATAGCTTCACTACCTAAAATTTTGACAGAAACAGTGAAGGAAGATAAACAACTTGCTGTTTTACCAGAATGCTCTAAAAATGAGCTTGTGATTTCATTCTGATTAGTTGGCTCGGCGCATACAGAAGAAAAGTACATGGAAATTGTTAGATTCTAATGGTTATATAGCTAAGGAATTGTTGCAGTGAATTGCAGAAATAATGATAGAAAACTTCTAAATTTGTTAGCAAAACATGACATCAGTTAAAAACTGAATTTTTCATTGAAATTGTGATCTCTGCTTGGTTTTGTATACCATGACAAGACAATGGATGAAAAACTCCAGTGAATTAAGTTCTGCAAGGGGAAAATAGTGCAATTCTTTCCGTATTCACAAGAAAACTTTTTCACTTCATCTTGTCATTACCCTTCCTTTTGTTATGTCATATGCTTGAACATTACTGTTGGCCTGATAAACTCTTACATTCATATTTTCTTTGCAGGTACAATTATTCCTCTCTAATCTAAGCGGGGGAATTTAAATAAATGTGTTCAACGTTCATCTTTTTCAGGTTCTTTCTCTCTCTGAAGACCAAGACATTAACTAGTGCTTCATTTATTTATTTGACAAATTCTTATGCCAAAAATATCTCTCAAACTTTCTATTGTCTATAGAATTTTAAACTATACCTACTTCCCTTGATAGCCAAAGAACTTGTCAGATATATATTCAAATGTTCCCAAGAGGATTTGAACACCTCATGGTTGAAACCGAAAGCTTTACCACTAACTTCAAGTCTTTAGTGTTACTTTCTCTATGCATGTTTAGACAGCATATTTATAATTCTCAAGCATTTGCCATGTTTTAGCCTTCTTAATGTCTTCTTTGTTTCCTTTGGTATATAAGTACATTCATTTGGACATTCGCAGATCAGATGGTGAAAGTTATGAAGAAATATTCAAGTTCTGGGCATCAGAGCAACCAATCATTACTATGACATCCATGAACTACCTCAACTATCGTTCTAAATAGTTTTTTTTTGGCCTTTATATTCTCTTGGGTAGTGGTTATTTTAACCTAATTATTCGTAGAAGCACTTGTTATATGCTTATATACCGCCAAGATGCTTTCACAGATTTTTCCATGTTTCTTTGCCTCCCTCAAAGTAGATCCTCGCCTTGCTTTTGCTACCACCTCCAGCAATAAGGAAAATTGCTTATTGCATGTTTAATTTTTGGTATACTATACGGTCCCTCAATTTGTATTCCCTGTAATAAACTTCAATTCACAGTTGTTTAATTGATACACAAATATAACTTTATTGATTAATGAGAATAAAAAAAGTTCATGCGCCTTTCTATTACTGGTGTCTTTATGTCCATTGAGTACATTTTAGCACACCGCACTTTTCACATATTCACTTCCTTCCTGTGCTTATAGTCTGCTTTTTTTTTTTTTTTTTTTTTTTTTTCTCGGTTCAAAGTGCGTGGAAGGTAAGCTTGTGACTTTTGAGAAGGGTTTTAGCAGATATGCTGTTTTGCAATTGCTAACCAACAGGAAATTGTAGAAGAGAAATTAATAGCTATTGGAAAGCAACATTATCACAAGAGACTCAGCTACCATTCTATAACCTTTTTCTTCCTTTTCCCCTCACATTGTTGACAAATGGTTTGATAGCTGCACGGAATTGAGTTTTGGGAGATTAGTGGTAATATGGATTGATAGGCAGCTAGAAGTGTGGTTCGATGCAAGTTAGTTAAGCTCCTTGCTGACAAAAACACACACACACCCCAGAAAGAAAAGTATTAAACCACTGTGACCACATTTATTCAAGACCAAGAATATATTCCGTGCAAAATTGTGGTCATCAGCCAATGTTACAGCGTCAGATTATTGGGATTCTCTCCTGATGTTACCTTATCATCCTGGTGAATATACCGTACCATGGACCACCAGCAAAGCAAAATCTTATAATCCTATGAGCACTTATACTCTTTTGTGCCGACAACTGTTCTCACCAGATATCATTTTAACTGATGTAACGCAAATTTTTTCGTGACTTATTATGGTAACATTAACCACCAGCTTTCCAAGCTCTCAGTCAAGTTGAATGGCTCAGTAATTTTTCATGTAGAATTTGAAAATACATTCTCTGGTATGCTTTACCAGGAAGGGTCATCGGCACAGTTGACATGAGAAATTTGAGCATATCATGTACCTCCAGGGGAAAATTTATCACCACTCACCAGGAATTGGAATGAATTCCTTTAATGACCATCTTCAGTTTTTTGTAAATTGTTATTCTAATATTTTACCTACACAAAATTTCATCTTTCTACCCAGGGTAACATAATATCAAAAGATAAATAAAACGGACCGTTATAACAACATACCACAAATGAAAAGACAAGAGGTGTGATTGTGATGAACAAACAACAATTCTACATTCATGTTTGAGTCACTCTACAGGATTGAATGTTACATAAAGATGATAATTTCCAGGTGATCTCACCAACTCTCCGCGCATGCATATATAATGGTAGGCTTTCCCTCGTATTTTTTCCCCTGGAATTTAACCTGCTATTATCTCTAAAAACTGGATATGTTGCATATGATAAAATTTGACAGTCTTATAACACTTCTGTCAATCATTATAACTTCAGGCACAAATTTCTCTTTCATTCAGCTCACCAGACTAATCCCATTACTAGAAATTGCATAAACAAGAAAGCAAAAGAAAAAGGGGAAATGAAAAGGCAATAATAGAAGATCAAAGAAACAGAAAAGGCCTTTTAAGTGTTCTTGAACACCTTCTTTCAACCTTGGAATTATGCCGCGTACTCTCAACCCAACCCACCACTGTTGGAAGCAAAACCTCAACAGAGGCTCCGATGAGGTATCGTTGCGTCAGGTTTTGACATGTGTTGCAAAGAAAGCACCTAACATGCCTGAGTGCCAAGAAATTAGCTTCATGCACCAATTTGTCACATTTCCGACAGAGATATGCATCATCGGCTTGGCAATACAATGAAGCTCGCATACCGCACAGCTCACAGAACACACCAGAATTGTTTATATTAGATAAAACAACACCCTCCTTGAAGCAGGAACCGGCTTGGTTTCCCTTTTGTATACCTCTGCACATTTTAGAAGCTCAAATGCTGAAATCAATATGAAGTCTCTGCCAGAAATCTAGTTGATATTAATAGCCACTTAAAAGGTTGTTGAGATGAATATATATAATAATAATATATTCACACGCCGTTGGGATTTTAATATAATGACATGATTGCCCACAACATGACAAATTTGATCTAGCCTCTGTCGTGTTAGAGCATAAAACTTGAGCTTGTGGTCAAGAAAATAATTTTACAGTACTAGTTGAGTAAAGTTAACCAAAGAATCTTTGTAAGGGTCTCATAATTTCATATCAGGTTATTATTATCTCTGTTAATGGAGCTATCGAGTAATTGATCTCCAGAGAAAATTGTGACTCCACTAATTTTTGACACAACATGAAAAGATAAACATGATTAAGCAAGGGGCTTTTTAAGATGCTTGGAGGGATGTTATGGACCATGATTTCTCTTGTTGAGTGGTTACCAAGTCAATTTGATTTTCTAAAGAAGAACGTGCTTGTATGGTCTAAAATTAAAGCACTTCTTAGTGGTGCCCACCATCTCATATGGAGTTCTGCAGAAGCAGAACAAGGTGAGGTTGGAACTGATTTGACACATTTTTGCATAATTTTCTTGATAGCAATCCCTTTGGACCCCCGATTCATGGAGGCTACGTGGAGAGGCAAAAGTGGAAGGGATGTCAAGTCCTTGTCCACAAGTTAGCTCACCTTTGATACACAAGTCCACTTGTGTGGTTGAAACTTGAAAGCTTCAAGCGCTTATATGCTGCCCATTGTCTCCAATATGTGACGGTCGTTTGGTCAATATTTGAGGACTCCTCAGATGCTGAATCCAAACCCTTTATATGTATATGCCACAGTTGTAGACAGACAAATCACAAACGAGTGAATGTGGCAAGCAAAGTGTAGTCAGAATGAGGCACGTTCATTCTCAGCCATCATCGCTTTAGCTGGCTGTAGGATCCGTGACAACCAAGATGCCAAAGCTAAAAGCTATTCTATTCTTACACGCTATTGCTAAGGCTTTCCGTGGCAATGCCTCCGGGCTATGACAGACTTTCTCCAAATGTCAAGTGAGAAACTGAGAATGCAAGCTAGTCGTCCTCTTGATCCCATGTGTTAAATTTACAGTCATTGCACGGTTAGAGCCTATCTTCACCCTATTAATTAAGTTAAGCGGCCGGCATGTGGACACACTATTATTCATTAACTGGTCAAACACGATTAATAACTCTGTCTTCCTATGCTCACACACTGTTCAGCCTAAAGTGACAGCTTCAATCTTGGACTACCATCGAACGTTTTACAAATTCGTGTATTCCATGAGCTGATTGATATTTGATATTTTGATTTATTTATATAAAGTTGAGATGATATTTATCATTTTATTAAGTTATGCATCATACGATAATTCACAGAATGCTTGTTTCTTTCTATCTTCTTCATAAATTCAACCTAACTTATTGAAGAACAATGGCTTCATTCATGCTAAATTATTATGATTTCATCATTGAAGTCCAAGTTGGTTTCCTCCTTTAATGAAAAGTCTTGATTGCTACTGTCAAAATTAGGTTTAAGACATGACAGTACATAACCTAATACTGTTAATATATTCCAAAATTTCTTCAAGTGATAACCTTTTTTCTCTAGTTCTCTAATTTTCCAGTCAACTGAAAAATAATCAAATTGACTTTCGAAGTGAAATTTTCTCTAGCTTGGATGACCAATACCAAACTCAAATAAATCAATCAAGAAATTGACATAATTCACAAATTTCTTCATCTGATTCTCAACAAATTTATCTAACAAAAATAGTAGTGCTAAGCCCCACCTAACATAATATTAGGGGATGGGGAGCTGTTTAGCCGGTGGTTGGGATGCAATGCAATGCAGTGCATACAGCAGTCAAGAGGATTTCCATTTGGGTTTGAAAAACATGGGCTGTGAGTAGTCTGACAGGGTGGCTTTATTTGGGCCTTAACTTAATGGGCTAAGTTCTACTAAGAGAGACCCATAACACCGGCCCAAAACTTGATTCTTTGTGTTACACCTTACACGTCAAGTGCGGACACCTGGCAAACGATGAGGACGGACACTAGCTAGCGCTAGCAGAAGAGAGAGTTGCGTTTGATCGGAGCTTTACCAGCGCAATGCAAGGCAACAATCAAAAGCGCAGAAACATTCGGAAACCCAGATTTATTTCTTTCCTTAAAAATCAACAAAAGCACTCTTCTTTCTGCCTAAAAATGCCGCAAAACACGCTATCCTTCTCACGCCTCAAAACCCTTCTTTTACTACTCTCTCTCCTCCTCATCCTCTACCTCATTTTCCACCAACCCATTTTCCACGCTCCGCCCTTTCCCAACTCACGCTCCGCCGTCGCCGTCGCCACCACCACCACCATCACAACCACTCCCATTTCGCTTCGCCACCTCCTCTTCGCCATTGCCTCCTCCTCTAAATCCTGGCCCCGACGCCACTCCTACGTTCGCCTCTGGTATTCTCCCAACTCCACTCGCGCTGTCGCTTTCTTAGACCGCGCCGTGGATAATGATCCCGGAGAATCTGACCCCACTTTGCCCCCCGTCGTGATCTCCGATGATACCTCCAGGTTCCCCTACACCTTCCCCAAGGGGCTCCGGTCGGCCGTCCGCGTTGCTCGCGTGGTGAAGGAGGCCGTTGATCGCACCGACGAGAGGGATGATGTCCGGTGGTTTGTGTTTGGCGACGACGACACGGTTTTTGTCGTGGACAATCTGGTGAAGACGCTGTCGAAGTATGATGATAATCGATGGTTTTATGTGGGGAGTAACAGCGAGGGTTACGAGCAGAATTTGAAGCATTCGTTTAATATGGCGTTTGGCGGAGGTGGGTTCGCTATTAGCCACTCGCTTGCTAGGGTTTTGGCTGGGGTTTTGGACTCCTGTTTGATGAGGTACGCCCATTTGTACGGAAGTGATGGGAGAATCTTCTCCTGCTTGGCTGAGTTGGGTGTCGGGCTAACCCATGAACCCGGGTTTCATCAGGTGAACTTTTTATAAACTTTGTTTGATGTTTCAAAAGCAAAAGCATTGAAATTGTTATGTTTAGCTAGGCTTGCTTGGGCCA
Source organism: Boswellia sacra (assembly GCA_013180625.2). Taxonomy (NCBI): domain Eukaryota; kingdom Viridiplantae; phylum Streptophyta; class Magnoliopsida; order Sapindales; family Burseraceae; genus Boswellia; species Boswellia sacra. The sequence goes on along the minus strand of SNVD02010220.1, from coordinate 290,673 downwards.
TTCGTCAAGAATTTATGGTGCATTGAGTTTGCAGTTTAGCATTACTACTCTCAGTTCTAGCTGCTACAATTAGCACTGCTGTGTAATAATAAGCGCATAAGGGTATGGAAACTTCGTTGCATTGTCTTTCTAGTTATTTGGTGTCTAATTGCGAGTTTTCTATTTGAATATACCATAATGCTGGCATTTGAAATGGAAGAACATATTGGGGTTGGTTGCCACATGGAAGAGTTAGACTGTTGTATCTTTGATATTTATTTGCTCAAATTCTTAATAGTTTATACAGTTTCTTTAGAAAAAGAAAAAAATATAGAAGATTAATTTGTCTAATGTAATCAAATGCTATTGCCGATACCTTGATATTCATGTTACTTATGTCCTTACTCTTATGATAAAGTCTTGTATTTATGTTGCGAGGTGACTATATTTATTTTATTTCTTTTTTTGACCAGCTTGACATGCGGGGGGATTTGTTTGGAATGCTTTCTGCGCATCCATTATCACCTTTGGTGTCCCTTCATCATTTGGATGCTCTGGAGCCAATCTTCCCTAATATGAACAGGACACAAGCACTGGGTCATCTTTTCAAAGCAGTGAGCGTTGATCCTGCCAGAATTTTGCAGCAAATGGTTTGTTATGACCGTTCAAGTCAACTGACTGTCTCAATTGCGTGGGGTTATGCTATTCAGGTTTATGATCACAATGAACTTCTTCCAGATCTCCTTTCGTTGCAGAAAACCTTTATGCCATGGAAGAGAGGTTCCAATGTTGATGCTCGGTTTTTATTTAATATGAGAGAATATCCAAGAGATCCATGTAAAAGGCCTATTGTCTTCTTTCTGGAAAGTGTTATATCTGATAAAAGTGGTGTATCGAGCAACTATGTCAAGCATGTTGTTGGAGATTGTGCCAAAGCTAATGCTGTCAAGAATCTTGAACGCATCAGAGTGCTCTCGCAGAAGCTAGAACTTGATGTTGAAGAGGTAGTAAGAAACTTGTTTCATATAGTTGATTATAAATTTAAGACTGTCTTATCATGCTATTTTTATATTCTGATTATTTGAGTTAAAAATTTTATATTCCAGATGAGATCTCCTCGTCGTCAGTGCTGTGACATTTCTCCCTCTATTAATGAATCGATGACCATAAACATTAGACAATGTGGAGTCAATGAGCTTATTTCTATGCATTTCTAGCATCTTGCAAATGAATGCCGGTAATAGATGCACTAGACCAAGCTTGACCAGTTTGCATCGTTTTTGGTGTGCGCCTTATATACCCCGTGTGAATTACAAGGTAATATCTTGTTGCTTGAGGATGTCTCTTAAAACTTATTCTGGAGAAGTACGAGTGATGGCTATTAAAAAATATTTAACTGCCTGATAATTTTTCAAAATACTGACTACTTAAATAACTGATAATTTAATTCATGCGGTCAAAATGAATAATCTTATCCTAATCATGGGTGCTACTGGGCTAAAATACATAGCCTTTTCCCAACCTTCTGAATGTTTAAGTAACTTCATTTGAGGAGTAGTTGGAATTTGCTTTCTTGTCAAATTACTTCTTTGTGAGACTGCTTGACAATGTTAGGATAAATTCTTAGTATCTCAATGTGATTAGTAGTTATTTGCACTTAAGTTGCAGTTGTATTTCCTGTTATAGTTTTTTCTTTCCTTATATACATACATAAATTTAGTTTTTTGCATGTTCTATATGATGCAAGTTCATTCGTTTTCATTATATTATTTTTTTTCAATTGAACTTTTAAATCTGACATAATATTGTGCTCCTATTTTTGGACTAATTGGAGAACTGCCTGGCCGTTGATATTTTAATGATTTTGCTGGCATATCTTTTTGGTTTGTGCAAAATACTATAGTATGACTGCTTATTGAAATATAAACTGATACATCTGCTTGTTGGGGTTAGTGCTGCAAGTCCCCTCCTTCCCTCTCTCACTTTCTCTGTGTCTTTATTTATATTTATATTTTTTATGATTATGATTATTTTAATTTTTAAAGTACTGTGGCAAGTTTCAGATGCAATGTCCCCTCCTGTATTTTACCCAATAAGTTTTAATTTTTTTAGAAAGTGAAAAAAAGTCTTAAGTTTGACATGGTAATCATCTGGAAAGGGAAAAATTTGTAAAGGTCTGAAAGGGTTTCCAGTGACTGCAATTCCTTATTTTCAGGAAGAACAACACATATGAAGATGCTGAAGGATCATCCAAATCTTGGCGTCATGCAGAACGACTTTCAGATCGTTGCATATTTCCTTTCCTTCAAGGCTCTGATAACAGACAGAGGGAAGTCATTCCAACATACTCCAGCCAGCTGTGAAACTTTGAACTGACTGATTGGCCAATTAAGGAACGAACCTATGGAAACAATGGACGAACAGGCAAAAGAATAATCATCTTATCTTAAACAGGAGGCAGATAAATTTTAAGAACATGAAATGTGAAAGATTTGAAATCGATCAATTGTACTGGTATGTAGTCATTAACATTCATGAAACTGATTTATTCATGAATAACATCCGTCTCAGTTAAAAAAAGCTGTATTAGCTTATTAAAGTGTATTGACGAGTTTTTTTTATTATTTCATGTTGCAGCTGTGTGCGCCTTATCTTATGATGATGAACTGTCAATGCTGATAGAGGATTAGTTTGTGATTCCCAATCCTCCGGAGGGAAGTAGGACAGGTTGTTTTGTTTGAAGTCCACATTATTCTAGACAACCTAGAAAACAATCCTGCCTTTTTGACCGGATTCGTGTCTGCCGAAAGCATATACTAAGTTTTTTTTTTTTTTTTGGTGTTACTTGTAATTTTACGAGTGGTTAGGCTTCAAGAGTATGCTTCAACTCCTCCATGATTGAGGGATATAAACGAACTTGTCTGCTTATTTTTAAGTACTGATTCTAGAAAGGAATTTCGGTAAATGCCGTTGTAGACGTGGAGATTGTTACAAACCGGCTCAAGAGTCGTAGCTCATGATAGAGAGATATTGAAAAAGCTTGATTTGGTAGTTAGACTATTAGAAAATTGACTACTTTTGAAAAAGCTACAGCACATTGCTTTAGATGGTGCTTTACTTTCTCTTTTTCCCATTTACGTTCAGGATTTAGTTTACTTTTTCCAAGCATCAATTTTGTAATGTGGAATAATATTTTCCTTTTAAATTTTGCATAAGCAACAGAGTTTGTTATACACAAAACTTTAGAAAGAACACAATCATCGGACCGATTTCGTTTTCTCCGACACCAGATACTGAAAGTCCGCGGATTTGATCTTTTGTCAAGGAAAGCAATCACATGTAATTGCTGAAATTAGACTCGTTTTCCAAGTTTAACTATAATCGCGCACATGAGTACAGGCTCGGGCATTTAGCTACATGTTAGCCTTGAAGAAATCAGTTGGCAGTTGGGACTTCTTCTCAAAGGAATCGCCATAATTATAATATTAGTCCACTAAACGCAATACATGGACCCAACCAATCCCAACGTAATTAGACAAGACAAATTGCCCAATCTTTCTCCCTGGAGTCAAATGACAATGCATACTCCCTTGAATCATACAACAACCCCCCTGGACGGTTCTGACTGGGAAGGTCCTTTGTTAATGTAAAAAGCTACCCAACGTTTTTCTCATTCTGGAGAAATAACTAACGTAGAAGTGTCAAAATTTGTAGGTGGCTTCCGCCTTTGATTACGCAAGTAAATGGAGGTATATACTTATAATCAAACTTGTGCGCTCTCTTTAGCTGAACTACTTACCTAAACAACTTGCACAACCTTAATATGTTCCAAACTGATCAGGATTCTCTCTGAGTCTGAACCCCTCTTACAATGCAGTCTCTCCAATCATTATACAAAACACAATCTTCATCTCGTTTGATTAATCTCCTCTTGGTCTCTTCCTCTGTATGTATCATATATCTTCTTGTTTCAATATTCTTGGTGGGTTCTTCCAGGCCTTCATATTTATACTCTTCTTCTTCTTCTTCAAATGATGATGTGTATGCTCCGGCCAGCCTCGAGCATATTGTGTTCGGGATTGCTTCGAACGCGAAATCATGGCCGAAGCGAAAAGAGTATGTGAAGCTCTGGTGGAAACCAGAAAAAATGCGAGGATGCGTATTCCTTGAACGTCTGCCAGATGGTGCAGATGCCCAGAATAATGGTAGCAGCTCTCTTCCTTCAGTTTGCATCTCTGAGGACACTTCACGGTTTCGTTACACTCACAGAGGTGGTCTGCCATCGGCAATTCGAGTGGCACGTGTAGTTGTGGAGACTGTTGCTCTGAATCACTCTGATGTGCGGTGGTACGTGTTCGGTGATGATGACACGGTTTTCTTTCCAGAGAATCTCGTGAAGACTCTTTCGAAGTACGATCACAGGCTTTGGTATTACATCGGGTCGAATTCAGAGATTTATGAGCAGAACAGATTCTTCAGCTTCGAAATGGCTTTTGGTGGAGCAGGTTTTGCTATAAGTGCTCCTCTCGCCAAAGTCCTGGCAAAGGTTTTTGACTCTTGTATTGAGCGATATCCTCATCTTTATGGAAGTGATGGTAGGATCCACGCTTGCTTGGCAGAGCTTGGTGTTGGGCTGACACGCGAGCCTGGTTTCCATCAGGTATCATCGATTTGTTGATCTACCTGTAAACTTACTCAAAAATTGCATAGTTTTTTTACGCTTTTTGTGCAATATATTCTCATTTTGTTTATATCAATTTTCAACCAGTTTGATGTTCGTGGCAATATCTTTGGCTTGCTGACGGCGCATCCCACAGCACCATTAGTATCAGTCCATCACATGGATCACATTGACCCAATCTTTCCCAACTTGACAACCATCAAGGCACTGGAACATTTATTTGAAGCTGCAAAGGTTGATTCAGGGAGGCTTTTGCATCAAACGGTTTGCTATGATCGTTGGTTTTCATGGACCATTTCTGTGTCATGGGGCTATGCTGTTCAGGTGCATGGCAAGATTATAAATTTACCCGACATTCTCCCCGTTCAACAGACATTTAAGCAATGGAAAAAGGGAAATCCTTTATCAGCAGTTTATACTCTTAACACAAAACAACCTCCAGCCAACCCTTGCCACAGAGCCACAATCTTCTTTCTGGATAGTGTTTCTTCTGTCGAGAATGGAATGATCAGGACCAATTACAAGATACAACATGAAAATTGTTCATATGACTTGGCTTCTCCAAGAAAACTTGAAGAAGTCAGAGTGTTCTCACGGAAGCTGGACCTTGATATTAAACAGGTATTGATTTCTTGTATTCTTCTTTGTAAACACACAATAGTCATTCCAATTTTAAGTGTCAAATTAGTCACAAACAGAGTTTTTATTGTCGTTTTGTTTCTTGCGTTCAGTTGCAGGCTCCCAGAAGGCACTGTTGTAATGTTTTACCATCCTCGTCTAGCAAAGTGATGGAAGTTGCCATCACGGAATGCAAAGAAGATGAGCTCATCCGCATGCATAAATGGTAAAATTTGGATGATAAAGAAAATTTATAGGATAGTACAGCTCAGAAATGTCGTTAAATTGAGCCCGAGTAAGAAGCGAACCTTTGAATTGAATCAGGCCAGAGATTTGATTTTCTTGTTCTGACTTTGGAAAGTTCAAGAGGAAGACAGAATATTTATTCGGAGGGATCTGAGAAAAGAAGAATGCGCGGCGATTGATTGGGAAGACTTTCATCAATGGTTACTTGAAGAAAGCTCAACATTATTGAATCTTTCACATTAGCTTATGCATGGTTTTATAAATGTGTAGCATATAAGGACTTATGAATCGATAGAAGGCTTTTCTTGTAACATTAACTTATACCATGTGCAAGAAAAGTAAGGAACAAAATTGTCTCCGTGGCTCGACATTAGTAATTAATTAAAGATTTAACTCTATGACCCAACCTCTATTTAACGACAAGGCATCTCTGGTCAGGGCGTGGCAAATGGCAATCATAAATCTCATAGCTGGTGCAAGAATCCGGCATAAATGACAGCAACTAACTATTTATTTATGTTCCAAGTAATATGTATTGTATTAGCTGGAAAATTTTTATTTGATTTGCGAGATGTAAACATGTAATCTAATATATGTTTAGAAAGTTTCGCGCAATTTCGTTCGTGTACGCAAAATTAAGCAATTTGTTGAACTTTGATAGTGAAACTCTACCTTTTCTTTAATTTGTTGATTCTAAAACTGCCATGTTCAACCATTTGAATTGTTCTATTTTGAATTACAATTAAAAATCTATCACTGTCATTCTTTGGATCAAATTTTAGTACCAAAGTCATTTATCTTATCATCGTCTTGCCTATGAGTGATCGAAGCCTATCCAGCAGGCAGCGGAGGATTATATTTTAATGAGAAAAGTAGTAAGCTAATTTCTAAGTCTTAGCTTTCGAAAATAATAAAATAGTTGCTTCTTTTACTAGAATGAACTTGAATACTATTTTAAAATACTTAAATTCTAACGTTTTTGAAGACTCGTCTGCACTGCAATGAGGGTAAGTCAATTAGAGTAGGCTTTGGATTTGAAATAATCGTTTTAGTCATTTGGATATTGTGCTTGGATTCATACGGAAATTGGAAAGAAACAAAAATTTTTAAATCAACTAAAGGCATGTGACCAAGAAGACAGTCTGATAGGTTGGTCATAGTCAGCTTTGACATTGTCCTTTGACAGAGAGCAGAATTGCGTGGTTGAATCAGATTCTTGTATCAACTCAATCTTTGTTCATCAAAATTCAACCTGTTCATGTTATCTGGAACGGTTAGCCAGTTTGTTATCTTGGTATCAAAATTGTATTGAAAGACAGATCATTACAAGTGTCAAAATATAAGTTCTCACAGCCTTTTTCTTTACAAATGAGCAGGCCACGAACGGTGTTGGATCCTTTTTCCTCTGCTCTCAGTTTACATAATGAAATCTTTTCCATTAACAGCTCGCCAATTATTCTTATTTTCAAGTCTCGTTTACTTTTACTGTCCCACAAAAGCTGAAGACATTACAAGGTACTTCATATGTGATTCTGCCAATAATTACACTTCTGGGAGCATCTATCAGCGAAATCTGAACCTTACCCTTCGTTCACTAGCTTTCAAGGCTTCCCTGACGGGATTCAGCACCATTATTGTGAGTCAGCAGCTTAATGAAACCGTTTATGGACTCATACAGTGCAGAGGTGACATCTCTAGGGGAGATTGCCAAACTTGTGCAAGTACTGCATCTCAAGAGATCGTCCAATTATGTCCCAACAAGAAGGAAGCTTCAATAGGTTATGATAAGTGTTGGCTACGGTATTCAGATAGGAGATTCTTCTCAAGCGTTGATAGTGCTCCACGGCTTATAAGATACAATTTGATAAACGCAAGTGACCCTCTTGTTTTTAATAGCCAATTGGGAAATTTGGTTAAAAATTTGTCATCTATTGCTGCATCTAGTCCTTCCAAGTTTGCTACTGGGAGCATCAACTACACAGATTTTATCAATATAAATGCTATGGTGCAGTGCACAAGAGATTTAGCGGACAATAGCTGCTATGGTTGCCTTCAAGATATCATTCGTTATATTCCCAATTGCTGTGATGGAAAACAAGGTGGCACAGTATTTTCTTTGAGTTGCAATCTTCGGTTTGAAATGTATTCATTCTTTCTGTCGTCACCACCACTTTCACCTTCTACAGTATTTTCTCCTCTATCTGGCCCTACACTGCTTCAGAGAGATTCAACGCGTACTGAAGGTAATTTTGCTGTTTTTAATCAGAGATATCTGTACCTAAATCATATTAGTAATTAGATGGTTTTTCCTCTCTGATTCTGTAAAGCATGAAAAGTATGTGAAGAAAGACGAACCTATGACGTTGCTGACTTGTTGTTATATCCTGTCAGTGAAGAGCAGCACTTCCACAGCAATTAATTTTATTCTAGTCATACCTGTTTCAGTAGCTGTTGCATTGGCAGTGACATTAATAGCCTGCGGTTGCTTCTTTTGGAGAAAGGCCAAGAAAAAGAGAAACGGTAATCACCAAATTTTAAAATGTTAAAAAATTTCTTCAAAGTTCCTTGATGCAAAATTTGTGGTGTCCATAATTAACCACTGGCACAACCGTCCATAGTGTCAAAATGCATGATGGTACAATTTCAATATCCCCTGCTGAGAACTCTCAGAATTAAGTAATCTCATTAGTAATATTTTGCTTTTCCTTACCTTTTGTTGGCATTCAGATATTGCTTATATTCCTCGTCATGAAGAGGGAAATAAAAGCAGCGAAGCATTTGTGATTGGACTAGATACACTTAAAGCTGCAACAGGAAAATTTTCTGATGATTATAAACTTGGACAAGGTGGTTTTGGTCCAGTTTACAAGGTGATTGTTCTTTTGAATTACTGCGCATAATACTAAGTTATTTGCTATGTCGTATGCTGTGTCTTATTAACACCATCAGCTTCCTTGATACAACTCCAGGGAAAGCTGACTGATGGGCGTCAAATAGCTGTGAAAAGGCTGTCAAGTAGCTCAGGGCAAGGTCTACAAGAGCTGAAAACAGAGGTAACATTGGTTGCTAAACTACTGCACAGGAACCTGGTGAGGCTGTTGGGATTCTGCTTAGAGGAGAAAGAGAAGCTACTTGTTTACGAATACTTGCCCAATGGAAGCATGGACAAAATTTTATTTGGTATAAACTATTTCAGCGTCTGTTTCTTTTCCTCTTCTAGTTTTTGTCACCTTTTTTTTGCTTTAATGAAACTTTCAGCTTTTTCATAGACCTAGTCACTTATACAAACAATTTTTGAAACTTTGGACGAGGCAGATAAGAGCAAAAGGTTTAGCTTGGATTGGGAAAGACGGTATAAAATCATTGTTGGGATTGCACGAGGGCTACTTTACTTGCATGAAGATTCACAGCTACGAATTATCCATCGAGATTTGAAAGCTAGCAATATTTTATTAGATGAATACATGAATCCCAAAATTTCTGATTTTGGTTTGGCAAAATTGTTCGATGAAACTCAGATGCAAGGGAGAACAAATCGGATTGCTGGAACATAGTAAGTTCACAATTTACTGGCAATTTTTATCACCAAGAAGAGATAACAATTAGTAAGCTTTTATTGGGTATGTCCAATTGATCAGCTGTAAAAAGTCTCATAGACTTTCCTTGTTTTGATGGCATGAAGCGGGTATATGGCACCGGAGTACGCAAGAAATGGATGCTTTTCAACGAAATCCGATGTCTATAGCTATGGTGTTCTGGTTTTAGAAACTGTAACAGGTCGAAAAAACAGCTTCAGTACAACAAATCTTCAAAGTTGTGTGAGTATGCCGCAGATTCCTGTCCTTAGAGTAGATGATATACATGATTGGCTAACCCTGACTGATTCAAATAGGCATGGCAACATTGGAGCAATGGAACTGCTATGGAGCTACTGGATCCAGCGCTGGGTGACCAATGCCCCGAAAATGAAGTCTTGAAGTGCATCCACATTGGGCTTTTATGTGTTCAAGCGGCTGCTGATGATCGACCTACCATGTCGGAGATAGTGATGATGCTTGGTAGTTACACCCTAAACTCTCTAGTACCCTCCAGGCCAGCATATTTTGTTTCAAGGGAGAGTTCTACATCAGATTTGGGAATGGAGGATAGTCAAACTTCTAGATCAAATGCTGAGTCTTCAAAATTTTCAGTCAATGACGTTACAATTACTGAATTAGATTCTCGATAGCAATGCTGACTGAACTGATATGTAAAATTAACATTCAAGACACATTTTGTCTGTATCATCAACTCATCATTAATGCTAAACAACAGTTCCGTAGGAAATTCTTCTTGAAGCAGCTTCAATATATCGTATTGTAAATAATATTGTCTCAGTCGGTAACTTGCTACAGTTTACAAATCATTTTGGTAGACTTTTTTTTTTTTTTTTGTATTGGTCAATCCTTGATTTTCTTAACTATTACTTCAAAGGTGAGAAAGAGTTTATTAATTACTTGATAATTAAAATAAGATTATGAACAGTTTTCTGTAATTTTTTTTCCCAGAAAGAGCAGGAGAAGATCAGGTCAGAGCTCAGAGCTAATGATATTTTAATCTTAAGAGGGGTAACCTGAAATTGATCGTTGAACAAGAGCATAAGTTTTAGAACCCAGATTGATTGATATGTTTTTATTTATGGAGTAAATTAATGAATAATATGGTTGATTAAATGAATGAATATGTGATAGGTAAGATACGTTTGATTGAGTCATTCAGTTCAATATTATATCAAACCACATATATATAAGGAAACTATTAATTGGATCCAAAAATTAAACTATCATATAATTAAAGAATGTTGATGATTATCACATAAAACAATTTAAAAAGGATATATCAGTTCAGGGAATTAGTTATATAGAAATATTCTACTCTCTTACTCTTTCTTTCAGAAAGCGTATATATGAAGAGGTGAGGTCTTCAACAACTTAATCGAAAATCAATAACGTTAGTTCTAGTTTAATAATTTTTTTTATAACATTGCAGCCCAGATTTGAAAACTTCTTCTCACCTTAATCATTGAACAGATTCCAATTTGAAAAGAAAACGTCCCAAGCTCTTCAATTCCGATACTTCCACAACATGTATAAATTCATCCTGGCAAGCATTGTATTAGACACAAACCTTCATCTTCAGCATACCCTTAGTACTGCAATTAATTTCCAATAATGTCTTCTTCAAGATTCACTCCCTTTTTCTATTTGCTGATATTTTCTCTCTTTCTTCATACCGTTATCGGAACTGCCCCTCTTTTCCATTCCTGTTCAAGCCCTGAAAATTTCACCGCTGGTGGCGCCTATCAAACGGACCTGAACAAACTCATGGGTTACCTCTATTGCAAGGCGCCCCCAACAGGGTTCGGAGTTGGTTCACTTGGTCAGAGTCCAAACCGAGCATACGGGCTAGCTCTATGTAGAGGTGATGTCTCAGCCGCAGACTGCGAAACCTGTGTTGCTGAGGCGAGTAATGAGATTCTCAAACGCTGTCCATACAACAAAAACGCCGTCATATGGTATGATAACTGTCTTTTGAAGTACCAAAACCAGAATTTCTTTGGTCGGATTGATAACCAAAACAAGTTTATTATGTATAACTTGCAAAACGTGAGTGATCCACTAGCCTTCAATGCCAGGACTAAGGAGTTGATGAATCGACTAGTTGATGAAGCTGTGTACAATCCAAAAATGTATGCAGCAGGAGAGGTGGAGCTGGGTGGATCAGAGAAACTGTACGGTTTGGCTCAGTGCACCAGAGATCTTACCATCAGTGACTGCAAGAAGTGTCTTGATGGCATGGTTAGTCAACTCCCAAGCTGTTGCAGTGGGAGACAAGGTGGGAGAATAGTTGGTGATAGTTGTAACATAAGATACGAGATTTACCCTTTTGTCAAGGCTTAATTGACGTATACATGTTCCAATATTTTATCTTCATATATTAATTTCATATTTGAATTTGTAGATGTAATATTGTGAATCTCTAATTGTAATGGAATAAAAGTGCTGTTTTTGCTGTTAATATTATGATATGGTTGAGCTTGCATTTGAAAATTCTATGTAATTCGAATTTAATTAAGCTGTCCCTTTTATGTACAATTAATGAATGTTACACGTGATTAAGTATTTGTTATGTACAAATAAAAAAAAAATTATCAAATAATGTTTTCTCTTTTGAAAGGATAAGATTTAAAAGTTAATATTTTGAAAGATAAAACTATAGTTGGAATGCATATATGGAGAATATGTAGCAAGAAAAATTACTAAATAAGACTTAATTAATTTTTAAAGCCATTGTGCATGTTAAAGGAACAATATTTGTCACATAAGGTCCCCCACCCGGGCGCACCGCAGCACCGGGACCTTACGGTTGTCCTCGGATGGACACAGTCCAGTATTGTCTGCTCTGGAACCCACCGGTCCTGCACGGTTTTGTCCACATCAGGGAACAGGGCCTTATAGGACACCTTCTTTTACCTTTGAGGTCTTGGGTTCGAGTGGGGGAGGCGCCACACGGGTAAAAGAAGGCGTCCTATAAGGCCCTGTTCCCCGATGTGGACAAAACCGTGCGGGATCGGTGGGCTCCAGAGCGGACAATACCGGACTGTGTCCATTCGAGGATAACCGTAAGGTCCAGGTGCTGCGGTCGCCCGGGCGGGGGACCGGATGTGACATAAAAGGCGCCTTTTTATGTCACAGTCTGCAGTCAGTCTACAGTCAGTACAGTTCAAGGTATTGTCCGCTCTGAGTTCACCGACCCATACGGTTTTGTCCTCTGGTACTACCCTGTCTTGGGGAACGGGGGCTCGAAGCACACCCTCTATTACCCTCAAGGGATTATTCCCATAAGCGCCTCCCCCCACTCGAACCCAAGACCTCAAAGGTCATTGGTGTTCGAAGTGAGTACCATTCGGACAACTTTTTATGTCACATCCGGTCCCCCGTCCGGGCACACCGCAGCACCGGGACCCTATGGTTGTCCTCCGATGGACACAGTCCGGTATTGTCCGTTCTGGGGCCCACCGGTCCCGCACGGTTTTGTCCACATCAGGGAATAGGGCCTTATAGGACACCTTCTTTTACCCGTGTGGCACCTCCCCCACTAGAACCCAAGACCTCAAAGGTACTTGGCGTTCAAAGTAGGTACCATTCGGGCAAGTATTAAAAATTGAAGTAGAATTAGATGAGTATTGAATCTTTAAGTAATTAAATTGGAAGAATTTGGGATAACAAGTTAGAAAATAATACTTTTCTTAGCAATCTTTATGCTTAATGAGAGAAATAATTAAATGATATAATCAATGAAATGAGGTTAATAACGCCATGCATATTACGATTGTTTTGAATAGATTAAAACGGTAATGAAATACTTTTCCAGTATTGGTCACCATTATACAATCTCTTTGGGCACTCTGTGGCCAAATGAATTTGGTGAATTTTTTACGGTATTTGGCGAAGTGAAATTAAATCACAAATTAATTAATAAGCTTTCTTACCATATTATTGTTCAAGTTTTAAATGTACATTGAAACTATACCCATATGGTCATATGGGTTATTAGCTGAATTGATATTTCTTGATGTAATATGATTAGAAAACTTGTTTTTATAAAGCTAGAAACATTTACTGAGCCAATGGCTAAAATACAACGAATATTATTTCGACGTTTGATTTTCACTTTTCAATTTTGTTGGTTTTAAGCTCGATTTTGGCTTGAGGTATATTATTACAAACATGTTACTAAATGTTGACCTCGACACATTTACTTAGCCAGTGGCTCAAATATTATATTATTTCGACGGTTGATTTAGCTTTCAATATTTGTTGGTCTGAAGCTTGATAAATTCATCGAGAGATCGCCAGAAAACGCATCAAAATCTGTTGATTTCTTTCTTTCTTTAATGTAGAATTAGAAGAAGTCAAGAGACTAATTAATTAAGATGATGATTACTCTTAAAACGTGTAATCGCAGATTGCTGCTTCAATTTTCTATTAGTTAAACTTCAAGTATACTATATATTATATACACACAAGTTGATCACGACAAGTATTTTGGCTGAAAAGGCAATCTTTTGCCATTTGTCTTTTTATTTAATTTTTTATTCTTGAAGAGCTGCACCGCTTTGATATTAACGAAGTTACGCAGGGTCTACCGTTCTACTTTAATGATTAAGATCAATAGAATAAGTGATAAAAAGAGAAGATTAAAAAAATGCTGACTCAAACTAAGTTTGAATTATTATACAGAGTTGCTTTTGTGCCATATTCATTTGAGAGTGTTTATAATTTTTCCAATTAAGAACTTATGCATGATGCAAGCATGATGGGTTAATGCATTTATTATCCAGAAATGCTTACACAAACTTGACATATCATCTCATTTTGCTTATATAATGTGCTCAACAAATTTTAAATTACCATATGGTTCTAACTCATCATCAATTTAAATCTATCTCATTATCAATTTAAATTTTACTTTTGGTTTTTTACCAAATTTAAAATTTCTTAAATTATTCTACTCAACTTTATAAAAAAAAATCTTTTAACCATCCAATATTTTTCTCGTTTTTATTTTGAAATTCAAATTGAGGATGAAATCTACCTAATTAACTTCAAAAGCTTAATAATAGTTTCTCTCTCTCTTCTCTTTTCTCCTTATATTCTGCATTCTTACAATTTATATCCTTCATATGACTTTTTTGATTATTTACATAATAACTTAATCTTAACTGAAATACTTTCATAATAAATAAAAAAGGGACGCGAGGTCCAGTGTAGCCTATAGCCATTCATGTCCAGTGGAATTTCTTTGCAATAGCTTCTCAACATTTTGATACCATCATATTCATCATCATTAATATGAAAAATCGTTCTCCAAAGAGCTTTTTGCAGATTCCAAACTCATTAATTATAATACAAGTTTTTCTTAAAAGAAACTAATATAATAGATTTTTAAAATTGAAATCCAATTTACACATCAATACCAGCCCAACAAATTTTGACCTTTTTTTTCAAGTTAAGAAAAAATTAGAAAAAAAAAAAGGTTGGTTGTGGCTACATGGCCGGTCACCTAGTGGCCATGGTAGCCACACATGACTCATGGTAGCCATGTTTTGGGAGAAAGAAAACAATAGGCATGGAGAATTTCAAAATAAGAAAGAGAAAGAAAGATATTAGAGGGATTAAGAGATTTTCTTTTAGAAAGTTGGATATAATAATTTAATAAAATTTAAATATAGTAGCAAATTAAAAATGAAATTTAAATTGATGATGAGTTTGTACTTCATCGTTTGTTGAATACATAGGATAAGCAAAATGAGATAGCATGTCAAGTATGTGTAAGTATTTTTCGATATCTAACAGAAGCATTTTAACATATTCCTATTAAGTATTAGAAAAAGAAAATTTTTATAATAGTTTTGAGAATGTCAATATTCATTTTGATAATTCCTAAAAGTAACGAAGTTGAAAATTTGTATAAAAATTGTTAATAAATTTATAAAAATTATAAAAATGATAAATGAATCTATTTATAATATTTATAACTTTTTATTTGGTTTGCAACTTTATTATTATTATTATTTTACGAAATATGTTGATAACTAGACATTTCCAACGAAGTTTCAATGTATTTAATAATCAAAAGTAAGAGATAATGGTTAGAATTTACCTTAGTTGTTATGAAACGGAATTATAGAATTATTTGATTCTTTCGACGTCCCACCACATTTGAAAACTTCTGGTCAACTTTACCATCTCCAACACGATAAGGAAAGGTTAAACTGCTTCAACTTTGTACCAGTACCGAGTTTCGGATTTAACTATAAATAGCTTAGTTTCTCAACCTGAAATCCATCAACTCTTACCTTCAAATCTCCAGCAATAATGTCTTTCCTCCAAGTTATTAACCTCACTTCTTGTTTGTTAAGCTTTGCTCTCCTTCTCCAAACCGTTTATGGCGTTGTTCAGCCCCTCTACAGTCATTGCGAAAATGATAAAAATTTCACAGTCAGTGGCTTATATGAAGCAAACCTGAACAAGCTCATGGGTTATCTCTACTATCAAGCTCCTCCAACGGGTTTCGGTCTCGGTTCAGTCGGTCAGAACCCGAAGAAAGCACACGGGCTTGCTCTTTGTAGGGGCGATGTGTCCACTCCAGATTGTAAATCCTGTGTTGCAGGGGCAAGCAACTATATGCGCAAGAGCTGTCCTAACAGCAAACGAGCAATAATATGGTACGATAATTGTCTTTTAAAATACTCCGACGAGTCCTTCTTTGGTGAAATCGATACAACCATGGTGATGATGCGGAACGTAAACAATGTGAGCAATCCAGTGACATTCAATCAAAAGACTAAGGAGTTATTGAGCCAACTAGCCAATGAAGCTTCTGTCATTCCAAAAATGTACGCAGCAGGAGAGTTGGAACTTGGAAATGATAAGAAACTGTACGGCATGGCTCAGTGCACTAGAGATCTCTCTCATAGTAATTGTAAACAGTGTCTTGATGGCATAATTGGCGATCTTCCGAGCTGCTGTGATGGAAAGGAAGGAGGGAGGATCCTTAGTGGGAGTTGTAGTATAAGATATGAGATTTACCCATTTGTTTCTGCTTGAATTTAGCATAATCAAGGCCTTAGGGTTAGGGATTGCTCAAATTATATACATGTAATAAGACCATACGAACAGTTGCATAGTAGCCAGACTGTACGTATATGCCTCCTTTTGATGTCTTGCATGTTCATTCATGGCATGCAATATATATATATATATTGTTGAATAAAATTCTTTAATATTTTTTCATAATCAAAGCTTTATGTAGTGTGTCTATATTTATTCATTCTTTTTGTTTCTTATTATCAAATTCTTAGTATCTAAACAGATGAACAAATTAATAATAAGCTGGCTTTCACACCATATGTAATGGGTAAAATAAAAATACGATCGAAGTATTTTGAAGGTAAAGATTTTCATCTGAAGTACTCTTCTACTTTATTGCTTCTTGCTAATCATGCACAATTTAAAATAAAAAACATTGACATTTTGTCTTTAGTTTTGTAGAAACTACAAATAAATTATTGAAATTAAAAATGATTTTATTGATTCGTCTTGTTATTATCATTTTTGAGTAAATTCGTACTTTTATAGTAAATATAAAATTTTTGATTATGTGGTTTTGGAATCAAATATTGTAAATTTATTGCTTTTTCGGAACATATGAAATATTATATGTTCATAGATTGTTTTTGAATCTTTGTTTTTGTAAAAATGGTTGAAGACATACGCTCGTTGGAAATATGGTAAAGCAGTTCATCAAGTCAAGAAAGCATGGGAAATTCTTTGTCATACAGTTTACAATTGTACAGAGGGATCGATGTATGTTTTTAGATAAATTTATGGACTGTTGCATCTCTCTTTGTATTTATTTCTTTATGGAATTAAAGGTCATGTTGCTGTAGAGTGTACGGAAGTATATCCTTTTGCATAAATTATACTTCATTGTTGTGGGACCATAATATCAATTTCATAGTCAAATATCCAGATCGGAATCCATCATCTGAATCTAGCATGTTAAACCAACACCACATGCAAGTGCATGCTCCTCCAACTGCAAGGACATATAAGATTCTTATTCCAAAAAACAAGCTCTGCTATGCCACAAGCTCATTTATGGTATTCTAATTTGGAGGGAATCAATGCTCTATAACTGTTCCTTGATGCTAGAAACGAGCTAGCTAGCTGGAAGTGTCACATATAGGTAAAATGTCAAACTTAATAGCATAAGTGATGTTATTTTCTTTTTCTTCTGATGTCATGTGGGAAAAAAATGTTGCCAATGATATAATTTTTTGAATTAACTGTTCTTTTAATGGTAAGGTTCTATCACCTAATATGTGGGTGTCTATTAGTGGATGTTGTACGCACTCTTGAAACTTTCTTGTACAGCCCATCACAAGCAAGAAAATTGAGGTAAATGTTATTATTGTGAAGAAGAGTGGCACACACACTCACAAGCGGCTTAACGTGGAATTAAACTAGGAGATTTAACACGCGCTCAAGTAAAGTAAATCAAAGGAAGAACACAAGAACATGAGAATTTATACTGCTTCAGACCACAAAACGTGATCCTACGTCCAGTTATTAGTGATGATCAATCCACTATGGTGAAAATAACTCCCAATCTCTCTAAACCCTAACTCTCTTCTTTCCTTTCTTCTCTTTGACCTCTCAAACCTCTGTATTACATTGGAAACACGTCCCTTATTTATATCCAACTGTTATAGGCCAATAACTTGCATGCCAAGAAATCCTAATTCTATTAGGAGACAAACTCATGCTCCTGCACGTCAGTACTTGCACTCCAGCGCGAACTCTTTGCCTTCATGTGTATTCTAGACCCAGAACCTGTATCGATGCGTAGAATTAATTGTGTTTCTATGCCAATTCTACGCTCCTGCGTAAAACTTATTGCGTGAAGGCTCCAAGTCGCTACCTTTCATGTGTGATGCTACATCTGATGCTCTTGTGTAGCTCCAGTTGTGCTTTGACACCATATTTCTACCTGCACTATACAAGTTGAGTCACAAACTATACAAATCTCCACCTTGGATCAAGCTTGTGTTCCATACTGTCAACCACCATAGTAAATTCCAACAATATCCACTTTCAAGCTAAAATGTTCTATCCATTACTCTCCTCAAATCCAAACAAGTTTTGAACTTTACACTCGTAACAGGCTTAGTGATCATATTTGTCGGATTTTGTTCAGTGTGAATTTTAACTATTGAAACCTTCCCTTCAGTAATGACATCCCTGATGAAATGTAGCTTGATGTCTATATGTTTGTTTCTCTCATGATACATTTGGTTTTTAGTCAAATGTATTGCACTTTGGTTATCACAAAACACTTTTACCTTATTTTGTTTCACACCAAAATCACCAACAAGCCCTTGTAGCCACAATGCTTCTTTTACAGCCTCTGTAGTAGTAATATACTCTGCTTCCAGTTTTTTAAAGAGCTACAACTGATTGCAAATTGGCTTTCCATCCAATGGTGCAACCAAACAACATGAACACAAAATCGGTTAACGACTTTCTTTTATCAATATCACCTGCAAAATCTGCATCCATGTAACCCATAAGCTTTTCATCCATATCTTGCTTTTCTCGTACACTAACCCCTAGCTCGAAGTACCCTTGAGATATTTGAATATCCACTTGACAGCTTTCCAATGATGTCTACCCAGATTTGCCATGAAACAACTCATCAAACTAGCTGCATATGCCAAGTCAGGTCTTGTACACACCATGGAGTACATCAAACTTCCAACAGTACTAGCATAAGGAATTTTAGACATCTCCTCTTTCTCTACATTTGTAGTATGAGACTATGACAATGAAAGTTTAAAGTGAGCTGCCAAAGGAGTCTGTACCTTCTTTGCATTAGTCATGTTAAACTGTTCAAGTATTTTGAGTATGTGGTCACCTTGAGACAAAAATAATAAGCCTCTATTTCTATCTCTACTGATCTTCATCCCCAAAATCTTCTTAGCATAATCCAAATCTTTCGTCTCAAATTCCTCGTTCGGCTGTATTTTTAGTCTTCGAATTTCTTCCATGTTTGTCGATGCAATCAACATGTCATCAACATACAACAATAAGAAAATCCCAACTTCAGTGTTTAACCATTTGACGTACACGCAACTATCATATTTACTTCTGGTATACTCATGAACTCGTCAAACTTTAAATGCCATTGTCTCGATGACTACTTGAGGCCATACAAAGATTTCTTTAACAAAAACACTTTGTCTTCACTTCCTACTTTCATAGAACCTTTAGGTTACACCATTATAATCCTCTCCTCCAAATTACCATGAAGAAATGCAGTTTTGACATCTAGATGCTCTAACTCCATATTGAACTGGATTACTAGAGCAAGTAGTACTAGTGTGTTTCAGAAGAGAAAACCTCGTTGAAATCCATGTCTTCCTTTTGAGTGAATCTCTTTGTAACCAGTCTAGTCTTGTACCTAGGCTTTCGATCCCCACAAGCATCTTCTTTCTGTTTAAATACCCATTTACAACCTACTACCTTATGTCTAGTAGTGTTATCAACTAAGATCCAGGTATGATTCTTATTCAAAGAATCCATTTCTTCTGTCATTGCATACTACCAATGACTTCTATCTCCACTAGCCATCGCTTCTCTATAGTTTTTAGGATCATTACCATCAATTTTCTCCAATATAGATAGAGCAAAAGCTATAAGATCAGCATAACTATACCTCATTGGTGGTGCTACTGTCATCCTAGCACGATCTCTTGCTAGTTGATAGTTTCTTAAGTCGTCAGACTCATCGAGAACTTCCTTAACGTCATCATGTTCAACCGTTTCACTTGCCTCTTCAACTTCACAGAGCTCCACCTTAGTCCCAGCACTATCTGTATCTATATCATTCTCATTAGGTATCGACTGAGGCTTTGAACAACTCCCAAAATAGAACTCTGACTCTTTAAAGATGACATCTCTGCTTGACGTTTTGCAGGTTCATCCATACCATGCAAAATATATATATATAAGTTGTTGAATAAAATTCTTTAATATTTTTTCATAATCGAAGCTGTATGTTGTGTGTTTGTCTCTCTCTCTCTCTATGTATGTATTCATTCTTATTATCAAATTCTTAGTATTTAAACAAATTAAAAATAAGCTAGCTTTCACACCATTTGTAATGGATCAAATAAATACGATCAAGCACAACAGAAAAGAACGACATGCCCTAATTCCCTTGTTAATGTAGCACATGTGAGAAAACAAAATGCAAGCTCATGACACATCGTATCAACCAGCGACCAAAATAAATTACCGAGTCGAAATCACGATATGTGCATGCATGTATGTTTCCACGCCAGATTTCATGGATCAATTAACACTTGGTAGGTCACATGGCAGCAAATTGTGACTTTAGGTTCGCGACTTGTTGTGCTACTTGAGAAAGTCTAGAATGGCAACGTGGACTAACAAATGTATCATCTTTTGAAGGACCAAAATCAAAAGCATGTGCCAATCGATTTATAAGTACAAGTGTTTATGACTCGTGTATAAGGCTTGAATCCTTTTTATCCTAATTCATCAATCGCAACTAGAGTCAACTTTAAACACCGTCCTTCACCTTTTCACTGTTATTCCAACTAGTTAATTTTATGTTACAACATTTATTTATAGACACTTGTTTTTATTCAATAGTTAACTAACTAATTGACTTAAGTATCAGAGAGTTAAAGATCCGTGAAAAACTCGACATCCATTGAGATTTCGGTTATCTTGTGACTAAATTTGAGCTTATAGCTAGAGATTTCTGCAGCTGTATAAGGAGTTTCATCCTAACTGTCACCTAGGAAGGAGAAGCTATCTCTTGAATAAGGATGGAACATATTTTTGTTCTACTATCATTTGTTAGTATATAGGCGTTCAATCTTTGATTAGTGTCCTTTCGTATAACCACCTCTTAACTTCTTACTCGCAATCATTGGATTGGATTGTAATAGACCAATGACCACTAATTGATGCATATATATATTTTCTTTTTGGAAAAGTTACTTAGTAATATAAAATTCAAAAAAATTAAAATGTACAAAAATCTGAGGGGCATACCCCAAGAATTACAACAAGGACGTCACGTGTAGTCCACATATAATCCAACAACAAATCAAAGATAAATACTACTAGCGGCCTAAAACAAAATAAAAAGGCCACAAACG
Organism: Boswellia sacra; assembly: GCA_013180625.2. Lineage (NCBI taxonomy): Eukaryota > Viridiplantae > Streptophyta > Magnoliopsida > Sapindales > Burseraceae > Boswellia > Boswellia sacra. Next base: position 269,350 of record SNVD02010220.1, on the reverse strand, counting down.
GCCTTAACAACATAAATGAGAAATGACCACAAACGGCCTATATTAAAAAAAAAAAAAAAACAAGAGTTTTAACGCTTCCTGTTTTTCTTCTTCTTACCCTTCTTTACAGGGTTAGCTTGGGGGTCTGAATGAGTATGATCAATCTTATCAGGTTGATCATCATCACTTAGTCCATTCAAATGCTCAAAACGAGAGGGACTCTTGCCTTGCATTTATCCGCCCTGACGAAATAGATGCCTCACGATTTGTAAAATACTTGATAGAGCCTAAAAGCCTATCTTGATCAGTCGCAAAAGGAGATCGAGAATCAGAATCTAAGACTGACTCTGTACTCGAAACTATAGTAGCTTTCGGAGGCACAACTTGCACTGCAAAATCTGTTAGAATAGCAACAATTTTAGAACAATCGCTGACCCTGGTCACAACCTTTTCTTTGCCCAAAAGGGCACTATCAGAGGTGCTAGTCTCATTCTTATCTTGACTTGAAGTCTTTACCGGTTCCGGACAACGGTGACCAAACTTATAACATTTGGGGCAACGCTTTGAAACCCACTCATATTCAACTTGAATTTGATAGGGCTCTGGAGAGAGTTTGCATCTGAACTCAAAGTTCTGAACCGGAGGATGGCTTGCATCAAGAAGAAGACATACCCTCACATACTCCAATCTAGAAAGATCAGAAGTCATCTTGTTGCAAGAAATAGGTTGTCCAACCATGCTGGAAATAATGCTAAGGTAGTTGGTTATCCATAAAGGAAACGGCAGGCTATATAAACTGATCCAAACGGCAACCTTCCTCACTTGTTCTGCATCAAGATCCAAATGTGGGTGCCATGGCTGTAAGCAAATGTTTTTACTGCCAAACATTCAAGGACCACGAGCAATGATTGCATGAACTTCATCCTCAGTTCAAAAACGAAAGATGAGAAATGTCGTGTTTGCGGAGCGGACGTCCTGTAGACCGCTTGATTTCCATGCACGCATGGCCATCGAACGTGCAGCATGAAAGGGCATCACATATCCTAGAAACAAGTCGACAAGACATCTACACCATTCGGCTACATTCTCATCGACAATCTCATCCGAGATCTCAAGGACTGTACCCAGTTGCTTGGGAGTAACCGGATTCAATTTGCAACGGGCGCTCGAATCAGTGATTTTAATTTTGTCAGCCCAAGAACCAGCAGTTGACTTGGGTGGATCCATCAACGGAATCACAAATCAACACAATGAAAACCTCATAAAAAAAAGAGATGAAAAACGAAAGCAAACCAGGCATCGAACGAGCACGGCTTCCAAAGTCTTCGTCACCTCTTTATAAACCGTAATCCGCAAGGAGTCAGGAGGGGGGCCAAGAAGCAAACATGCGTGGAATAACCCGAAGAGCAATCTGAAAGGTTTGGTAAACAATACCGCCGGATGAACAGTACCACCACCATTGTGAATAGTACCTTCCGAAAATTGAAATGCGATTTCAGACAGATTTGCTGGGAATCTGACGATGCTATAGAAGGAAAAGTTGACCAACGTCCCTTGATCTATAACCTAGTGACAGAGGTGATGGCCCACTCGCCCTTTAACAGAAAAAACGGCGGTAAACAGTAAAATAAAACTCCGTGGACGGAGGAGATGACAGTCGAATCGGGTGTCAGTGATGAAGGAAAAATTGCAGATCGGGCTGAGACGAAGGCGATAGAAGTGGTGGTGACGATTCACTCGCCCCTCTGCGATGGTAAATAGTGAAAAGCTGAGATTTTAAGGCCGTGGACGGAGAGGTTGCAGGCCGAATCAGGTGATGGTACTGAAGGCAAAAATGAAGATCGAGACAAAGCCAGTTCGATGGTGGTGGCCGTAACTATTCACGTGCTCGTCGGTGCGGATGAACAGTAAATCCGATTACTGTCTTTCGCGTTTTTGAGCCCTTTTCGGTTGGAAATCGAGGAGGGTCAAGAAGGAAAATTTGTTCAGGATATCTCGATCTACAACATACGTAAAACTTAAAGGCTAACTCGTCGATCGGCCGGAGTAAACAGTAACTCCGGCGACAAGTTGAGAGAAAAATTTTTACTCCCCAAAATTTTACATATGTTGTAGATCAAGATATCATAAATAAATTTTCCTTCTTGACCCTCCTCGATTTCCAACCGGAAAGGGCTCAAAAACGCGGAAGACAGTGATCGGATTTACTGTTCATCCGCACCGACGAGCACGTGAATAGTCACGACCACCACCATCGGACTGGCTTTGTCTCGATCTTCATTTTTGCCTTCAGTACCATCACCTGATTCGGCCTGCAACCTCTCCGTCCACGGCCTCAAAATCTTAGCTTTTTACTATTCACCGCCGCGGAGGGGCGAGTGAATCGTCACCACCACTTCTATCGCCTTCGTCTCAGCCCGATCTACAATTTTTCCTTCATCACCGACACCCGATTCGACTGTCATCTCCTCCATCCACGGCGTTTTATTTTACTGTTCACCGCCGCTTTTTCATCAAAGGGCGAGTGGGCCGTCACCCGCCATTGGGTTGTAGATCAAGGGACGTTGGTCAACTTTTTCTTCTATAGCATCGTCAGATTCTCAGCAAATCTGTCTGAAATCGCGTTTCAATTTTCGAAAGATACTATTTACGGTGGTGGTGATACTGTTCATCCGCGAGTACTGTTCACACACATAATGGGGTATTCATTGGTTAAATGGAACTGCAAACATGTTATTACTGATCTAGAAACATTTATTGGGCCAATGACTGGCATATTACAAATTTTATTTCGATATCTGATTTAATTTTCAACTTTATTGGTCTAAATAAAGCTTGAGATTGAGATATCAGTCGTGAGAAAACATCGTGAGGTTTATCAATTTCTCTCTTTCTTTAGTATCTGGAGTGCATGTAATTATTCTTAAACCACGTGATCTCAAATTTCAGTTTCGATTTGATATTCAACTTTAAGTAATATATATATATATATAGTTTAAGCACGACAAGTATTTTGACAGAAAAGGTTCCTTTGCATATAAGGGGGGAAAAAAACATATGATAAGTTTTGAGAACGTCATGATTTTAATAAATCCTGAAAATAACGAGGTTTGAAATGTATTTTATAATCAAAATTGAGAGATAATGTATTGAATTTGCCGTAGTGATTTCGTTATGAAATGAAATTATAGAAATATTTTATTCATTAACCCACTACCATATGCCATGAATTAGCAAAACCGACTTACCCCTTGTTGAATTTCTCAACGTCCCATCGCATTTGAAACCTTCTAGTCAACATTACCAATCTCGTACAATAAGAAAAGATCAAACTCGTTCAAGTTTTGTACCGAGTGAGTTTCAGATTTCATTATAAAGAGCTACTTTAGCCTTTGTTTGAATTAAGCAGAAATCCATCAACTCTAGCAATGTCTTTCCTCAGAGTCATTACATCTACATCCTGTTTGTTAAGCATTAGCATTGCGCTCCTTCTGCAAACCGTTTATGGCGTTACCGAACCCCTCTACATTTATTGTCGAAATGATCGAAATTTCACTGTCACTGGCGTGTATGAAACAAACCTGAACAAGCTTATGGCTTATCTCTACTATCAAGCCCCTCCATCAGGTTTCGGTCTCGGTTCAATCGGATAGAACCCGAAGAAAGCACACGGGCTCGCTCTTTGCACGGGCTATTTGTCCACTCCAGATTGTGAATCCTGTGTTGCAAATGCAAGCAACTACATTCGCAAGAGCTGCCCCGACGGGAAACAAGCACTGGTATTGTACGACAACTGTCTTCTGAAATACTCAAATGAGTTGTTCTTTGACGAGATCGATACATCCAAGTTGTCTATACGCAAAGAAAAGAATGTGAGCGATCCAGTGACATTCAATCAAAAGACCAAGGAGTTGTTGAGCCAACTAGCCAACAATGCTTCTGTTACTCCAAAAATGTACGCAGCAGGAGAGTTGGAACTAGGAAATGATACGAAATTTTACGGCATGGCTCAGTGCACCAGAGATCTTTCTCAAACTAATTGTAAACAGTGTCTTGATGAAATAATTGGTGATCTTCCGAGCTGCTGTGACGGAAAAGAAAGTGGGAAGATCCTTACTGGTAGCTGTACAATAAGATATGACATTTACCCATTTGTTTCTGCTTGAATTTACTCAAGGGCGCCTCAGATAGAGATCGCTTAAATTATAGATATATAACAAATAAGTTCCACACGAACAGTATGTGGCCCCTTTTGGTGTCTTTCATCTTCACAGCGCGCAGAATTTATATGTAGATAAATGTTGAATAAAATTCTTTAATCTTTTTTTTTTTTCATCATTCAAAGCTGTCTGTCGTATGATATTTATATATTCATTCTTTGTTTCATATTCACTTTTGGCCAGATTTAAATACAATGCACCTGCGGATGTCGAGGGGAATTAAAACTCGATGTAAATGTAGTCAAAGTTCTTCTTTTTCAAGATACGAAATTTAGATCATAAAAAAGTATCAGTAATTCCCCTAAAACTATACTAGATAGTAGGAAGGATTGAATCGGTTTATAATTGGCTCTTATTACAGACAATAACTATTGCTATATTTTTTTTTTACCAATTAAATAGCAAAATATAAAAAGCAGATTAAGGTTCTAGTAGTTGCATACCCAGTTGCACAAATGATTAATTGGATTGATTAATTTCGATTGAAATATATAATATTATGATGATTAACTGAATAGAAAACTAAATGGTCGAGTTCTGCTTTGTTTATTTGTTTGTGTATTTTGAAAATACACACATTACCAATATATTTAAATCACTATCAATTACATATTATTTTTAAAATTCAAAACAATATATAAAATCAATCACATATTTTTATCAAATTTTAAAAATAAAAACTTAAAATACGTAAATAAACACCATCCTATATTAGCTTGTTTTGAGCCTCGATGAAAAATTATTATTAATGATCCTGTTTGACCACTGAGAGCCTAGTTTGTGTACCTATAATGAATAACGTTTTACTTTTCAATTTTATAAACATTAATTATCTCTTGTACTTTGTCAGGGGTCCAGAAACTTTTTGCCTATCGATATATAGCCTATGATCAGTGAACCATCAATTTTAATACTGATACTTTCTATTATATATTATTCTTCTTAATTATAATTTCAAGAATACTGCCGCCAAGACATACATGATCTCTGCCAAACAGATGGTGATTACACTCTGTGCATTATCACCTAAAACTTTTGTCTTGCACCAAATTGAAGTATCTAAAACTGATTCCAATAACACATCAATGGTAAGACTGAAGGTACAGACGGATACAGACTTCCAAATTAGAAATTTTTTTTAATGGTAAACACAATAGGGAGAATAATGCTTCTATGCACGCCTCCACCTTTTGGTTTAATTAGTACGCTTCCGCCTAATTCAAACACTAGTTTCTCTTTTATATATTATTTTTACCACACTTCCATCAAACAGAAGTAGATCAAGTGCGCATTAGCTAATTACCCATTATTGAATTGTCAAAACAGCGCAGCCCACAATTGAAATTGTCCTTTGTTACCTTTACACTTATCATGTGTGTATATATTGAAAAGAAAAAGTCAACCCCTCGAACTTTTCTCCTTAGTTTAGTGCTGGCTGACACTGATTTTTCACTATAAATAGATGCTGCATGCATTGCCTGAGCTGAAAGCCATATCAAAGACATCTTATCTTTACAACAATGTCTTCTTCAAAATTTGCCTCCCCTCTCTATCTGCTTGCCTTTGCTTTCCTTCTCCCAGCGGTTCTAGGAGATGACCCTCTGTTTCACTTTTGTTCAAGCTCCGGGAATTTCACTGCCAATGACCCATATGAAACCAACTTGAACAAACTCTTTGGATATCTCTCCCTGCAAGCTCCTCCCACAGGCTTTGGGAAGGGTAACTTGGGTGAGGAACCAAATGAAGCATATGGGCTTGCTCTCTGTAGAGGTGATGTCTCAACTTCGGATTGCAAAACCTGCGTTGTTGAGGCAGGCAGCGAAATTCGCAAGCGTTGCCCCTACAACAAAGGTGCAGTCATTTGGTACGATAACTGTCTTTTGAAGTACACGGACAAGGACTTCTTTGGCCAAATTGACAACCAAAACAAGTTCTATATGTGGAACTTGCAAAATGTGAGCGATCCAGTTCCTTTCAACCAAAAGACAAAAGAATTGTTAAGCCAACTCGCCAAGGAAGCTTATGCGACTCCCAAATTGTATGCAGTGGGAGAAGAGGACCTCGGTGAATCGAAGAAACTTTACGGGTTGACACAGTGCACTAGGGATCTCTCTAGCGATGATTGTAAGAAGTGTCTTGACGGCATCATTGGTGAACTTCCAAGCTGCTGTGATGGGAAAGAAGGAGGAAGAGTTGTCAGCGGAAGTTGCAACTTTAGATATGAGATATACCCCTTTGTCAATGCTTAAAGCTTTCATAAATCTCCCATATTATATATGTACTACATATACATAACACGTAAATAAATGATGCTGCAGCAAGAAATTTGTTAGCCCTTAACTGGGTTTAGGACTTGCACCGCATCCGGTATTTGTATGTTTTCTGTTTTCTAGTTATCAATATAAATAATTTGTCGTTTCAAATTAACGTGTATATGTTTCTTTGTTGCATATATGATTTGATGAGTTTCATGTCCATTAATGGATCAAGATGCCAACGCTAGCTTATGCTGCGTGATGTGTTTGCAAGAGAGAACGCTCTGGTGATCGCGAGGTAGAGTGTCAATGGATCATATACTTCTATTACCGAAAGTACATACATACAAAGTGCTGCTCATCTCTAATTTCCATCTTAAATTTATATCTCAATTAATATGGATTTCAATAATAAAAAATGGTAAAGTAAATGGTGAGATGAATAAAATGAATGATATATGGTAGTCTCTAATATTTTATACTTGAGATGCATGATTTGAGATAAAATTTTGAGATACTTTTAACTTTAATTACTCAAATATAAATCATAATTTACCAAGACCAAATATTAATGACATTTGCTTGTAACATATTTTCCCTCCATTGAAATTAAAAGGTTCTAATAGAGTTAATAATAGTTTGGTGGTTCTAATCTCAACTTAAATAAGAGTGATACTACATATATATATATATATATATATAACTAAATTGTATAATTTAATGACTATATAATCAGACGTAATCACTTAAATTTATTAGATAAATAAAAATAAAAATAAATAAAATGAGACTAATCTATCCAATAATGTTAAGTTAAATGGTATGGGTTAGATTACACGACGTATAGCCAAGATTACTATTTGTATGAAACATTGTGCATAAGGGTTTTAAGGAAACTAGTACCATGTATATTCGAGGATACAGAGATTACTTTTGCAGAATCCTTGTACGTTTATCTCCATAGTTCTTTTTCTATATTCTTAGCTTTGACTGGTCATATCAAAAATAATGATTGGACAGATGCTGGAGTTACTCATAGTTCCAAAATGTTTACGAAGATAATCGCAGAAATAAGATACCCAAAGAAGCTTTTCTGTGGATGCCACAACCCGGCAACCATGTAAAACAAAGAGCCAAACTTAGAAGCGATAAGGTGAGTCAATAATATTTGTCAACTTTAATCTAGAAGGAAGACTTATGAATCTCCGTCGTAATCACCGCCTGCGGCACCGCCGTGAATTTTCACCAACCTTTTCAACTTCTTACCATATTTAATAAGCCAGACCTCATTTACGACTTTCCTCAATTTAGAGCCTATAATAAATAACTAGCTAATATCATACATATATATCTCATGCACGAGTTGCTTGGTGAGAATATTCCTAGAATTTTATAACGTAAATTTCTGAATAAACGTATTTATCAACCATTAGATTGGATGTTTCTGGAGTTGAAAGATGATAAGGTTGACCTTTATGTTTTGACATCAGTAACTGAGAACCATATCATTGACCATCTAGTTGTTTTGAATTTTCAACGCATCGGAATACACGAACGTGTGCAACTGTAAAGAGTCAAAGTTGAAATAATCTAGCAATACGAAAGGATGAGGAGATACCGACTCTACATTAGTTTTTAATTACAGAAATTACACTTACAAATTTTATATGTAAACTCATTTTATTATATAATTGTCACATTGATCACGAAGGCCTTAATTGATGTGGTAAAGATTTCAAATTTAATCATTTAATTATATGTTATCATATTAATTTATAAAATAAATAATGTTATGTTTATAAAGTTTATATACAAAATTTAGATAAAAAATTTTAAATTTAAAGTTTTGTTTAATGCAAGCAGCAATGCAAGCCCACCTATACAATGGCAAAAGCCATAGAACTTTTCGTAAACGGAAAAATAAATCATAAGCGTAAACTATCAACATACAATTTGACTTTGAATAACATTAATTGGCTTATACTAAATTCATTTAATGTTGCTTTTGCACTTGAATGCGTAAACAAATTTAGTGGGTCCTCCACCTCAACTTCAAACATTCATTAGAAGGTACCTTCATTCAATCAGAGCTTTACTGGGGTCTAAAACTTGAGATATTATTTCCTAAAAAAGTCAGAAATTTCATTTCCATCGTCCACATTAAACCTGAGAATGTGAATTAATGCTTGTCCATGGAGCAAAATTTAGGGTACAAATGGATTGATATAAATTGAACTAATTCAATTGAGGGGGAATACCATATTAACTCGTGTGACAAAAGTTTTTTTTTAAAAAAAAAAACAATGGATCTGATAGACGTATATTTGTCCATTTTAGTATAAAGTCTACAATTTGTTTTTTAATTGATGAGATAAAACATCTTTTTTTTTTTTGCATTTCATGTATAATTGGGCTAGGATTCCTTTTCTGTAAGATCTAACCAGTAACATGTAAAAATTATAGAGAAAATTATATTTAATTTCAATATAAGTGGTTCTGTTCAACCCCATTTTTAACTCATTAAACCCTACTTTAAATTTATTTTATTTAATTTCTAAACTATCTTTTTACTCATATGTTAACTTTTAATTGCTGATTATTATGTTTGACTTTTACAGAAATGTTATAATAGCAACCAAATTAAATTACACTTCATTAGCTTCATAATAAATTGAATCTAAGAAAGAGTAGACTTGGTTTTCCTTTGTTTGGCTATAGATCTTCTCTATTGAATCGAAAACAAATGAGTGATTCTCGATCATGTCTACACCTACTAATACGTAGGAGTCTTAGAAATGAGAGATGTTGATGGGTTGGTGATAAATGGGTGAAAAAAATGGCTGCAATGTGGTATTCATATAGTGAAGGTTTTAGATTTTTTTTTTAATAAAAAAGAATCTTGATGAGGTTAAAATATAGAAAAGTGGAGCACTTGACGAATTGGTCTGGTTTTATCATGTTTTTAACAGAGAAATAGAGTAGAGTTTTATTCTTTAGTTTGTTATTAATTTCCTAAAATGTTAGAGAAATTTATCTAATCTTTAAGTATTCCTTTCAAAATATTATACATAATAACAGCAAATCATTTGTGTAAAATATTTTTCTCCTTTTATATTTTTCTTTAAGGTTAAAACTATCATAAGAAAATAAAAAATAAGAAATGGGGTTTCGTGAGTTAAAATATAGAAGTTAAATAGATCTTTCGTTTTTATTGGGTTCGGCCTATATGTTTTTACGTATTAGGATAAGGGCTTCAGCCCTAAGCGAGTGGAGGCCCGCTTTTTCCCTACAAGTACAAGGTGCTCTCTCGAGTAGCGAAGTCGAAGATAAAGCTCTGTGTCCTACTGCAATAATCAGATAACTAAATGGATTCGGTACTGTTGTGACAGGAGAGTTGTTAATTCTGAAGAAAGCTCATGAATATTATTCTAGGTTTACTTTTAGGTATGTAGAGAACTTCATATGCTAATCTGATCTCAACCCTGCTTACCTAGTCACCCTTTTGCATGCAAAAATGAATGCAACTTTTTGTTGAAGTAATCGGAGCTGCTGTATATATGACATCAATAAACTTCCCCTAATTAATTAATACTTGATCTCACTTCTGGTCAAGTTCATTACTACTATTGTCCCTATTATCAAATACCACACCTAATAGCTAACATAAATAATTAATTGATATTTGATCTTTGGGCATTTCTTTCTTGTGAAAATTATTTTGGTTTCGGTTATAATCAATCAATATCAATCAACATATATACAACAATCGGAAGCTATACCAAACATATCTCACAAAATGCTTTGCATGGGTGTCCTAACACAAGTTAATGTAGAAATCAGTGGAATTGGTGAGTGCAGGTACAACGAATATGTGAAAGCTAGCAGGGTTAGCTTTCATCCAATTATATTATACACACATGGCCATGGGGCTGTGGTCGTGCTTTCCATTATCAATTATCATGTATTCGCTTGCATGGCTGCGCTGATTCAAACAAACTGCTCGGTCCTTTTCTTAGTTTATGATGAAAATATCCTGCAATGCTAGTAGTGGGTTGTTGGATACTTGGATTAGGTCATTAGGTGCACCTTCTATGACACTTTCAGCCTCCTTCCACATGCATGCCATAAACCACTCCGTTCTGACTTTCTGGGTCATCCAGTATAACAATTATTATAAAGTGACCTTATTGGAAATATTTTAGTATTATCAACAGCGATTCCACTAATAATATAGTACGTTTCTCTGCAAAAGTATTTTTATTGAAATATATATTATTACCAAAAGTATTCTGAGTGTTTATTGAATAACCAATTATCGGTATCAGAGAAAAACGTATATATAAGAAAACTTTCCTATAATAGACAAGGGCAAAATTTTATAGTGACCTCACATGGCCTCGTCAAATGACAAGTTGCTAATTGTGAGGCATAAATAAATAATCAATTAACATGGAGTGACAAGATGACGAAACAATTATTACTGTCAATAATTCAAAAAAATTTTAAAATAAAAGTGTAAAAATTAAATATTGATTTTACAGGAAATAAACAACCTGTCCTTAGCCAAGTTTGTTGTGTACTTTGGACCAACTCCAACACGTAAACCATAAACTAGCATATCCTGGTTCCAAAATCGCTTCGCCTCAACTCTCTTCTAGTTCTATATATATATATGAAGTTCCCGATTCCAAACCGATAAAGCATTCCATCCTTTTCTCTACATTTCCATTTTATATTCCACATTGATTCAGTTCTCCAATCTTTTGTTCTTTTAGCCAGGAAAATGGCAGTGCTGAGAATCTTGGTAAGCTTGGCTGCCACAGCCATGCTTGTCCAACTATCCATGGCAGCAAATTACACAGTTGGAGGTCCAAATGGCGGGTGGGATACAAGTAGCAACGTGCAATCATGGGCATCTTCTCAATCGTTCTCAGTAGGCGATAATCTGAGTAAGTTATAAACATTCATTTAGAAACCTGAAATATATTCGCAAATTTTGGTTTACGTTAAACCGAGTGAATTATTAAACAACGAACATAAAAAACTGAAATTGATTGACTGTTTTATACGTGCAGTTTTCCAGTATCCACCAAATCATAATGTGGTTGAAGTTTCAAAGTCTGACTTTGATTCCTGCCAGACAAGCAATGCAATTCAGAGTTACAATGATGGCAACACAGTCATCCCTCTCTCTTCACCAGGGAAGAGATACTTCATCTGTGGAACACCAGGACACTGTGCCCAAGGCATGAAGGTAGAAATAGACACTCTTGCAACATCTTCCCCACCAACGGCAGCTCCTTCTACTCCACCAACTTCCCCAGTCACTCCTGATGCTACGTCTCCCTCGCCAGCAAAATCTCCAAGCTCTGCTCCAACATTGTCCCCTACCTCTCCCTCTAACTCACCTTCGAGCAGTCCTGCATCTCCTTCTGAATCACCTGTCAGCAGTCCTTCGCCTTTACCTGAGGTTCCTACAACCATTTCTCCAACTGGTTCTTCACCACAATCCCCGCCCTCGTCAGCTACCAAAAGTGGTTTCGAAACCAGTCTCACCATGGCGTTCAGCCTTGGGGTGGTGATGCTTCTGGCCTTCTAAGAATTGACAGCCGGTTATGGCAAGAGATGCTACATCGTACAATTATTTCCTTTTTTTGAGTAAATTTTCTATGTTTTTTTTTCCGTTTTCTGGTGTATGGCGCAAATGAGAGACAGATTCATTACAACAGCTTTCTTTGTTATTTTCCATGAAACTCCGCATCAGCAATGTTGCCGACTAACTTCTATCCTGAATCAACATAAAAAAAATATATATATAATAATAATAATAAAATGGACTTCCATAAATCTACCTTTGAAACAGAAATCAGAATGACTCGATTACTTCTGATCAAACAACAAACCATTCAAGAAAAAAGAAGATAGTAATTAGTAATTAATGATTCCCCTGTAGTAGTAGGACCATAAGATTTGGAAAAACAGTGTTTTGTCCTTGTAGGAAACAATAATGACAAGTCAACACTGTCAACACCATAGATTGACAATATAAAAATGGCCAGGTTCAGACAAGAGAGGTTCAAATAAATGATTGACACCTCATTGAACCTTCTAATTCTCATCAACTGCGATGTATAGAGTTGTTCCAAGAGAACCAATCCAGCACCTAAAATATCCTAGATTGATCATACTGAAACTGTAACATGACAAACAAAAAGCTTTTCTTATGGACATGAACCTACCTTGACTTTAAGCACACATATATATTACAATAGAAAATCAGAAATACATAAGAGCTGCCAGTTTCTAAACATATAACGTCCATCTGATCAAACCTTTGGAACTTTTCATAAACCAATACACTGTTGAAAACCAAAGCAAACACAACAACCTTGTGGAATGGACATGTTAAACAATCATATGGATATCCAAGTTAAGCTACTGGAGGACGAAGTACATGATCCTGTGATGTGTCAACCACAGCGGGTGGCATGAACTGCCACATGGCAACACCAGGGAAACCAACGAAAGGCATCAGCTTGTTACCAGCAGCTTGACTTTGAGCAGAGAATGCGGCTGACATTGCAGAGGGATGAGGCAAAAATCCTGGTGCTGCATTCATGGCTTTGACCTGCTGTTCCAGCTTCTCTTTATCAGCCTTCAGCTTCTGCTTCTCATCACGAAGCTCATTCTTCTCAGCCTGCAGAGTTATGGAGCAATTAAGATCAGTATAATTACTCAACTCTCTGTACTAAAAATGTCCAGACTGAGACCTAAAACAGATACAAAAATTTTAAAACGGTCAACGCCAGACAAGACTCACCTTCAACTCTTTAATTTTGCCTCGCAATTCCTCATTGGATTCCCTCAGCTTTTGGGCTTCAGTTCTCAACTGGGTCAGCATCCGAACAGCATCACTCAAAATAGCAGCCTTGTCTGACTTGGGTGGTCTTCCAGGCTCCAGGATGGAGCATAATTCCAGAAACCTTGAAATGATGTAAAATTCAATGTCAGAATTAAAAGACAGAAGACAATGGATAAAGGAAGATAAAGAACAAAATGCATGCCTCTCGTTCAACCGATCTCTTCGCAACTTCTCGCGGCATGCTTTAGAGCCAGATACACTAGATGATTCAGGCTTCAACCTGTAAATGATTTACATATTACTTTAAAAGTTTATATAAAACTAAAAAATCAGATTACATATATAATGAGTTCCATTTTCAGTAGACCAACAAGAACTGCAAGTCTCAAGTTGAAACACTAAATTATAACAAAATTTTGAAAGCATGGTATTGCATTGAATAAATTCAAAAGCATCAATGTGATGCCTTGTTTTTTAGAAGACCAACTAGCCTGAATCAAGTTAACCAACCAGAATTGCTTTGGCTTTGGGACGCTAGTACGAATAAGAACAACTTAAATTTGTGCTCGAAAAGGGCAGATAATGGTTCATCAATCAAGCTCCCAAATGCATTCATGATAACTGTAACAGATTTCATAGCTACTTGTCATAATATGATATCAAAAGCTGCTCGTCATGGTCTTGAATCAAGGCTGATCTCTTGTACAAAATCAATACTAATGCTTACACAAATTTTAACATTCGTTCTAACTTCCATATACTTTCAATCTTTTCTCAACAAAAAGAATTATCAAACTCTCATTCTTTCTTGTCTGCTCCTCCTTATTGATCGATAGTGTCACATAATAACATGCAAAAAACTATTCTTAATGGACTTCACACAAGATCTAGTCTGAATTCTCAAACTCCAGAGAAAAGAGAGAAGAAGAGATATTAACCTTTTGCGGGGTCCAAATTCCTTTGTGCCGTCTAAATCACCAAATGAACAATCAACCTTCACGCTGGAAACATACATAAGGGTCAGAAAGATGTCAAAGTTGAGAGTAAGAAACAAAATCACTATAGACACGAATTATTCTACAAGCAAAATAAAAACAAGAATTCCTCAGCAAGGTAAAGCTAGTTCAGAGTCACTATCCTGTCACAGGAATTTGGAGTAACTTTTAGAGGTTAATTGAGTAGTTAGGCCTTGACTTGCGCCCACAAGGGTCGCCATTCAATTCCACGGAGCCACCTTACTAGTGAAAAGTCATAAATTTCCTACTTCTCTTCTCAACTATTTTAGCATTTCACATGTCCAGAGTTCTGAACTCGAATGGAATAAGCAGGTTTTGTGATCTCTAGGCTATCAAGTAAATAATTAAAAATATTTGGTTATCTTTCACTCCATCAGGCTCATGAACTTTTTAATCTCCTCAAGCCAAGAGTTAAAGCAAGACCTTTTCTCAAACACGTTATTGGAAATGGTGTCAGCACTCATTTATGATCCTGATAGCCCTCTCAAGTTCCATCATTCCTACTATGCAAAAGCATTAATGTTCAATTACGACTTACAAGACAACATGCAGACTGACAGTTCTATTACACCATTAATTTCATTATCATCCACTTAGCTTTTTTTCTTTTTTCTTTTTTCTTTTTTCATTTCATTTTTCTGATAGACAACTAAAGTTTACTCTTTCATCAATCCTCCAATCCATACAAACACAACTTTCTCCACAGCTCGATAATTAACACTAGGAATGAAAACTGATTGTGCCTTATTTTCTCAGGAACCAAACAGAAGATGAAAACTCAAAAATCTTACCTTACATTAGAGGAAGCGTTGAAGGCAGGTTGAGAAGTCCAGTCGAAGTTTCCGGCGATCGGAATAGGTTCGACTACGCCGTAATCGATGAGCCAATTAGAGTTATAATCAGACGAATCAATCTCCATGTCTTTTTCTTGTTTCCAGCTTCTCCGTGAACCACACCATTCAATTCAATTCAATTCAACTCAATTCAATGAAGCGTCTTTTTGTTTCTCTCCTTCTCTGATTTGTGTTAATAAAATAACAATTAAGTAATTAAAAATAGAAGAAAAAAGTCAGAAAGCGATGGTACCTGCCGTTAATGTATTACATAATGAAGAGTAAACGCTTTCTGTTTCCGTTGCTGTTGCTTCATGCCACCCTGTTTGGCAACTCGGTTATGCCAATCCCGTTATTCCCTACGTCATAATTTATTAAAAATATATATATATAAATCTGTAATCTTATCCTTTTTCCGGTTTTTATGATTATTTTATGTTTTTCAACTGGTTGATCATTTTCAATTCT
The DNA here is from genome assembly GCA_013180625.2 of Boswellia sacra. NCBI lineage: Eukaryota > Viridiplantae > Streptophyta > Magnoliopsida > Sapindales > Burseraceae > Boswellia > Boswellia sacra. The sequence goes on along the minus strand of SNVD02010220.1, from coordinate 253,717 downwards.
CGTAATTGGAAAGAATCAAACACCAGGAAAATATGAGGATTTTTAGTTTATTATGAGTAACTTGATGGCAAGGGGAAAGCGCTTTCAAGCTTAAGCTTGAGAAGAAAACGACATCCATCAAAATATAAGGAGATTATGTCAAATACTGAGGTAATAGGAATAAGTGCTACTAAAAAACGCAGCTTGCTGAGGCTAAGATTCCACCACTATTTCACGTTCCCACACAAGCCATATTACATTATAGCCATGGTGGGTAATCAAAAATCCCGTCGTACGTGTCCAGTATGATACATAATGAAAGCCGCTTTTGTGTTTAAATCTAACCATTGTGTGGAGCGGAAGAGACATCAACTATGAGTTACCAAGACGTGACATGGGAGATACCAGAAAAGATTAATTCGATTTGAAAGCAGTAAAGTAATTTAAAATTTTAAATCATCTAATGAAGGAATTTGACGTCTGACTATTTTAGTTAATATAACAACAGTCCATCTCTATGTTTCTATTTTTATTTAATCATTAAAGAATAAGAACAAGTCCAAGACTCCAAACATCGCACTCGTGTTAATTTTTTAGATTAATTTCCATCCTATCTGTAAGGAACTGTACATATCTAGTGGAGGTCAGGACTGTTTGTAACCGCTTTTGAAGTAGGTAATCCAGGAGTTTGAGTTTGAGATATCTAACTTACATCACATTTCTATTGTTATTTATGTGTTTCAACACAATAATTAATGAGATTATTTAAATTTTTTATTTGGATCAATTTTGTGGAATGTGTAATGTTACTTTTATAAAATTTGTATACAAAGTTGACGTGAAACTACTCATTCACTGCCACATTACTCATCATCATTTATTGTATTAACAACTCATATTAATCGTTTCATGTACTTGATGCTACTTCAACTTATATAGATTCTTTGTAAGTATAGTATTATTATTCATAATAGAAGTGTATACTTTAAAGCTCACATAAATGAAAAGGAGGGATTAATCAAGTTGAGAAAGCCTTTTTTATCTTTAGGAAATTCAATGTTTTGATGGATTGTTTATTGTTTAGTCATATTAAACTTTTAAGAGAGAAAATTTCATTTTTAGATAAATTGTTGAAAGTCAATAAAATAAGTAAATTAACAAACATGATTGCACATATTAGCCAAGCTATGATATACTAGCTGCTCATCAATTCAATATCTCTTATGATTTGCAATTCATCGTATTGTTATCTTTCACAATTCTCTCATTATTATTGTTATCTTTCACAATTCTCTCATTATTATTATCTATCAACCCAAGTAATAACTTATCACGGTCATATATTCCTTTTCAGAAATTCAGCTTAACTATCCAACCAAAAAAGATATCTTGTTAGATTTCGGAACAACCAGTTGGATTATTTTCTTGATATCAGTAAGCAAGGGTGCACCCACGTTAGAGAAAATGAAGTGAGCTTGAATTGAATCTTGAAAAAATTAAAAAAATGGACACAATTTGGGGCCCTTGATGAAATTTGGACACATCCTGAAAAATTTTGATACCATAGATACTTTCTTGACAAAAAGATTCAATTATCCTTACCCTTATGTATGTAATTGAATTTAAAAAAGATCTGCATAATTCTCTCTCATCTTCTTCTCTCATCTTCATCACTTCTCTATCTGTAATTCTAATATCTCTATTGTATTTTTCTCTCTTCTTCTTATATTTTACTGCATTTTCTTCATCTTATTTATTATCAAATATATTCATCAACTTAAGTTTTAAAAGGAGAAGAAAGAAGGCAAGAGAGAAACAAACAACGGTTTAGAATCCGATAGCATGAAATTTGATACTTGACAGTATGAAAATCCGACACTTGACATAATCTGACACTTGACAATATTAAATTCGACACTTGAAGACATGAAAGCCGACACTCGACAGCATGAAAATCTGACACTCGACATAATGAAAATCTGACACTTGAAATAATCCGACACTTTACAATATTAAATCGGACACTCGACAGTATGAAAATCGGACACTCGATATAATGAAAATCTGACACTCGACAGCATAAAAATCTGACACTCGACGACATGAAAATCCGACACTCGACATAATAAAAATCCGACACTCGACATAATCCGACACTTGACAATATTGAATCCGACACTCGAAGGCATGAAAGCCGACACTCGACGATATAAAATTCGACACTCGACATAATTGATACTTGATAACATTAAATCCGACACTTAAAAGCATGAAATCCGACATTTGACGATATAAAATCCGACACTTGACAACATTAAATCTGAAACTTGAAAGCATGAAATCTGATATTTGATGATACAAAATCTGACACTCTACATCATAAAATCGACACTTGATGGCATGAATTGACTCTAGTTTTGAATAAAAGAAGAAAGTGTAAGAAAATATGAGAAGAAGAGAGAAGAAGATGAGAGAGATATTGAAATTGCAGATAGAGAAAAAGTGAATAAGAGAGAAGAAGATGAAATTTTTTTTTTTGTTTTATTGTTACTGCAACAAACGGATATAAAAATATGAAGAGGTAAGTGCAGAAAAAAGAGAAATGAGGTATTTCGAAATAAATTGAATTATTAAATATATTTTAATTTTTTTGAATAAAATATTTATAATATAAAAATTTTTTAAGATGTGTCAAAATTTTATCAAAATTTTATAAAAAATCCTTAATTATATTCATTTTTTCCATTTTCTCTTGAATCGAATATCAAAGTTGCCGGGCCTTTTTCAAAGGCCTCCAAATTCTTGGCACGAAAGCCAATCAGCAGGGAGGGCCCGATGTACGCGATGTGCTGTGATTGTCTGTGCATAGTACCGGTAACAACACGCCATTTGCGGAGTTTCGTACCAAAATGGGTTATGTTCTAATTTCTATGTCCTCATTGGCTCCGATAATAACAGTAAAGAAGGGGAATCATGTTCACGGAAATGACGCCAAAGGTCGTCACTTCAAATTCAACATCAATCATCTATTGTAAAGAAATAGAAATTTGCGAAGTTAAGAGTTTGGCTACGTAAAGTTGCTGAACCGTATAGTAATTACATTGTAATAAATAAAAATTACAAATATATTATAAAAATTATAAATAAAAAATATATAAAAATTATAAATACAATTTTTTTATTTATTTATGATTTTTAAATATATATTTATATTTTTTATTTATTATAATATAATTATTATACTGTAGCAGAACTCCGAAATTAAGGAGAATTTAACTCGTAGAAGAGAAGAAAAGATAAGGAAACAAAAGAAGTCATTGGCTTCGCCGTGATGGGTGGTCTACTCATTCTGTCCGCTGTCATGTCTTGTTTGCTGTTGGTAGTTTATGTAAATCCGTCTTTTATAGTAATTTAATAATTAATAGGGGTAAAACTATGTCTGGTATTAAAAAGATTACCAGAAAGAAACTGACACAGTGACATCCAGCCTTGCAGATTCCTCGGTGGTTGGAACCCACCAAAGCAGAGACCAGAAGATACTTGAGTTGAGCACGAGATCATGAAAAACCACGATTCCCTTCCTTCCGTGACAGGAGGCAATCGTGTTTTTTTATGAACTTCTCTTTTCCAAAGAGAAAATAAATAAATAAATAAATGTATCGGATAATTCGCCTAGAAATTTACAATTATGCTCACCTTTACTCAGACGTGTTAGAACTATTTGTATTATTTTGTATGGTATCAAATTATATTAATCTAAATCTGTTCTATTAATTTATTACTTTTAAATCTTGAAAATCCTGTTAATTTATTATGTCAAAATCTTGAAAACTCTAATTCAACTTTTAATTTAACATGTTATTCCTTTTTTTTAAAGGTTAGAGAACAATATATGTAACATGACTGATATAAATTCTAAACATAAAAATCACTAATAATTTACATATTTAATATTTAACAAATATTTTTTAATTTATTGAAATATCCAAATTTAATAAAATACCAAAATATAAATAAAATTTTGTATTCAACATCATTTAAAATTTTATCTAAAACATAATTAAAACAAACAATAAAAAATATTCAATTGTTAAACTACTCCTGCAAAGGAGGCATTCTATAAATTTTCTCCTTATATTTTTCGTCAAAAATATTCACACACTCAAAGAAAAAAATACTATAATTGTCATATTTTATTATTTTTTATATATCATACATAAATTCACTAAATTATTTTCACTATTAAAAGATTAAATAAATTAAACAATTTTTATACGATAAATCTAAATACGATCTAATATCAAATAAGTTTTATCATTTTAATTCATTAATAATTCGATTTGATAATATTAGATCAAAAATACTTTTTTTTTTTTATCTTAATTCTATTTGCGTGTCAACGAATTATTCGGAATTTATGAATTATACAGAATTTATCAGGCCTAATTACCACTTACATTTTCACAACTTTACATTGACTTTCTTAACTTATTATCACCCAGCCCAACCCCTTCCACCGTTTGCAAATACATCAGTTATTCAGCCTTCCGATCTACCAATTATGAAGCTTTTGACAATGGTGAAAGTGAATTGGATTAGGATATGCACTGATAGGGGCCTAAGGTAGTAAAGCTCTTTTGATCTTCAATCAACCGAATTGACGGATTTCACATGTGACAACATGAACATGCAAAGTTCAGTAAATTTGAGACTGCTCTTGATGGACAACAGCTCTGTGAATCTAATTAATTAAATTAATCTTCGCAGAATACTCAACTTCATCATGTCTATACAAAAATTTAAATTTAATTTATCCAAATAAAATAAAGAAAAAGAAAACGAATCAACAATGATGAACCAACCTCGACTAATTATTATCCATAAAGATCCTAAGCATGCCCAGGACCTGGACTCACCAACACAACATTGGATGAACTGCTCGGCGGTGGGGCAACCGTTGTAATTACCGACGTCGGTGGCGGCGTTGTCAGAGTCGGAGGCGGAGGACTTGGGTTGGAAATAGCTGGGGGCGGACTACCTTGGGTGGGAACAGCCGGGCTAGGTGGTGGTATTGAGCTAGTGTCCGGAGGAGGATTTGGGTTTGGCGGGCTAGGAGGAGTTGAGCCAAGGTCAGGACTAGGTGGGCTCGGCTGGGTCGGGGTGAAGCCAGAGCTAGGTGGGTTAGAGCTAGAGCTAGGGTTTGGGTTTGAGTTGGGGCTGGGAAAGACAATGGGCGGAGAATGGCAGGAGTCACCGGAGCATTTATGGGAGGACTTTTGGATGCCATGGCGCAAAAGTCCGAATCCCAAGACAAGACCCAGAACCACCAAAACTGTAACAATGAATATGAAGATCTTTGTTGCTTTCCCCACATAACACATATTTATCTATCTGGGTGGCTTTCAGGTTTTTGTAATTGTACCAGAAATAGAAAAATCTGAATCTGAAATGTGGGTTTCTGCAGTTTTGTATTTTTTCGGATTCGTTTAGGTTAGTGTAAGTCTCAACTCAAGCTCTTTTTCGTCTTTTTTTCATGGTGGGTTTGGAGTGAAGAGAGTGAGCATTTGAAGTGGGGTTGGAGTTGGTGTTGGTTTTGTTCTGTTTATTTAATGGTGGAGGAGAGATTGGGAAAGGTTAGTAATTACTCATTAGTGTGCCACGTGAAGGCCATTTAAAGTGAGAAAAGGTCTATTCTTTCTGTACTAAATCACCCATCCGTTGTCGTTTGGTCTGTAACAAGTTCTATTATATATCTTCATTTTTCAACTACCTAGCGTTAGTCTCTGCAGTCTGCAGACCGCAGTGAATCGAGAAGAGTCTGCTTCAACTACTGCCCCTGGCTTTCAAGAGAATTACGACGAAGCTGTCTGCTAATGTTGCAATTCAAGTAGATTAATGAGGGATTACATTCTTATAGACTTGTCCTTGTAGTGAACCGTTGAATGACAGGAGCTATATGGGGACTTGAGTCTGATAGGCATGTCTGCCATGTCATCCCTCGGCATAGACCTGCTCGCAGACCGGTGTTTACTATTATTACAAGTTAACCCTTAGAAATTGCTTTATTTACATATAGGAGACGAAAGATGGGCCCCAACCTCATCTCAACTGTAGGCCTATATTGGGCTTCACTTTGGAGTGGCTCGGCTCATCACTCGTGAATCCGAATAAAATTCCAGATTGATAAACATATAATCCAAGCAACAACTTTAATTAATTATAGTCCTGTTAATCTTTTTCAAATTTAAATTTCCAATTTTATTTTTTAAAAGAATTTCATAATTTTGAATTATATGGTATCCTGGAAAATCATGTACTTTTTGCCTAAACCAAAGAGCTTTATGTTTAAGCAAGAGCTCTTTCAGTTTTCAATTTGGTTTTGATGCTTTAATATCGCCTAATTGTTAGGCTGTTAATACGGTTCATCTATTTCAGGAACTGGACAAAGTGATAGGCTGATAGGCTACCCTGATAGATATTATAACGGGTTCGAAGAAAAGTACAAAAGAGAAAAAGGCTTCTGGAAAAAGAAAAAAAATGGCCAGAGAAAATTGGCGATTGCTATTCAATGTGTGTGCATGTGGGAATTGGGAAGCAGCCATGACCACACGTCTGTTCCTTCAGGATTGCAAAACATGTTTTAATTCCTCTCCATTAAAGCTACAAAAACTTGAGCTATTTTTACATAAAATGGAAGCCACCGGACATGCAATAACCAATCACAAAAGAAAAACATACTAGATTCTTCCTGGAGGAACCAAGAATTCAGCAACTCAGTAAGACAGTTCATTCTTTCTTCCATTCCAGCTTCTCATTATACGCATTAATAGAAATAAGCATCGGAAGTCATGGTCACTATGAGAAGCACTATATGTTCAAGTTCAATTCTACGTGGTTGGTCTGCAGACTTCAGGATTCATGAAAAGCTTTTTATATATGAAATGTCCTCAATGTATGGTGTTGGAGGTGTAAAGCAAGAGAAGCAAGGCCTAGTTCTTCAAAATACTTCCACATGTAAGTGTGGGAGTAAAGTAAAGAACCCACAAGCTGTAGCATCTGAAGTGTCCATTAATGCAGAAATAGAGGTAAGTGGATTTTTTTTGCCAAACTCCTTGGACATTGGATACCATTTCTGCTTAGTATCATAACATACCATTTCTGCTTAGTATCATAACTCATAAAAGTTGTTGACGAGAAAGCTAGCTTGGCAACAATGATGTCAATGTTGTGAATAATGATCACCTGCAGTTGCATATGCTTAAGTTGATATTATAAAGTAAATAAAAATACAATAAGATGAGAAGTGTAAAGAGAGCTCAAGGTAAAGTGAATGTGAGAGAGATGAAGACCTTTAACATAGAAAACGATTGCCAACGTTTTTTGACCTTGTTAAGGGGACAAAATACCAGAATTTCCAAAGCTGCCTCGGTGGAATTAAGAGGAGAAAGAAAATTTTTTGGAGAAAATATACCAAATCTCAACAGTGAAAAACATTTGAGAGCTCCCAAGTGCTTGAAATTGCTTTGTCACAGGCTCCTTGAGCTATGAACCAAAATCAGAAAATGACCATGTTTCTGTCATTTATTTCCCACTAAGTGAGAAACGGAAATAAGGGTACATGTGTCATTGTGTTCGGTAAATAAAATAAAATATTTACGCTGCAGCCGCACTGCGGAGGATAACTATTTGGTTTTTAGTCAAAAGATGAGCACTCTTTTTAATGCAAAGATAAGATACTGTCAAATAATGCTTTATTCTTCTATAAAAGAACGAAAATTGAAATATTGAGCTAGTATCATCAGCTATTCGTTTCCATACTTAATAGAAATTCTAAGACTTCCACAATCAAAATGCAGGATTCAACTTCTACCACTTCTAATGACAAGATGTTAGCGAACTACGTGCCAGTTTATGTGATGCTTCCAGTAAGTCACAATCAAAGCTTTCTATGTTCCTTTTCATTGTGATTGCTATAAGATGACAATAGACAATTATCATACTCTAAACAATTTTTTTTTTTTTTTTTGGTTTTGTTTCTGTTGCACACCAGTTGGGTGTTGTTACAAACGATAATGTTTTAGAAGACAAAGAGGGGATTGAGCAACAGCTGAGGAAGCTGAAAGCGGCAGGTGTTGATGGGGTCATGGTAGATGTCTGGTGGGGGATCGTCGAATCGAAGGGCCCTAAGCAGTACGATTGGACAGCATATAGGAGCTTGTTTGAACTGGTTCAACAATGTGAATTGAAATTACAAGCTATAATGTCATTCCACCAATGTGGTGGAAATGTAGGAGATATCGTTAACATCCCACTTCCCAAATGGGTGCTTGAAATCGGGGAAACAAACCCTGATATCTTTTACACAAATCGAACAGATAACAGGAACAACGAATACCTCACGATTGGTGTGGATCACGAGCCTCTTTTTGATGGAAGAACTGCAATTCAGGTAAATTTCAATGATTAGTTCATTTATTTTGCATTATAAGTTCTATACATCAATTTCATGATCAGGGATTGCATGATCATTTTCTGCTGCCAGAATCTGAAATGGAATTTTCTTTTAGATTTATAGTGACTACATGGAGAGCTTCAGGGAGAGCATGTCTGATTTTCTTGAATCAGGACTAATAATAGACATTGAAGTCGGGCTTGGTCCTGCAGGGGAGCTCAGATACCCCTCTTATCCGCAAAATCAAGGATGGGTTTTTCCTGGTATAGGAGAATTTCAGGTACTCTTGCCTTTAATAGTGATGATAATTCATATGAATGAATCATAAAATGTTATTGCAAGTTTTGGTTCTTTTTTTTCTAACACTAAGTTACTGGATAACGAGTTCAGTGCTATGATAAATATCTCAAAGCAGATTTCAAAGAGGCTGCAACAAGTGCAGGCCACCCGGAATGGGAATTACCAGATAATGCAGGAAAATACAATGACAAACCAGAAGCAACAGAGTTCTTTGGGTCAAATGGGACCTACCTCACTGACAAAGGGAAGTTCTTTTTGACTTGGTATTCCAACAAGTTACTGAGTCATGGTGATGAGATCCTTGACGAAGCCAACAAAATTTTCTTGGGCTGTAAGGTCAAGTTAGCTGCTAAAGTATGCATCACAACCTCACAACTATCTTAACTCGACAGCATTAGTTTGTATAAGTCTCTTTATATTTCAATGTCAAAACAGGTATCTGGAATCCATTGGTGGTATAAAGCTGATAGCCATGCAGCAGAGCTTACTGCAGGATTTTACAATTTGAATGATAGAGATGGGTACAGACCTATCGCAAGGATGCTGTCAAGGCATCATGCCATTCTGAATTTCACGTGTCTTGAAATGCGTGACTCAGAACAAATTGCTGATGCTAAAAGTGGACCTCAGGAACTTGTCCAGCAGGTGAAAACTCGCACTAGTCCCCCTTAAGACCATTTATATGCCTCTTTAGAGATGTGTTATTTGTTATCAATGAAAAAAGAGAGCTCTTCCCTGTAAAATCCTGGACTAACTCAAATTCACACCTACTGTTCTGCTTGATAATGCATGGTTCAACTGAATCATGCTTGTAAACTATACACTCAATGTTGGAAAAAGTTTTAGATGAACTCTAGTTCTCAGGCCTGTAGACAATGGTAAGTTCACATACTTGTATATTAAAATGGTGATTAGTTGAGTGTTGAGACATTGGACATTCATCTGCAGGTTTTAAGTGGTGGCTGGACAGAGAACATTGAAGTTGCAGGTGAGAATGCTCTTTCAAGATATGATCGGGCGGCATATAATCAAATCCTTCTAAATGCCAGACCTAATGGCATCAACAGAGAAGGCCCACCTAAACTTCGGATGTTCGGGGTGACTTACCTTCGTTTGTCAGATGAACTATTAGAAGAAAAGAATTTTAACATATTTAAGACATTTGTGAGGAAAATGCACGCAGATCAAGTAAGCAACCCCTCATACATATTTCAAAGTAGCTTGCAGCCTCTCAATTTTATCTTAAACATTTGTTTCCCTTTCTCAGGATTACTGTCCAGACCCGGAAAAGTACAATCATGAAATAGTTCCACTTGAACGATCAAAAGCAAAGTTATCCATTGAAGAACTTCTGGAAGCAACCAAGAAAATAGAGCCATTTCCGTGGGATGATCAAACGGACATGCCTGTTGGTGATATGCTTGCTGATTTGATAAGGAAATTCATGTCTATTTTCAAATGAGGCCATGGACAGAAGCAGAAAAATAGCAACATCATAGAATCATAAACAAAGTAAAAGGAACTGCAGGTGCCTAATAAAATGCCCTTACATGCTAATGTCATAATATTTCTGACATCAACGATTTAAATAAAAGAATCTGCATTTCCAATCTGAATCAGATATACATTTACATTTTGGTAAATATTTAATTACCAATAATCACCGCAAGAACAAAATCCATCTCTAAAATGGTGGAACCTATGGATATCCCGCATAATAATTTCTCGACACATAAGCTTTGAAATAAGTTTTATTACAGTGTGGCAATCCCCACATACGCGAAGGTTTTTAGTGATTCTGATAGTTGTCCCTGGACCAATGTTAATAAGAGCAAAAGCAACAGCCAGTCTCTCACTGTGATCCCAAAGCAGCTTCTCCTTTACTACTTCGTCAACATCATAGAGCACTGAACTTGTATCTGGCTTGTATCCAGCCTCCTTCAGACGTTGTTTTAGATCCTCTAACTTGGTATATATATCTTTTGTCTGTTCATGTGACCTGTCTCCAACTAAGAACTGGTGAACCTTCCTATCCAACTCAACAAAGCTGCAGCCTGGCGGTTTCTTAAATCCCATCCTTCTCACCATTGCTCTCACTCTTTCTACAGCATCCCATCTTTTCTCAGCAGCATAAATATTTGAAAGGCAAATGTAACTACCCACCCCCTTTGGGTTCATGTCAAATGCTTTCTGTGCTGCAATCTCCGCTAGCTCAACATTCCTATGCAGCCGGCAAGCAGAAAGGAGTGCACTCCATATATCACATGAAGGTTCCACTTTCATGGCCTTAATAAGTTTGTAAGCTTCATCTAACTGCCCTGCTCGGCCAAGAAGATCCACCAAACATGAGTAGTGAGCTAGTCTAGGCTCAATGTTGTAATCCTTTGTCATTCTGTGGAAAATTTCTTTACCTTCAGTGACTAATCCTGCATGGCTACAAGCAAACAAAACCGAAGTAATAACACCCTCATCAGGAGTGATGTTGGTTGCTGTCATTTCATGAAAAAGAGAAATAGCTTCTCTTCCCATCCCGTGAACTCCATATGCAGAAACCATTGCACTCCAAGAAACAAGAGTTTTGTTAGCCATCTCATCAAAAACATGTCGCGAACAAGCCAAACTTCCACATTTTGAATACATGTCTACAAGAGCAGTTCCCACAATGCTATTGTCGTTAAACCCTTTCTTAACAAGAAATGTGTGAACAGACATGCCAAATTGCAAGGCCGTGATTTGATTAGAAGCTCCAAGCACAGCTACAACTGTGACTTGATCGGGCTCTCCTTCCACAACCATTTGACAAAACAGTCTTAAGCTCTCAAAAGCATTATCATTCCGCGCATAGCCAGAAACGATAGAATTCCATGACACAGTATCTTTCTGTTGCGCCGCCTCAAATAATTTTCTTGCATCAATCATAGAATTACAATCACAATACATTTGAATTAATGAATTTGGCAAGAAATCATTCTTAATCTTAAAACTATTTCGAACAACATAACTATGAATCTCTCTCCCCTGTTTCACTGCCTCAAGCTCACCACAAGCAGAAAGCAGAGCAAGCAAAGTCGTGCCATCCGCAATAAAACCAGCTTGTCCCATTGAATCAAAAAAACCAAAAGCCTCTCTTGCTTTATCATTCCTCACATAACCCGAAATCATAGTATTCCAAGAAACTAAATCTCTATTAGGCATTCTATCGAACACCGTCCTTGCTAACCTTACATCACCAAACTGCAAATACATTGCAAGAAGTGAATTACCCACATAGACATCCGACTCAAAGCCATTAACCACAACCTCAGTATGAACTCTCCTCCCCATTTCCACAAGCAGCAACTCACCACACGCCTTTATAACAAAAGGGTACGTAAAATTATCAGGCTTCTGCCCAAAACTTACCATTTCACGATATAAAACAAGTGAGTTTAAAGCCAGTCCATTACAAGCATAACCCCTGATCGTAGAATTCCACAAGAAGGAATTTTTCAACACTATCCTGTCAAATATGAACCGAGCTTGGGTCATGACACCGCAACTCGCGTAAAATGCAGCGAGTTTGGTGCTTAAATAAGTATTGTTTCGGAGAGTGCCACAAATGATAATGTGGGCATGGAGTTGCTGGCCTTGTTTGAAGGAGTTTCCTTTGGTGAGTGATTGTAACTTGGACCCACATTGAAGAGAAGAGAGGGAGTGCGTGCTAGCATGTTGTTGCTGTTGTTGTATGAGTATGGAGTGAGTTGTGGCATGTGTAGATGTCTTGAACTTGAAGAGGGTTTTATTTTGAGGTTTAAGCTTAAGCCTAAGGAGACTTCCACTCATTTCGGTGAAGAAGAGATTCGGACACCGCTTTCTCACTCAAATACTACATCTCTTCCCTCCTTCAGCACACTGTTGAATTCTTCTCCTTTTATTCTCCTTTGAGCAAGTAAAACTCTATGGACACCCTTAACATCGCGAAAATACTGCGGTACCCTTGGCTCAATTCAGATTCGAACTTCGAACTTTTAAAAATTAACAATTTAATCCTTGTAATTAATTTAAGACAATCAAACAATTAATTATAAGCAGACAGTTAATTCGAAAATTTGCCAGTTTAAAGTAGTTCACCCAAACTGATAGTATAAATATTCTTCTTTATTAATTATGTTAATTTTGTGTGTTTCTTTTAAATATTCATCGAATATATTAAAAAAAAAAACCTTCTATTTTCTCTACTTATTAGCTTTCTATGTGAATGCTTTATTTATTTATTTATTGACATGCATTACTAAAACCTTGACTATCATCACATTACTCGACAATTTTATGTCAATTTTGTAAAAATTAAAATCATAATTTTTTATTAAAAATAAATAATTTTTTCTAACAAAATCTGTCACATGTTTTCAAATAGATAGGTTAACTATTCATCATCATGCACATGCATTACATAACAGAATATATTACTGTATATTTTTATTATCTTACAATTGATATTCTTTACTCGTTGACATATATTATTAATATATCGAATGATATCAATTGTCTTACAATATTAGGTTATTTTACTATGTCATTTTTTTTAAGTTAATTTTACCATTTTTTCACTCTTTCTATTTATATTTATTAGAAAAAAATTTTGCCACACATTTATAAATGGATAGGTTGAGATTATATCTGTCAAGACGTGCATTATAATAAATGAACCATTAGATAATCGAAAATAATGTCAAATTATTGAATATAAATATCTTTTAAGATTCTAATATCATATTATCATGTTAGTTTTATATATAAGAAATGAACTATTATATTGAATGATATGAGTCTTATATTATTAAACATCTCTATGTCATTTTTGTAGAAGTTAAACTATGATGACTTGCGGGTCCCACACAATCACGAATTGTCCGCTTTAGGCTACCCGCGTCGGGCCTGACGCACAGGGCCGCACAGCCCATCCCGCTGTATCAGGCCCCCTCACGGCTTTGTCCACTTTGGGCTGTCCTCATCAGATCGAAGCCCTTCCCGCTTAATCAAACACCCTCATGGCGCGTCCCCCACTCGAATCCGAGACCTTCTCAAAGGCACCCGCAGTTCATCATGAGTACCATTCGAGCTAGTGTTGTGGAATTCCAATATATATATATTACAATTTTAGAAATATGCCATGTTTAAATAAATGAGAATTGGTTGGATTATGGTAGTGGGCTTGTGTTGGAATTGATAAGGATGAATTGGGCTTAGATTGCAAATGAATGGACTTAGGCCTATGGGTAGCCTTGGATATATAAGAGAGACATGAGGATTCCAAAAAAGGGGGAGATATTTTTTCATTTCGGGATAGAAGAGGAGAGTCTGACGGGTTAAAGGGAGAGGGAAAGAAGAAGAAGAAGAAAAGAGAAGGAAGAAAAAGAGAGGAAAAGAAGGAAAAATCAAAGAGGTGTATAGGCTTGAAAACCAGGAAGGGATTTTCTAACACTATACTTACATCGTGTTATGTATTTTGCTATTTTGATTGATATTGGTTTGTTATGCATGTGATTTATTGTAAATTGATTGTTCTGTTGCTTGGAGAATGAATTATGTGTAAGAATTAAGTGTTTATGAAGTGAAGTAGAGGTTGTTCTTAAAGGGAGTTGTAGTTCATGTGACTGTTCTGTGTTATTTGAGCTGCCACATTTTTCTGGATTGTAAATTGTATGATTTTTCATTTGTTTAGAAAAATAGACATATGAAGCTTTAAATAGTCACTGATTTCATTGAATTTGGAGTTAAAATGGATTTTTAGTGAATTTTTGAAGTTGGAAGTCGAAATTTGGAAATGAGATGCTGTAATAGACTTAATAGAACAGGTTCACAACTCTGGATTCAGATACTGATGTTTCATCCGACAACACTCGACATTCGTTTGTCGAGTGAATATGTCGAGTGTCGGGTGTGAACGGGTCAAGTGTCAAGTGGTTGTTATCTAATGTCGAGTAGAATATGTCGAGTGTTGGGTGTGAACGGGTTAAGTGTCGAGTGGTTGTTGTCTAGTGTCAAATGTCGAGGGTGAACATGTCGAGTGTTGAGTGAACAGTGTCACGTGCTGCATGCACGACTCGACGTGCATGTTCGAGTGTCGAGTGTTGGGTGCGAATAGTATTGTGTGTCGAAAGGCATCTGTCGAGTGTCGGGTGTGAATAGCATCAAGTGTCGAGTGAACAACGTCGTGTGTTCATGCACGACTCAATATGCATGAGTCGAGTGTCGAGTGTCGAGCAGCATAGTATCAAGTGTCGAACAGAATTACAGAACCGACCCAAATCGACTGCACACTTCCTGAAAGTCCAAGATTTTTTATAAAAATTGTATTTTCTTGAAATTTATCGTAGAAGTTATATTGAAAGGTTGTAAATATATGCATTGGACCTTGGATGGGTGGTTTTGTATACGGATCCAAGGAGAATGCGAATATGAAATTCTTAGTGTTGGACCTTGGATGGGCCGTCTTGTATATGGATCCAAGGGGAACATGAATATAAACTTGATGTGTTTGACCTTGGATGGATCGTGGGAAACATTAGATGAAAGATTTTGATTGTTAAGTGAATAAGTGATACCTTGATGTGTGAATGAGAATGATTACTTGACTTATTATAATTGGTTGTGTAACTATGTAATTAAGTAACGATTTGAATGCTTGTAATTTACTATAATGTTAGAATCTTTCCTATTGGGCTATATGCTCACCCCTTCCTATATAGGTATACAAAAAGATATTCGTACTAGTGGTGTTCCAGAGCTTTCCTAAGGAGTCTGGGCGTTTACATGCATGCGATGGTTTTGGAAAAAGTTTTGACTAGTCTATATTGTGATAGAAAATTTTATTATGTGATTATCAGCCCATGTTCTAAGTATGGTCATCAGTGTATGTAAAGTTTATCTTGAATAAATAGCCAGATGTTGTAATAGATTCATGTGAAATGTATAAATATATGAATGAATTGGAAAATGAAAAAAAAAGTGAGATATTGATGATGTCTTTTTATTATTTTTCTTAATCAATCACCCTTAAAGCCTCTAAATAAAAGATTTTAGGGCGTGACATAAACTTTCCTTTTTAAGTGATAATAAGTTATTTTTATCTTGACAATGTTGCCACACATCTTGAAAGAGATAGATTGAGGTTTTGTTAATGTTGACATTTATTATAATAAATAAATTGTTAGATAACTCAAAATGATGTCATCTATATACCTAAATGTGAAATCATTTTCGGTTATTATGGTAGTATTATATATAAGAAATAAACTATTATATTGAAATACAACAATTGTCTAACATTATTAAATATTTCTTTGTCGTTTTTATAGAAGTCAAACTTACCTTTTTAATAGATTATAAGCTATTTTTATTCTAACAATTTTGTCACATGTCTTAAGAGATAGATCGAAATTTTATTAGCGTTGACATATATTATAATAAATAAATTGTTAGATAACCGAAAATGATGTCACATCATTCAATTTGAATGTGTTTTAGAATTCTATTACATATTATCATGAACATGTATTATATAATAAATGAACCGTTAAATAAAAAAGATATTATGTCATCAAATCTTAATAACTTCTTGGATTATAGTGTTATAAGCGATGTGTTTGAAATAAATACCATATAGAATACTTTGATACTTTATTTTGGTTGGACATAAGTATTTTCTTATTAATATTTAGTGATAAATTAACTTTGTATTTGAATTTTTTTTTACATACGTAGTTTGATAAAATTCAGAATCATAACACATTTTAAAAAATAAAAATGAAAACAAAAATAAATGGAGATGCGGGGTATCGATCCCCGTACCTCTCGCATGCTAAGCGAGCGCTCTACCATCTGAGCTACATCCCCTTTTGCTTTCTAACGTTTTATGTTTGCAAATATCTGATTTGCTGCAGTTCTAGATCATTTAGGAGAAGTTAGCCGATTTGTGAAGAATCTGACAAACGGTGTATAGCCTAGAGAGATATCCAAAGAATTTTATTCGAAAATCAATATTGCAGTTTTAAGTGAATGTATTGTATACTGAAGCTGTTCCAGTTGAAACTAAACTCGGAAAGTAGCTATCAAAGCTGATTACTACTTAAGCTATTGTTCCATTTTGCTCGTAGTTTCATGATTACTTTCCACTATCTCAAAATGGGTTAATGCGTGCAGCGTGGTAAAATGCAGTCCCTTCTGTGGCCCCGCTAGCTTCTGCTGCGGTCTCGAATTCGTGCCATCTAGACATTTTGGGTGCGTTGCATGACATAACTTTGGTTTGTTGTGATGAATTCATTCAGTGATGATGGTTGAGGAATTTTGGACAAATGTTGCCTAGTCCAATAGTTACATTAATTATGTTCCCTTGTTACGTAGCCTGAAATTTAATGCACTCTCATCACCACTTGATCATCCTCACTACAAGCTCACTCCATTTCTCGCTTTCATCATCAATCTGATACTGCTCTCAATTCCAGTTCACATGGGTCGTAGAAAGATAGAGATATAGAAAATAGATGATCCTGGTAATGTTCAAATCACTTACACCAAGCGCAGAGATGGGATCATAAAGAAGGCAAATGAATTATCTCTTTTATGTAGTGCTGATGTTGGCCTTCTGATGTTTTCTCCAACTGGTCGATTGACAAGGTTTTCCAGCAAAGGTTGATACTAATTTTAGTATTCAATTCTGCTCGTGTTTTATCATTAATACTTGCAGCTAGCTAGATATTAATTTTTTTTCTGTGGCTTTCACAGGATTGAGGATATGTTTCTTCGCTACTTTGAGCAAAATGATGGATCTCAACAGTGTGTCTTTGTTCTTGTCTCTCATATTTTTTTTATTTGATCAGACTATTAATAATATTTATTTCATTATTTGAGGTTACTAATTAACCAGTTTGCTTTAGTGATATTTTTCATTGTTCATGTTTTTCTAACGCTTGCTTGCGTCTGGATGTCAAGACCTATTCAAGATGAATAGGTAATTATTAATCTCTCTCTTCTCTTCATTATTGTGCGTGCGTGCGTGCGTTTCACATAAGCCGAAATCATAGTATTCCAAGATACTAAATCTCTATTAGGCATTCTATCGAACACCGTCCTTGCTAACCTTACATCACCAAACTGCAAATACATTGCAAGAAGTGAATTACCCACATAGACATCCGACTCAAACCCATTAACCACAACCTCACTATGAACTCTCCTTCCCATTTCCACAAGCGGCAACTCACCACACGCCTTTATAACAAAAGGGTAAGTAAAATTATCAGGCTTCTGCCCAAAACTTACTATTTCACGATATAAAACAAGTGAGTTTAAAGCCAGTCCATTACAAGCATAACCCCTGATCGTAGAATTCCACAAGAAGGAATTTTTCAACACTATCCTGTCAAATATGAACCGGGCTTGGCCGCTTGGGTCATGACACCGCAACTCGCGTAAAATGCAGCGAGTTTGGTTCTCAAATAAGTATTGTTTCGGAAAGTGCCACAAATGATGATGTGGGCATGGAGTTGCTGGCCTTGTTTGAAGCAGTTTCCTTTGGTAAGTGATTGTAACTTGGACCCATATTGAAGAGAAGAGTGGGAGTGCATGCTAGCATGTTGTTGCATGAGTATGGAGTGAGTTGTGGCATGTGTAGATGTCTTGAACTTTAAGAGGGTTTTATTTTCAGGTTTACGCTTAAGCTCAAGGAGACTTCCACTCATATCGGTGAAGAAGAGAATCGGACACCGCTTTCTCACTCAAATACTACATCTCTTCCCTCCTTCAGCACACCATTGCGAAGGCCAAGTACAATTCTTCTCCTTTTAGCAAGGAAAATATTGTGGACGCCCTTAACATTGCGAAAATACTACGGTACCCGTGGCTTAATTTATGAATATTCCAACTTCGAACTTTTAAAAATTAACAATTTAAACCTTGTAATTAATTTAAGACAATAAATCAATTAATTATAATATTATTAATTTTTCCTCTAAAAGTATAATGACTGAAATTTATTTTCGAAAATTTGCGAGTTTAAAGTAGTTCACCCAAACTGATAGTATAAATATTCTGCTTTACTAATTATGTTGATTTTGGGTTTTTTTTAAATATTTACCGAATAGATTAAAAAAAAAAAACCTTCTATTATCTCCGCTTATTAGCTTTCTATTTGAATGTTTATTTATTTATTTATTGACATGCATTACTAAAATGTTGACTATCATCATATTACTCGAGAATTTTATGTCAATTTTGTAAAAATTAAAATCATAAATTTTTATTAAAAATAAATAATTTTTTCTAACAAAATCTGTCACATGTTTTCAAATAGATAGGTTAAGAATTCATCATCATGCACATGTATTACATAACATAATACATTATTGTATATTTTTATTATCTTACAATTGATACTCTTTGCTTGTTAACGTATATTATTGATATATCGAATGATATCAATTGTCTTACATTATTAGATAATTTTACTATGTCATTTTTTTAAAGTTAATTTTACCATTTTTCACTCTTTCTATTTATCTTTATTCAAAAAAAAAATTTGCCACACATTTATAAATGAGTAGGTTGACATTATATCTGTCAAGACGTGCATTATAATAAATGAACCATTAGATAATCGAAAATGACGTCAAATTATTGGATATAAATATCTTTCAAGATTCTAATATCATGTTATCATGATACTTTTATATATAAGAAATGAACTATTATATTGAATGATATAAGTCTTATATTAGTAAATATTTCTATGTCGTTTTTGTAGAAGTTAAACTTTCCCTTTTTAATAGATTATAAGTTATATGTGTCCTAACAATATTGTCACACGTCTTGAAAGATAGATTGAGGTTTTATTAACGTTGACATGCATTATAATAAATAGACTATTAGATAACTGAAAATGATGTCATATAGATACCTAAATGTGAAATCATTTTCAATTATCATTGTAGTATTATATATAAGAAATAAACTATTATTTTGAAAGACAACAATTGTCTAATATTATTAGATATTTCTTTGTCGTTTTTGTAGAAGTTAAACTTACCTTATAAGTTATTCTTATTCTAACAA
The DNA here is from genome assembly GCA_013180625.2 of Boswellia sacra. Classification (NCBI taxonomy): domain Eukaryota; kingdom Viridiplantae; phylum Streptophyta; class Magnoliopsida; order Sapindales; family Burseraceae; genus Boswellia; species Boswellia sacra. The sequence goes on along the minus strand of SNVD02010220.1, from coordinate 233,895 downwards.
TTTTGCCACACGTCTTGAGAGATAGATTGTGGTTTTATCAGCGTTGACATGCATTATAATAAATAAACTGTTAGATAACCGAAAAGAATGTCACATCATTTAATTTGAACGTGTTTTAGAATTTTATTACATATTATCATGAACATGTATTAATAATAAATGAACCATTAAATAAAAAAGATTTTTTTTTGGAAAAATTTAAATAAAAAAGATGTTATGTCATCAAATCTTAATAACTTCTAGGATTATAGTGTTATAAGTAACGTGTTTGAAATAAATACGATATAGAATACTTTGATACTTTATTTTGCTTTGACATAAGTATTTTTTTATTAATATTTAGTGATAAATTAGCTTTTTATTTTTGACCTATATAGTTTGATAAAATTCAGAATCATGACACGTTTGAAATGGAAAAGATAAAAATGAAAACAAAAGGAAGTGGAGATGCGGGGTATCGATCCCCGTTCCTCTCGCATGCTAAGCGAGCGCTCTACCATCTGAGCTACATCCCCTCTTGCCTTCTAATGTTTTATGTTTGCAGAAACCTCATTTTCTGCAGTTCATGATCATGTCGTAGAAGTTAGCCGATTTCTGAATTATCTGGTAACTGGTGTATAGCCTAGAGCGATATCCAAAGAATTTTATTCGAAAATCAATATTGCAGTTTTAAGTGAATGTATTGTATACTAAAGCTGCTCCAGTTGAAATTAACCTCGGAAAGTAGCTATCAAAGCTGATTACTATTTAAGCTATTGTTCCATTTTGCTTGTAGTTTCATGATTACTTTCCACTATCTCAAAATGGGTTAATGCGTGCAGCGTGGTAAAATGCAGTCCCTTCTGTGGCCCGCTAGCTTCTGCTGCGGTCTCGAATTTGTGCCATCTAGACATTTTGGGTGCGTTGCATGACATAACTTTGGTTTGTTGTGATGAATTCATTCAGTGATGATGGTTGAGTAATTTTGGACAAATGTTGCCTAGTCCAATAGTTACATTAATTATGTTCCCTTATTAGGTAGCCTGAAATTTAATGCACCCTCGTCACCACTTGATCATCTCTCACTATAAGCTCACTCCATTTCTCACTTTCATCATCAATCTGATACTGCTCTCAATTCCAGTTCACATGGGTCGTAGAAAGATAGAGATAAAGAAAATAAATGATCCTGCTAATGTTCAAATCACTTACACCAAGCGCAGAGATGGGATCATAAAGAAGGCAAATGAATTATCTGTTTTATGTGGTGCTGATGTTGGGCTTCTGATGTTTTCTCCAACTGGTCGATTGACAAGGTTTTCCAGCGAGGGAAGGTTATACTAATTTTAGTATTCAATTCTGCTCATGTTTTATCATTACTACTTGTAGCTAGCTAGATATTAATTTTTTTTCCTGTGGCTTTTACAGGATTGAGGATATGTTTCTTCGCTATATTGAGCAAAATGATGGATCTGAAGAGTGTGTTTTGGAACTTGTCTGAGTTGTCTCGCATATTTTTTTTTTATCAGACTATTAACAATATTTATTGCATTATTTGAGGTTACTAATTAACAAGTTTGCTTTAGTGATATTTTTCATTGTTCATGTTTTTCTAACGCTTGCTTACTTGCGTCTGGATGTGAAGACCTATTCAGGATGAAGAGGTAATTATCAGTCTCTCTCTTCTCTTCATTAATTGTGTGTGCGTGCGTTTCATTGTCTTACTTTGTGATAATTATTAATTCTCTCAGCGTCTGTACCGAAGCCTCAAGCATTCAAAATGTGAAGGAGAAATGTTGGACATGATAGCAAAGTTTGACTTCTCCTCTCTCTCTCTGTCTCTTCTCCATATGCGCACAAACTCACCTGTAGCCTTTAATTTCCGTTTCTTAATTATTAATGCTTACTTGTTTTCTGATGAAAATTGTTTCTTCTTTGATGGCATGACGAGCTCAGGAAGGAGGTAATAATCATCTTTTGTGATATGCTAACAAGACACATACATAACAGAAATTTCACTTTGTTAGCTAGTAATTGATTTTGATCTCTTTCTGGCTTCCTAGTCACTTGAGAGAAAACTTCGTGAGCTTAATCGACGACAAGATGAAGCAGAGGAAAAATTGAGGTGGTCATTTTCTAGTTCTATTATTTTAATTTACAAATTTTCTCTTTGTTATATATATTCTATAAATAATATTCGAAATATTTAACAATTAGAAATAAAATTAATTAAGCTGCAGGTTTTACCAACCAAAGGTGGAGAATATCACCAAAGTTCGTGAAGCTGATGTATGCCAGCAATACCTCATGGATGCAATTCGACATGTAGAAAGGCTGAAAGTGGGTAATTTTGCCCTGCTCAATCTGATGATCCCATTAAGCTGAAAATTAAAATCATTAATCTTCTTCATCTTTTGAGCAGGATAAGTTGCTTAGTAAAGGAAGTGAATCCAGAAATCCTACTAATTTTGAGGTAATTAACATAACAAGAGTAGCCGTTATTAACTTTAAGCTTCTTTTTTTTTTTTTTTTTGCATATGAATTTTAATCCATTGCATACTTTTTAATTTATCCGCATAGCTACAAGCTGTTGGTAACATGAATTCAAGTTTTGGAGCTAGAGAGTCCGCGGGTTCCAAAAGAAAGAGGTACTAGCTACTAGCTACAGTTTTGACTCTTAACTGTGCTTGGTTCAGTTTTTCTGGGTATCAGCCTTGGCGCTTTTGGTTGATGAGAGCCACTTCTCAGTCCTGATAGGCTGTTTATCCTCTATTTAAACTTCTTGCACATAAACATGTTTAAAGCAAAATTAGTAAATTAAAGTAATCAAGGGTTATTGAGTTTTATGATCCTGTTTGTGTAGGTATGAAAATGGCCAAGATCATGAAGCAAGCTCATCAACTGGACCCCATCTAAGCATTAAATTCCTGGAAAACAAAAGGCAGTGGATTCTTCAAAGTGGCAATAAGGCCAATCAAACTGAATGTTGACTGAAGCCTATAAGCCTTTCAGTACTGGCAAAATTACCTGTTCATAAACTTAGTAGCTTATCTGTGGTTTTCCTGGAAAGGAGAAGAGCTGCTTGGGGACGGCTCTCCCAGTAACTGCAGTTACGTTGTCCTACATTGAACTCTAAAAATGTATATATATGTATATGTACTTGGGAGTTATCTGCCTCTGGTTTTGTGCAAATATATAAATCTCCGTTGACAACCAACATCTTGTTATTATTGTTGTTGTTGTTGAAAACAGTAATGTCTTCTGGCCGGAACTGTGAAGGAATTAGAAATTAGCAACGGAGGGTATATGCGTGCCTGAATGGATCGAAAAGAGGAACCTTTTCTCTAATGTATAGTTTTTTAGCAGTCAGCACATTTCTCCTTCACATTAAAAGCCCAAGTATCTGAAGTTAGCACCATAGAGAGTGTAGCAAGAACAGCTCATAATACAGGTGTAAAGTGCAGAAAATGGAAAGATAGATAATTAAGGTAGATAAAAACTAGCTATTTAATTACCTGTCAAGTGTCAAACATGGTTAAAATAAGATTCATCCTCTCTCAAATTTCGCTGCTCTTTGGAAATTTTCTTTATTTTACAGATGGGCCAACAATTGTTTCAGAGTTGCCCAACTACAATCTCATCAGTCTTTCTTCTCTTTTCTTGCAGCGTAGTTAACATGTATAACGTAACACAATGTTAATAACTTAATATAGATGGCACCTGATGAGGAGAGAATGTCAGGCTAGGGAAATAAAGATAAAATTCGACATTTAAAACATTAGTTTAAAGATATCAAATATGCCAATTTGAAGACCTTGTTAATAGAATTTACTTTATTCGTTGACAAGTTTCGGTCATAAATATATTAGTATTTCTTTCAGTATCACTCTAATGAAATCAACCCATTTTACATTGTCCTTGATTTATGCATCATATTTCTAATGCTTTTATGGAAAATTTATTTCAATGCCACCAGATCCTTCCATCAAATGAATATAACAATACAATAACAGAAGGTGGCGTTCGATTTGTATAATGAATCTAAATATAGTTTCTTTATATAAATATATTAGTTGACTTGTAATCATATATTAGAAATGATATATAATTATAAAATTTGATGATAGAATTAAATAAATATAAAAATAGGGGATATAAAAAAAAAAACGTAGAAAGGAAACAAGCCGGGCTACCCTTCCCATGGGTGTCCCACATTGCTCTCCTCACGTTCTCCTCTCTATTACGCGTAATTTCTCTCCCCTGTCTTCACCCGGAGAACAAGAAACCTTTGAACTTCCAACAAAAACAAAATTTTAATCCTTAATCTCCTAACGTTAATTCCTGTCTCGATATTTGCAGTTTGGACGTACGTCTTGTCTTGATTGATCTTCGTCATCCCTTTTCTTGTCATTGGGTTCTTGCATGTTCATGTGCAATAACTAAAGCGATCACCATATTGATCGTTTTACTGCATTGTGTGATCAATGCATTCATTGTTGCTAGCTGATCATGTAAGAATCATCACAACGTTATTCTAAAGATTGATTGATTGATGTACAGAGAGGGAATAAAAAGGTTTTCTGGGTTTTTCTGGGCATTGGAGGCGAAAAGGAGAGAAGAAAGGAGGTAGGAGAGAGGAGGGCGTATTAATTGATAGTATATATTGTATTTGGTTTTGTTGGTTGTAGATTATTTATTCATTATTAGGTATATATCCGATGAAATGAGAAAAAATGTACGTGAAAGTGATGCTTATAATGTAAGCAATGGAATTGAGAAGAGCTGGTTATGGTGTAGTTCTTTTGGTTTTTATTTGCGCATTGGCTACAGCAAGTATAGAATGCAGGAACAAGATGCCACATACTTCTTTGGACAATGAAGGTGGATTGGAATCTCATCAGATAGAAGCAGAAATGGTATGTGAAATTTGTCTGTCTTCTTTGTAGCTTAAATTTCTATTGAATTGTATATGGCAATTTTGTTTACTTGAAGAAAGGAAAAGAGTATATATAAGAGCTACCAAGTATATATGTTAGTTGAATTCTTCAAATTCCTTGAGATTAACCAAATACAAATAAATTAAAAAAAAAAAACTAAATGAAGACTGATCATGGCAACTTATACATATATATATATAGCTGAAGTGGTTTCGTTTTGCATTTAACTGTATGATTTATCTGTTTTTGCCTTGTGTTTGTTGTTAATTACTGTCCATGATGTATTATACCTTAACCTGTTATATATATTTTCTTTAACTTCTGCTGAATTCAAGAAAACCGAGAATGGCCATGAGGAATGAGGAAAGAGCAGCAGCAGCTGAGGGAGAATGAGGAATTTTTATTTCTTATCTTCAAAAATTAAACATTTAAAATTAATTCAATTCTATGTCACAAACTTTATGCAATTCAATTGCAGGCAGAGCAGATATGGATTCGCTGCTGGAAAGAATTAATAAATGAAGAAGATGCTCTTGAGGTAGTTTTCAGATTTTATAAGCAACACGAAGGAACCACTGACATGAAATCAACAATTTTGACAAATGACAATATTCGGAAGGACATCAATGCTCTACCTCCTCAAATGAAACAAGCACTTTTGGATTGCTTAAGAGAGAAAAGTTTTCTCTTTCAGGTTTCTGGCAAGCAGGCAAGCTTCAAGCATTGGTTCGTCGAGGATGTTGAGTTACTACTAAGTTTGCCAAGTTCTCCAAGAAGATATATGGAGGTTAATGGGCCACCTGTAAGTTCTCATGCTCCGAACTCGAGGTCTATGAATCCGACACCATCCCCTGCAGAGCATATAAATTCTTTACATGCAGACCCAGTTAATTCTCCTCCTGATTCAGCTAATGTTACAAAACGAGTAGAGGAGAAACACGATGATCGCAGAATGAAGGAAATTATCATTGCTTGTTTGGCGACTTCAGTGACAACATTTGCTTTTGTTGCTCTGCTATTCTTCTGTTGTCTAAGGAACCGCAGCAAAAGAATTAGTCCTGGAGATGGACAGAAAGATGACAGGCCTCTTCTCAACTTAAGCTTATCTGCTGGTATGCATTTTGACGGTTCCGTTTTGCCATTAACATGATTTCTATGATCGGAAAGCGATGATCTCATTTCGATCACAGGGATAGTGGTGGTGGGGGACGGGTTGTTACATTATTGTTTTCTTCTGAAGCAAGTCTAATAATCTTGAAAACTTTAATCTTCAGGTTCCTCACAGCAGTCTATGAGTTTGGGAAGTTCTGGAAACAAACAAGATACTGGTAACGACGAAAAGGATGGGGGCTCCGGCACCATGAAGGGTGACAATAATTTACCACAAGCTCTATCACCAGGAGCAGGTGGAGAAGGTGGCCCTTTAAAACCACCTCCAGGAAGAGCAGTTCCTCCAGCTCCACCTCCTCAACCACCACCTCCTCCTCCCCCTAAGCCCCGGCCTCCACCACCTCCGAGAGTACCTGCACCACCAAAACCATTGGCTGCTAAAAAGAAACCTTCACCTCTTGGACCAAATGGCCAGAACAAGGGCACCACAGGCGAGGGAGATGAGGTAGATGGAGAGTCTGGAGCTGCAAAAGCCAAGTTAAAACCATTCTTTTGGGATAAGGTTGTAGCTGGCCCTGATCAATCAATGGTCTGGCATGAGATCAGTGCTGGCTCATTCCAGTAAGACTATTGATCTACCTTGAATTTATTTTTATTTTCATCTTTATTTTTTGTCTTCCTGGAACAATATATATCAAAATCTTTCCTTTAAACTTTTACAGGTTCAATGAGGAGATGATAGAGTCTTTATTTGGTTATACCAATGCGGAGAAAGGCAAGAACGAGCGCAAAAAAGATTCCAAGTCTTCCGAAAATACAATCCAGTATATTCAGATTATTGACACAAGGAAAGCACAAAATTTGTCCATTATTCTACGAGCTCTGAATTTGACTACAGAAGAAGTTGTTGATGCTTTACAAGAAGGTCTCCTCTCTCTCTAGAATTGTTTTCACCATGATAGCACACATCACATAGTTAATTGGCATCATCTATTGAGTCTCTCTATATTGAAATAACATTCTTGCTTCCCATGCTTCCTAGTACGGTTCTCGAGTTGCTATCATCAAAGTCCGTCAGTGCCTCATGCTTGTAAATTAAATCAGGTACTGAGCTTCCAGCAGAGCTCCTTCAAACTTTGTTGAAGATGGCACCTACGGCAGACGAGGAACTAAAGCTTAGATTATTCGCGGGCGATCGTTCTCAACTTGGACCTGCAGAGCGATTCCTCAAAGTATTGGTTGAAATACCATTTGCCTTTAAGCGAGTAGAGGCATTGCTCTTTATGAGTTCTCATCAGGAGGAAGTCACCGGGCTTAAAGAGTCCTTTAAAACTCTTGAGGTAACATACATGGTTCTAGAATTGATGGTACTTAAAAGACTTCTCATTTTCCTCAGAAAAAACAAGAAAAATTAATACCTGTTTCTGTACACCTCTTCAATTTTGTGTATGCATATAAGTCCGTTAATAAGGCTCTGTCTCAAATGCAGGTAGCTTGTAACAAACTGAGAAGTAGCAGACTGTTCCTAAAACTCTTAGAAGCAGTGCTGAAAACTGGTAATCGGATGAATGATGGTACCTACAGAGGCGGAGCACAGGCATTCAAGCTTGACACACTCTTGAAACTATCCGATGTGAAGGGAACTGATGGCAAGACCACACTCCTACATTTCGTTGTTCAGGAGATCATTCGCTCAGAAGGCATAAGAGCAGCCCGTGCAGCCAGAGAAAGCCGGAGCATGTGCAGCGTGAAGTCAGAAGATTTTGGTGAGGAAACAAACACACCTGAATCAGCAGAAGATTTTCGTAGCCTTGGCCTTCAGGTGGTTTCAGGGTTAAGCAATGAACTTCAAGATGTCAAGAAGGCAGCAGTGATAGATGCTGACAGCGTAACAGCTACGGTGGCGAAACTTAATACTTCACTAAGGAAAAATAGAGAGCTCCTTGAGGGTGACATGAAGGACATGGGAGAAGAGATAGAATTCCGTCAGGCATTGACCAGTTTCGTGGAGCGTGTAGAAGGTGATATTGCATGGTTACTAGAAGAAGAAAAGAGGATAATGTCACTTGTTAAGAGCACAGCAGATTATTTTCATGGGAATTCAGGCAAGGATGAGGGCTTGCGTTTGTTTGTTATAGTAAGGGACTTCTTGATAATGTTAGATAAGGCATGCAGAGAGGTTAAAGCCACAAACAACAAGCCAACCAGACCGTCCCGGAAAGAGAATCTAACACCATCAAATTCCACAGAAAAACGGCAGCCATTTTCGGATGTTCGTCAGAAACTATTTCCTGCAATTGTAGATCGGCGGATGGATTTTTCTAGTTCTGATGATGAGAGCTAGCCCATCTCTTTGCTGTATTCTACATAGGTAGGCCAACGTTCTTTGACTTTTGTTTTTCATTTTTTCTCCTTCTGTACTTCATGAAAGGAAAAAAAAAATTGAAGATATTCTTCTTTTACCTAACTTCACTAGTAAATGGCTTCTTGTGTCCAGTTGAGTAATGTGATTGTAAATGAAATAGCTGGGAAGATACCCCTTCCATCCCTCCGCAAAAATTAAAAAAAAAAAAAAAAAGGCTAACGAACACTTTTGGAGCTTGATTATATATTACTATGCAACTTGGTTTTTTTTATTCTACCGAAATATATTCAAGCGTTCTGAATATGTTGTGTTGCGGGAGAAATGAAATTATATGATTTTTCCATTCTCTTTCACTTTCATTATAGTTGTAACGCCCCAGTATTTGAAATATGGAGAATTATTGCTTTGATTGAAAAAAGGTGTTTTGGTGCTTTTGTAAGGTTATGATTTTCCTCTCGGATTAGGATTTATATTTAGGTGATATTCTTAATTCAAATTAGATATTAAGAATTATTGTTTTGATTGAAAAAGGGGAGTATCGCTACTTTTGTAAGGTTATAATTTTCCTTTTGGGCTAGGATTTATATTTGAGGGACATTACTGATTCTAATGGGAAATACAGGATTTATATTTCTTTCACTTATCACTTGACACTTAAAGTGTTAGATTTCAATCTTAAAATTTTTGTTTATTGTTCTATTTAGCATTTTTTTTAAGTGGTAAATCACTTAATTGAAAAAGTGAAAGTTTATCACTTTTTCTAATCACTATTGTCTAAATAAGCTGTTAAAAATTTTATTTCATAAATATCCCTACATATTGAAATAATATAAAATTTGTCAAATCTTCTAATCATTATTGTCCAAATGAGGTGCTAAAAATTTTATTTCATAAATATCCCTACATATTAAAATAATGTAAATTTTATCAAATTTTTATTTATTAGTATTATTTTAATTTATTAAAAGGTACAATTTTTGGTATATTTGTTATTGTTTTAGTATTTATTATCAAATTGTTACATTATTTATTACTATATTTATAATTACCATATTAAAATATGACAAATATTTTTTTATTGATAAACTTTCATTTATTTCTATTAATATTTCAAATTAATTAGCTAATGATATATTGAGTAATAACAATTGAAAAATTTGATATTATTATAAATAGCGAGTTTTAAAATAGACAATATATTTGAATTTTATTACATATTATAGAAACAGTTTTATTGAAACTTCAAAAGTTATTTATTATATTGCTAATAACATTTTATTTTATTTAATAGTGTAAATTTAAAGTAAAAAAATTAATATTTAATATTGTCAGTTAAAAGACCATATTAGCTTTTTTTTTCTTTTTAAGTTTATGAAATGGAAAACACTTTAATTAATAAAATTAATCTTTTATGATTCAAAATATGGTCCTCAAAATGTAATGGATAAAATACTACTCTTACAATTTCTTTTATACAAATTGATATGACTTAAACTTAATCTAATTGGAGGAATGAATTTCAAAAATTTATAATATTAATGATATAGTAGTTATACAATAATATCATATGAGTTTATATAATATAATATTAACTATTTAAATGAAAAAGAATTTTTATTTAATTTTAGTTAATAATTATTTTTTAAAGGTTGTAAGAAATATAATATTAATTATTTAAATAAAAAAGAATTTTGACTTAATTTAATTAACTATTTAATTTTTAAAAGATTGTATAAATATAAATATAAACATTTTATATTTTAACAACGGTAAAAAAAGTCACATTAAAGGTAAAATATTCTCTTACCACTTTTTTAAATGGTATCTAAAAAAACAAACAAACATTCTATTAAGTGGTATAAATTAAGTTCTAAAAAGTGTTTAAATCTAAAAGTGTTAAGTGATTGAAAGAAACACCACCTAAGTGATCTAAAGAGTTTGCGAATGTGATTTATGATTTATGAAGAAAAAATTAGTTCGTATGTGCTTTATAAATGTCTTTGTGTTATGTGGAGACATGTGTATGATACATAACCAATGATATTACAAACAGGTGATGCCACTAATAGTTATACGTAAGGAGTGACTAGGTACTAATAAGATATATCATTGACAGCAATCATAACATATGATATATTCCTTAAAAATGATTAGTGAAAGGTCTGTCGTTAATGATAATACATAACGAATGACATATTTAAGTGTGTTAAAATGAAAGTCTTGCTAAGTTAAAATTTATCTACTCATATTCTTGATATGCTTACAGTGTATTATGATATGTGTTTGTGTATGTATTTTCTATATGAAGAACCAATTTTCATATTGAGTTATATACTCATTCTAGTTTATTGTAATTTCAATTTTCTAAATGTAGCCAAGCATTCTTCGAAAATTAAGAGATAAAAATATTGATAGATCTTGACAACGAGGCTTCCATTGGTGTATGAGGGATTGTATTTATATCATTGTAGTTATATAAGAATTAAGGTAAGTGTTGCACGGCGAAGCATGGTGAATTTTTGTAATTGAAAGTTTACCCGCAATAAGTTTGGTTTTATTTTTATAAGATCATTTCTCTTACCTTTCCTAGTTTAGGGCGTGACAATAATGTTAGACTCACGGTATCCGATACTACTGAACAATGTTTTGAGAACTTGATAGATTCTCCAATCCAGTTTCAGTATTTCACACAACATTCTTTACTTCTTATACAAGCTTGGCGTTGACAAATAACAACCCTACTCCCACACACTTATCATACATATATGGAAACAACTAACGCTTGTTAAGTAGAAGTTCATTTGATTGACTACTACATAGTACCAACTTTAATTATAATATATCAATTTTCTATTTCATGATTGGAATTATCTTCAGTTTATGTTGAAGTTGCTGGCTTCCCAATGTGTAACAAAGTAACAATTCCTTCCTTCCTTGTGCTGGCGTAATTGTGGTAGGCTATGTTGGGGGAATTTTTAACTACATATGATGTCATAACTTTATACCATTGGGTTTGGACCAGTAGCTGCGATGAGAATACAAAACAACGGCGGCTACAGAGAGCCCAAACATCCTAACCCTCCACCCATTTTTTTTTTTTAATCAACTTCGTCCAATAAAATCACAACAAAGCTATTCCAAGGCATCTGATCTCTGCACCTGAGCCAATGATATAAAGCCACGTCAACCTATTCTCCAATCAAAAACCCTAGAATCTGTATTTTTTCTCTCTTTATGGATAGCCTGAACTGAACTGTGATAACATCCTTGTCTCTTCAATCTGAACAAAATACGTAATGGCTCGAAAGAGGCGCGTTGAGGTTGAGCAGGAGTCATCAGGGCTAAACGACACCGTGGAAGAAGTGAAAAAGGATCAATTTCAGTCCCCTGTGAAAGATCGCAACTCCTCAGATGATGAGACGGAAGATACAGTGACAGCTCCATCCCCTAACGTCTCCGATTTCGTCATCAGGCCCATCGTCACCGAAAGGTCACCCACGAATGAGAGAGGCCAGGCGGGGTTAGAGTCGAAGAGGAAGAAACTCATAGAAACAGCTAGTGTCGTTTTGGGTTTGCCTAAACAGAATGTGAACGCAAAGAAGAAGTTGGTTTCCCATCATGAACGTGAAGTGAAAGGGAAATTGAAAGACGAAGTGGGTCCAAAGCGGCTGAGTGAGTTGTTGAAGCTGGAATTATTGAAGGCGGGAAAGGCAATGGAAACAGATTTGTCAGCACTTGATGTTGGGATGGATGTATTGAAGGAGCAGATGGGAGGGTTTTGGAGTGATGAGAAGGATAAGGAGATGGGCGAGAAGAATAAGAAGTGGCAACAACAGAGGTTGGAGTTATATATAAAGAAACTTGAGCTGGTTCAGGAGCACACTAAATTGGTTTTGGATGAATTAGTGTCACAGAACAAATAGGCTGTGCTCTGGCTTTTACTGAACTGTATCTCTGTATTTTTTATGTTGGAAAGGGAACGGTTTTCTTTATCTGTTGAGAGTTTGAAAATTATGATGAATTGTGTTCTGCTCCTTAAGTACGACTTAAAAGTTCTATCTTCATCTCTTAATTATCTTTTTGTTCTGTGTATTTACTGCTATCTCGTCAAAATCGTTTTATGACACAGCCTCTAATGGGGAGTGAAGGATTTCTGACAAATACACTTCAGACAGTAGAGGATTTCTTGATTAGAAGAGATAAATTGCGTAGATGAATAGGCTTTTTTAAATCAGCTGGATATTGAAGGTAAAATTCTACTCTCTTTAAGATAAGATGGAGGCTTTTTACCTGTAAACAGTAAATACAGTTGCAATGCCGTTCTCCTCGTCCTTGAGCACAGATTTGTGCATTTTAACAAAGGTGAAGATGATGAAATATTATGACGCATCCACTTTTTTGCCTGCAATGGTCTGAGAAATTCCTTCAGTTATGATGTCCCGTCAATCATGAAACATCAGGTTCAGGACTTGTTGTCAAAGCCATCTTCTATAGTACAATGTGGGAAAGATATGCCTAGACTCGTGCTCTGACAATCGGGCATGGCTCTCCAACCTGAACATATGGAGTCAGGGAATTGAATGGACTCTTTACATCGCCATTTTCAGAAAACTCCAGATAACCAACTCTAACTCCTCACTCCACACGTGATAGATTTCTCCACTAACAAACTCTTTGATGTTGCTATCTACTTCAATTATACTCCTTCCAGATTCCTTCTTCATCCTTCTGTCCCTCGTTAGTTTCCGAATTTGCAGCGCATCTTCCCACATTCCAACATCTGCGTAGATATTTGATAGGAGTACATATACCCCACAGTCATCTGCTTTCAGCTCCACAAGCTTGTTCACTATAACTTCTGCCAGAGATACATCTTGACAAGTTCGACATGCCATGAGAAGAGTTCCCCACAAAGCTGAACTAGGTTTCATAGGCATGGACTCTATAACATTCAGGGCTTGCTCTAATTGTCCTGCCCGGCTGAAAAGATCTACTAAACAACTGAAATGTTCAAGCTTAGGTTTAATTCTACCATCTTTTTTCATGGATTGAAAAATGTGGAATCCTTCAGTTACAAGACCAGCGTGGCTACATGCTGTTAGAACACCAAGGTATATTAGATCATCTTTTGGAATCCCCTCTTTCTCCATCTGAGCAAAACATTCTAGAGCTTCCTTTCCAAAACCATTCATACCAAGTCCAACAATCATCACATTATAGGAAATGACATTCTTTTTGGACATGCAATAGAAGATCCTTCGAGCCTCATCAAGGTTCCCACATTTCATATACATGTCCACTAAAGCAGTTTGAACAACCATGTCCATTGTGATTCTGGTTCTCCTTATATACGTGTGTATCCACCTTCCCTGGTCAAGTGCACCCAACTGGGCACAAGCTGATACTGCACCCATAACAGATACCAAATCGGGTCTCACGCCTTGACAAAGCATCTGCCTAAAAAGATCCAAGGCTTCCTTGGGATTTCCATGCTGAGCATATCCATCTATCATAACGCTCCATGAAATCACATTTTTCTCTGGCATCTCTTCAAATAATTGACGAGCAGTCATTAATTCTCCTTTCTTTGCGTAAATATCAATTATAGAATTCCATGAAACCAAATCTTTGGTGGGCATCCGGTCAAAAAGAGTGCGAGCAGAATCAGCATCATTACTCCTCTGTGGAAAGACAAAAAAAAATAAATAAGTTGAACCAATATTAAAAATCAAATTTTTTTAAGAAATAATAAAAAAAGGCAAAGGTATATTAATATTAATAGATCAAGGCAAAGTTTTGTCAGTGCCTTAGAAAGCAAATTGAAGTAGCAGCATTCTTTTAATAGCTGACCTTCCCATACCCATCAATCATAATGGACCATGAAATCACATCCCTGTCCGGCATTTCGTCGAATACCTTCCGTGCTGCCCTCATTTCCCCACTTTGCACGTATCCACCCAACATCAAGTTCCAAGATACCAAATCCTTAACCACAGACTCGCCAAACACCAGCCCAGCACAGCCCATTTCTCCACATCTACAGTACATTCCAATCAAACCATTCACCACAAACACATCACAACAAAACCCTCTCTTCATTATCTCAGCGTGTATCTCTTTCCCTTCAACCAACCCCATTAACAGCCCACACGCCTTCAACACTAGTGGGTAAGTGTAATTGTCAACCGAAAGCGCCTTCCGTCTCATATTGACGTAAAAATCAAAAGCCTTTCGTGGGTTTGAGCTTTGAGTATAGCCTTTGATCATAATGTTGTGCAGGAAAACATTTGGTTGGGGAATTTTGTCGAATAACAGCTCTGCATGGGCCATGTGGAGCATGTTTGATGACGTTAGTGAGAGCAGTAACTGGGTTGAGATAAAAGGGTCAATGATAAGGTTGTTGGTAATGAGTTGGGAGTGTATTTGGAGAACTTGTGAGGTTGTTTTGGAGATTTGAAGGAGGGAAAGAAGTGGGTTCTTCAGTTTCATATTCATGGCATGGAGTTGAGTTTGAGCTGGTAAACATGATTTGAAGGTTTCAAGGAGGGTTTAAATTTAAATGGTCAAGCGCTCGGCAATTGGTTAAGAAATCTACTGCCATTTACAAATATCAGAATTTTTACTACACCTCTAATCTTAACTAGCCGATAAATTAGTTGGCTGTTAGTTATTGATTAACAAAGTGAACTTTTAATTCCTCCATTGTTGACGGGCTTGAAAAATAGCTACATAAAAGAGGCTGGAGATCTGATCTTCTAAGAGAAGATGTTGCAGGGGATCTTATGCAACAGTATTAATTGCAGTTTCGGATTTAATTTATTTATTTCATGGCGTTCAAAGTCCAACTCATGGTTGACGGTTTGATAGCAGAGACGGAAGACTCAATGAGAGCTGAAAGCTCGGCAGGGGACTCATTGCTCGTCTTAATGACACACTGAGATTTCTTTGCTGGAAGGAATTTTAACTAGCAAGAATTATAAACATGTTTCTGATCAGGACTCAATGTTACCAATCTATTATTTCATTTTATGAAGGAAAATGTTTTATATAATTTTCTTGTGAATTTTCTTTAAGATTTCAGCTTCTCAATTTTAGATTTAGGTTGTCATTTCCTGTAAGATCTCACTTTCTCAATTTTAGATTAAGTATTGAAGAAAAAATATATATTTTTTTAAAGGGTAGAATGAAGAAGGGAAGGAGGTTTATATGTAAGATGAAAAGCACGAATTAATAAAAATAAGGGGCATGAGATGAGTCTTTTGTAAATAATTAAATATTTCATAATTGTATAATATTTGTTAATTTAAAGCTTTAATTATAAACTTTATTCCAGTTATCAAATCCTCCACTGAGAGACTAGCTAGCCCTAGTTGTGGCTGGTATAACAAGGCAGAGTTTCAAACGTCTATACATAGAAGCACTAAAAAGTAAAGTCGTGATTTCATGGAATAATATATATAATTACAAGAAAGACAAGGGACCCATGCACATTACTAGAAGTGAGAAACAATATTGTAACGTATTAAAGTACTAATTAGATTATATATAATTATCACCGAATACCCATTACTTAAATTTAATTAAATTACGGAAACGGAATGAACATATAAAAGATTGATTAATTAGAATATTTATATTAGTTTGTCCCACATCACATGCCATTAATTACTATTGACAAGGGAAATTAACAGTGCTAGTGCTAGTGCTAGTGCTATCGCAGATACATGTAATTAATTTTGTAAAAAAAGGGTAATGATGTAGCAAGAAAGCGATTGATTAGTAAAGTTGAAAACAGTCTTAACTCTTAAGACTTAAGCATGGCCTCCATGCTTCTCTTCTTCAACAGCAGCAGACGAAGAAACATAATATGCAACACAGAACAAGCCATGAACGAAACACAGAATCCCTCCAATAGATAGAAAATGGTGGTGTGTGAACCCACAGGAAGCTCTTGACTTGTTGTTGGACATTGTCCCTATCACTAGCATTGCCAATCCAACGGCTAATATGATCCTGACCAATAATTATCAACACACCACAAGGTTAATAATTAAATAAATAAAAATTATCAAACGGGTTGGGGTTGAAATTAATTAATTATACGTACCAAGAGAAGAGGAGGCAAGCCAGGGAGAGTTGCCTGTTGGGGGAAGCCTTTTGGAACTCATCCTGAGAACAAACGCACATGCACCCACCAAGTAGGTTTGCAATAACATGAGCTAAAACTAGAAGTGCAGATGCAGCCAAGCCAAGTTTGAAAGCATCTTGGCTTGGCTCTCTGCACTCAAATATCCACAGCCTCAAATGGTTAACCTGTATAAATTAAGCAAGTTGCATGCATATGCATACATATATTTCAAGTTAATTTTTGCGAGGAAACCACATAAAAACATACATACACAATAATCTTTTCCATGGCATTCACAGGAAAACATTTATACATGCATGTACCTTGTTTTGTGCAACTTCAGCTTGGATGCCAAGAATCCCAGCAGCAACATCCAAGGCCACAATTATAAGACAAGCAAAGACTCCTACTAGTTTAACCATTGTGTAGATATGGAAACAAACACAGCACAGGGGATGACAAGAAGAACAGAAATTAAAGAAATGGGGTTGGGTTGGTCTAATCTAATGATGAAAGTGTCAATATATTGAGGGAGGGATATGAGGACCAGTTAAGCAAGTATAAGTAGGAGTAGGTAAAAGTTTCTTTTGTCTACACAGTGGAAACTTTAGATTGCTTTTTGACGCCTACTTTCTACTTTATTTTTCTTCCTTCTATTTATCTTGGATTCCTTTGATGGGATAGCAAGGAAAGTAGGGTACAAACCAGCTCATAGAACCTCATGGAGGAGCGTGCAGAGGCATCAAGCCAATGGCCCCATAGCTTGATCGGTGGGAAATCTTTGCGGCTTTTGGCTTTGGATTTGCATAGATCACTTATTTCCAACTTTCCATAAATTACATTTGGCTTTTGGTAAAAAAATTTCCGCCATTGTATTTGTATATATTTAAGTTTTGCATGCTTCACACGACTACACCCAATTGAAATAATCTCGGTTTATATTTTTCTTTTTTCTTTTTAACTTCAATATGTGATGCTAATTTTGGGATTTTAATATTTGTAGACTTGTAGTAGTGATTGGGATCTCTTAAATTGCAGTAAGAACCTTGATTTTAGGGGTATATATATTTAGAAAATAGGAATTTTATCTAACTCAATCTGATACAATGTAATTGAATGTTGAATTACTCATTGAATCTATTGATAATTAGCAAATAGAAGTTAATTAACAAGGCGTAACTTGGGGAGACTCGATCTCATTCTTATCATCTGTTGCAAATTTAAAGAATGTAAATTCATTTTGTTGCATTAATTCAATTGACAATGACACCGACAGCCATCAAGACTTTGAGGCAGATGATGGACGGAAGGGCAGGGCAGGGCAGTCCACCTTGGTCTAGGAAACAAGTGGACCCTTTACTGATAACGAAAAGAGACAAGCTTTGTAATCAAATCGGAAATTCGGTGCATCCCATTGTCAAACATTGCTTTTTACCGGTTCACACTTCACACAACTCTAGCATCGTCTCGTCTCCTCATTTTACTCCACCAATTTCATATTCACAGCGCTCAATACTTGTCCTGCAATCCTATCCAAATAATTAATTCATGAACACAATATTATTATTATTATTATTATTGGCATTCAGCTTTAGGCTAGGGCCAGCTTATAGCATTCCTTCTCCTAGGTTGAGGTATGTTTTAATGCTTGGGTCTTTGATCAAATGCTGAAAAGGTCCAAAATTGGGCCGTAATTCTCATCGGTGTAGTACAATACTCAAAATCTTGGCCCAGGATCTTAAATGCAGTTGATTCTATAAGAGCTCAATAACGGATGTATAGTCCAATAATCAATAGAAACGATCATTATATATATATATATATATATATATATATATATATATATTACAGCAGGCACAGAGGTGCAGTAAGTGGGAGAATAAGATTAAGCTTAAGCTTAATTTGAATTTATTCCTTAGTGAGGAGAGTTGGGCACGTAATCTCCTGAATCCTGATACTAAAGAAAACCGTTGTCAATTAAACTATCACATGCACATGCATCTCTTCGTCAAGTCTTTAATTTGACAAACTTGCTGTGCGTGACCATGGTACCATAATTGAAGTAAAGAAGGCCCATTCCCAACATAAAGCAAATAAGCCTTTTGATTGATTATTATTAATATTAATATTATATTAGTGAGTACCAAGAGTTTTGCCATATATAGCTTGACATATAGACGACACGAGTTCACAATACTGTACTAAAGACAAATCCCTGAATATCATAGCTAAAGCCTGCATGCAGTAAAAGAATAATGAAAGGAAATAAGGATTACGTGGGTGGAGTTAACAAAATGGAAGTTCCTCTTCCTCCTGAATGTATTGTATTGTTCACTGCTTGGCAAGTTGGCAAAAGCACCTCGCACGCCTCTCTCTCTGCCTCTTTCATTACATGCAAGTTTAACCACTGACTGCTTGCTGCAGTGCAGGCTGTAAAAGGAGGAGGAGTACTCGGAAGGCAAGGTAATTAAGCCAAGAATATTCTATTTGCATGTAAGCTCACATCACATCACATGCATGCTTTACAAATGAAAAGAAATGGAAAAGCCAAAGCAACAAATAACCAAACTTAAATCTCGAGACTCTAGTCTGTGCACCCATCAACTCCTGGTAAAGTATAGTAAAAGCAATAGTAAAGGGTAAACTAAACTGAAAAAGATAGGGATATATTACACTAAATTAAGTTTTTTTCCCATGTCAGTGAGAGAGAGAACATATGATCAATATTTTTCATTTCTTTCCCAAAAATAGAAACACCAGATGGAGATTACATTTTCCCAAAGCATGAACGCTCGACTCCTACACACTTCATTCATGATTCAACAACCAAAAATGTGATCCCTAATCAGTACTAAAGATATATAGAGTGAGGTCCATTTAATTACTTTAAGTTTGTAAGATATATTGATGGGTAGGTAACAAGAAAGAAAAGGAGACTAAACGACAAATTAAGTTGATTTATAGAGGAAGGACATGATAGTAAACTAAACGAAAAATTAAGATGAAGAAAAGTAGTGTTGCAAGAAAAGCTTGGCATGGGCAACTTTGTTCATCAGAATCAACTGCTCCAAAGAGAAAACACACAACCCTTTCGAGTAAAGCGTGGTTTGAGCCACGGGAGAGTTAACCAACACCTGCAAAACTTGCTGTCTCCCCAGCATTTCCAATCCCAATCCCACCCCATGCCCACCACCAAAACGGCACCTGCTGTCAAAGCCGTTTTGGACAGCAAAGCTGGACTCAACTGGCATTGCATTCAGAGCTTTAACTTGAGCTTGCAAGAACAACACATACTTATGCGCCTCTTCAAGAGTGGTGGCAATGTCCATTTTCCCCTCATATGGCAACAGCTTCTGCACACACCGAACCTTGTCACCGATGCTCTGTCTGCGCTGACGAGCCGTCTCACGCTGTTTCTGTTTCTGAACAGTTACAGAAGGGGAAACGGATTGGAGGAGTGAGTCGAAACGAGGACGTTTTGGACAGGGTGGTGAGAAGGAGGAGGAAGAGGAAGAGGATTTTGTGAGTTGATGGAGAGGAGAGTACGGGGTCCCGATGGTGGTGAAGTTGTGAAGATGATGAGTGGAATTGGGGAGGAAGTCGAAGAGCTGCTGCTGCTGCTGCTGAGTTGAGTCGTCAGTGAGTTGTGGCGGTGGGACGAGTTGGTTGTAGTAGTGAAGTGGAGGCAACTGAGAAGAAGAAGAAGATGGTAGTGGGAGGAGGTTATCAGTCAAGAAATTGTTGTTATAGTTAAAGCCATCTTCGAGAAAGAAACTTGAATGCAAAACTTTGCCTTCCTCCATTTTCGAGAGACAAAAACCCCCAGTGAATTGAAGTGGAGAAGCGGGTGTAAAAATGTTTGTTTGCTCGTAGAGAAAGAAATACTACAATCAAAGTAGAGAGGGACACGTGGAGATAATACACTGGTGGATGAATCGTACGTTAAGGCGGCGAAAAGGTCGTTTGGGCATCACAATCAGGTAATGGTACAGGTTTTGTCTCTTAGTCTTATCAGGCGTTTCAGGAGGATGAACGATCGGACGCTTGGGATTTAAAGGCTTGTGCCTGGCTCCTGCGAGTGCTGGGATTATTTTTTAAGAGAAACAAACCTGCGGCTGGCTGGGGTCAGGAGAATGTGACGCCTGGCCGTGCGATAGACTGAGCGTGGATTCACACGTGCCAGTCGTACTGTGTGATTAGCTGTCTTGGCAGACAGCGCCAACAGCCAACAACATTTGTCCTTCCTCGTCGTTATCTAACAAATTTCTTTTTTCTTTTTTTGTTAATTATAATAATGAACATTTCTCTCTGAATTTCAAGCGTAACAACTTCATCCAAAGGAGACTTTCCTCTTCCCATATAATTGTTTTTAATGTGTCTTACATTACATTTACGATTATTTCAATCAAGTGTACATTGGCCATTACTATTTCTTATAATGATTGTGAGGACAGCGGTCAAGCCAGCAATATAAAATTTAGAGAAGCAATCATGTTAATCGTACGAGACTTGGAGAGCGAGACAATATCAAAGAAGAGAAAAATGCCTTGGAACATTTTCGCTTTTCCTTTCATTTCTTTTTCTTTTAAAAATAAAAAAATAGAGAGAACAAAGAAAAGAAAACAATGCTCTTCTACCGGAATGAATTACAAAATACAAAGATGAGAAACTAAACTGTACACAAGAATAAGAGGACAGCGCAAGCGCTGATGTTCTGGAATGATTACCAACTCCCACAACAAATAGGGGCAGCTGCGAACTTATATGGAAAAAATCATTCCAAAACATTGACAGAGGGTTGGCTACTAATCCCACTTTTTTAACTCCCTAACCTGGCAAACTTTCATCGATCCCACATCGCCTGAAATGTGGCAGGTCTATGCTTCAACCAATGCACCATCTCCCGGTCCAAGGGACTACCACTCAAAATGGCATCTAGCATTGGACTCCCAAAAATTTTCTGAGAGGTCTTGAATGACCATATCCGGTCCTTGGGCCACGGTCTTTGAGGTTGCTTCTCCTGCAGACACAATATAATTGTTAACCAATCTAATAAAACAATCATATTTTGAACTTAAGCAAACACGTTAACTGTCCAAGAGAACATTTTAAACTTCTAACATGTCTCATTGGTCTGTAACCCTTTTAAGACTGTTGAGTTTTGAGCACAGCAGTCAGGCAAACACAATAAAACCTCAACCGTAACAAAATTAAGTTGAATCAATCGACAGTGGGATGTCTAACTAAACTTTTCAACTATTTATTTACCTTAATCCAAAGGTGCAGAAAAGTGATTAAGTTGACTACTTTAAATGTAATCTTTTAAGTCAAAATTTTCAAGTTAAAAATCCCAATCCTAGAAATATAAATCCAATCAAATACAAAACTACACAACTAAAGCAAAGAAGCAATAATGTTGAACAAAAACCCATACTCAAATTAGAAATGGTTAAAAATTCCATCAATCTAAAGAATTACTAACATAAACACAAATATATCAGAAAACTCACCATCCTTGACAACATAAACCTCACAGTCCTTGGGCCATAAACACGTTGCCGTGATGGCTTCTGAACTTTGGCATAGAAGGAACCAATGTCAGGTAGAGACAAGCAACCCCTACTTGCTCTAGCCAGGCTACAATCTGGGTCAGCATTTGTCTGTATGTGCCAAAAAATCAGTTGCCCTAAACAATAGTTTTCACCATATGTCTTCCGATACTCCTGCAAACCTGTCCCCAACTTGTCGGTGTACTTGGGGCCCAAATCAAGAGGGCTAATGTAGACTGGTGGAGATGTAAAAGCTTTGTATTCCTGGAAAAGCGAAGGTCGATTTAGATCGATCAATAAAAGAACATAGAATCATATTGATAACTGTTTTTGGAGGTTTTTAATAAGACTCACCCGAACTCTGAAATAGCACTTTGTATAAGCATAAATATGGATTAAGTCAGCTGCAGCATCATGCCGACACTTATATGTACATGGAAGATTTCGAACCTCATCCCTCAACCTTCCAAGGCAAAATCCAAATTAAGCAAAAATTGCATCTTTTATCCAGTTGAAGCATGTAGTGTGGAAATATGTATATTTGTATGCGTGCACGAGCGTGCATTTGCGTGTGCGTATGTGTGTGTATATATATATATAAAACATTCAGCTTACCATAATAAAGACTTCTGAAGTTCTTTCCGAATGTCATCAGCACCCGATGGATCATGAGCATGAATCTTAGACTTGAGATCAGTTAGCACGTCTTCTTCCACATGTGGAGAAATGCACTGGAGAAGTTCCTCGACAAGTGAACCCTCTCCTTTCCAGAGAAAGGAAACAGTTTCTTCAGGACTAAGCTTCTCCAGTGGAGGTGGAGCCTTCTTGGGGTCACCAAACACACATCTCATAACATACCTCACCTATAAATAGCATTCATGAATAAAGGTTCAGTAAATTCTATGAATTAAGAACATTATTATTTTTCCATAGAGCTAAGATAGAGACCCTAAAATACTTGGTGCATTAGGTGCAAATTATCATAAAGAAATCAACCTGAGAGATATAACCTCAATAAACAAAGTTCAAAATTTAACTTCGAAACTAGGACTTGACACTTTGCCGTTTTAGGTCCTAAAAACAGGTTATTAGAATTTCCTAATTTATTTTGTTCAAAGGATCATGAGAACAGGGTCATTCAATGGCTCTAGGACATAAATACATATGTTGTGTGCTGATTGTGCTTGAGCCACAAAAATTCAGGGTTTCATAAAATAAGAGAGACGTTACCTTGTCAAGGGTAACAGCCAAATTCTGAAGCCGCTGGTTGTAGACACCTTCAGCCTGTGACAGTAGGAGATACAAAATAAGAATTCACATGGCAAATGGAAGCATACTCGGAAACATAACAAACTGCACAGTGCATCTCCCACACATGCAGGAAAGATTGCAGAGGCATAGATACATGCATCAAGAGAGAGTAAATTCACCTGAACCTCTGCATCACTCTTCTCAACCTCAAGACATATATCCGAAAAGTATTTCCTTTTCTCTTCCAAATTATGCTTTAAAATTTCTTCCGGAAGCTTTGTTCTTTCATGATTTATGAACCTCACCTTCATAAAAAATTAAAATGTCAAAACGATAAGTTTAGTAATGAAACGAAACCCTCTTCCACCTCCCAAAAGAGGGAAAACGAAAAGGGGAACAGAAAGGATAAACCCAAAACTGAAAATTGAGGCAACAAGGACACACCAGGCGAGCCGAATATGCAATCACCCAATTTGGCAACCCACCAAGCAAACAACTGCCTAAACCTGCCCTGCCCAAGTCAAGGTAGTCTTCTTCAGATACTGAACTTAATTCACAAGCTTCCAGCATTAGTTGATGTCGATCCAGCAATCCATGCAACTCCTTCAATACCTGATGGAGAATATACATTAGTTGAGACATAATGAAGTAACATTAAAATAGAAAGAAAGAAAGGATCAGCATATTTCAACTGGTTGCAGATTGAGCTGATGAATGAAGAAATCCCTCTGCCCCAATCAAGCAAAGCAAGAGATGGCTATTTGGCAAAGTCTCTAATCTCTTAGTTGGATACATAATATCACAAAGACAAAAATGCTTATCAGGTTTTTATAGCTAAAAAAAATGCCTCTACGGAAAGTGTACCTTCTCGAAAGCCCCTTCACCTGTCAGATTCAGGTAGCTGCCCCGACAAACTTGGCTGCCACACAAACAGACAGATGCTTCATATTCCTCCTTACTCTGTAACATAAAGAGCCATTATGAGGAAAATGCATTGAAAAATTTTCTTCTGTCGTAAGCAAGGTTCACAGGACGAAGACACGCACCTCTGTAACAGAATTATAGTCGAATGTAATCTCCTCACCATATTGAATTTCACGCACTGTATAAATTCCAATCTGATATTGACCATCTACAGCAGTAACTCTGCATTCAAGAAATAATCACTAAATTAGCACTGTCAAAAACTTGATCTAAAATGAAAAACATTTACTACAAAGTTACTAGAAGAACAAAGACAAACATGCATAATGTGATCTAGATATCAGACTGCAATAATTCCAAGTGCATGCCAAAAGAGGTAATGTTTCAACAATTTACAACATTGCTATGAGTAAGCATGAGATCACATGTTTAAGTTTGCCTCGATCATAACAGTAATAATAACACCAACAAGGTCCAGATAAAGGATAATTTCTATATACTTTTATGATGATGATTGTATATTATATCCTTCTGCATATTCCAAATGTATGCAAAACACATAGATCAGAGTCTTTCATTCTTTAACAACAGTTATGCCCTGCACAAGGACAACAGCGTTTAGAAAGGAGAACAGGACTTACTTTGCCTCACAATTAGGTCGGCACGAGTGACATATTCGACTTGCATAGTTCGCCTTATGCATGGCATCAACAACTACTAAATCATAACCATCAGCATCACCCTGGAAAATAACCACAAATGATCAGCCAAAAGTGTTCAACAAAGCAAGTAGAAAACCATTTAACATGGCTACAGGATACAACACAATTTGTCCAAATGAAAAAAACCTTTGGCCTCTCAAGATAGATGTTGTAAAATTCTGGAGCAGGATCTTTACTGTTTTTCTGCAAAGATCGAATCCCATCTTGCTTCTCGAACCATTTCCAAACAGGATAAACCTATCAAATTTTGAAAAAGTTTTTGCATCAAGCATCTAAGGAAGTATCATTAATAAGAATAGCATGGTTTTCACCCACTTATAAATGATTTTAAACGAATGCATTTCAACATTCAACAATTGTTGTGTAAACTTGTACAAGAACCATGATGCAAGCAATTAAGAAAGCATGCTCCGTCTGAGCTACACACCCTCCCCGTTCTCTCTCTAGTAAGGCTGAGGGTTGCCAAAAAGTTGTCAACAGAGGTTCAAATTCTCAGGTTTGTAGGTAGATTTTTTCCCTTTTCTCCAAAATGTGATGCAGAAGACAATAAAGAGGCACCTCAGGCAAGTGGCAATTATGGAGTTAGAACTAAAAAGGGACCTTACACTAAAAAAGGAAAAGTATAAAAAAAGAATGCTTTATATCCACTAGATAATTGAATATGAAACTCCTGCATAACCCGAATTGTCATGGCAAATTTGCATCCTTACCTCTCCTAAAAACTCCACAACAAAATCATCCTCTGAAAAACCACCATCTTTGTTGCAGACAACACCAAGACCCTGACAACAAATTCAAATAGACAATAACAAGAAAAGATATAGAATCAGCATGGAGAAGTGGGGGACCTAGGGTAACAAATATCAGTGGAGGTTTACAGAAAAAAACTGAATATAACATCAAGCTTAAGTAATCAAGGGACACATAAATACCTTCCGGTAAGCGACATATTTGTCGTCAAGACGACTATCTATGGCTTTCAGGATACCTTTGCAGATTTTCATGGTTCGGACATCACATTCCTCCTCAGCTGCTTTTTCAATATCTTCTATAACAGGCTGCAAAGGATACATCATCGGAGTATTCCCAGTGCCTGTGAAGTGCCTGACTTGCTTATTCAGGGTACGAAGGAGCACATCTTCTATGAAAACATGCTTCTCCATGAGAGGCCAATCCAATTCCTCAGGCATGGAATCAAGTAAAAGATTATGAGTATATGGATCAATTCCATATACTTCTTGTTCTATAACCTGATCTCCAAGCTGTTTTCTAGGTTTATAGTTCTTGACTTCAGGAAGTTCCATATCCAACTCCTCACTCCCATTTTTCTGTGCATTGAGCTTCTCAGCATAGTCCTCTGGCAAAGAAACTCTCATCTTCCTTTTCACATCTTCCTCATCCGCTACAATAACATACTGATCAATGACTTCATACTTCCTAGTAACAGGAGGAACCAGGCTAGCTTTTGTCATGCGAGCACCCCATTCACGATCATCGGTTATAGAACACAAAACCTCATCTGCTGTAAAATATCCATCGCCTCTAGACTCACCAGATCGACCTTCTGACCTGAAATCCAAATCACTATCTGTATCTGACACTGTACTCTCAGTGTCACTCTTGCCATCTTCAGAAGATCTATCAAGCTCATCAGAAGTTTCACTTCCTGAGTCTAATGCTTTTCGATTCAATTTGGACAAACGCTTTCTAATTTCTCGATCAGATGCATATTCTCCATAAGTAGAATCACCATTTGCAAATGAAGTGCCATTACTCCTATTCATGTACTTTCTTTCAGTGCCCATTTTACCAAGCTTCTTCTTATACTTTGAGGCAGCAGATGTGAACCCAGCATGTGACTCATCCTTCCAGAACTTCATCATCTCCTCCCTTTCATAGTAAGAAGACTTGGCACCCTGTTCCAAACGTGTGGCGAGCTGGATAAATAATGTGATAACGTGATTCATGTCCCCAGCACCACCACGATTCTTTGCTCTGCATCCAGAGAATAATGTACATGAATAACAAACAGAAAGGACATGCAGCACACCATCACACAAGATATACCAAGTAAAAAGCTAATGGCCGTAAATATATTGCAAAAGAGAGAATGAAATAAATAGCAATGCTAACAAATAATACTCTAATATTGTATCAGTTTGTGGGACAAAAGAAGACAGCATAAAGCTTACTTTATTGCATCCCTGCACATACGACTGATATCATCCTTGACAGAGCCCAATCCATGGCCAATATAATATCCATTTTTCATTCTTTCCTCAATTTCTGCAACCTGGTCGACAAAGAGAGAATATTAAATGAGGACTTTTAAAAATATGCAGCCAAACACCAGCAGAAGTGGTGGGCAAATCTAATTCAGCTAAGTACAAAACAAATGACTACCTTGGGCACAAAAAAGTCGAAGGTATTCTCCCTCATGATATCCTTCAAACTCGAAGCAAGGAATTCTTCCATCCTCTTATATCCATTTTCAGATTTCTTAATGGCCCATCGCCTCATACGAGCATCCCTAGATACAATTGATGAGGACTTTCGGGCATCAAATACTTTTGATCGTTGGTACAAACTCCGACGGAATAATTGATTCGCTGAATCTCTCTTATCAACACTTTCAAAATAATCCTTCAGTTCACCAAAATCATCCATATCACCTCCAAGACCCTTAGTTTTTGATGATGAATTTTTCTCTGTAATCTGTTTCAGACTCCTTATTTTAGAATGTGACTCATTCGGGATCTTGGTACCACGTGAATTTTGGCTCTTGAGCCAATTCATATTAGGAAATTTGAGATCCAAGTCCCCGAACTGGCCACAACCTCTAATATCTATAGAAGATAAACAAGGAAATGTTCGAAATATCTCTTCAAGCAGGCCAGAAGTTATATTCGTGCAACCGACTAGAACCATAGAACTCAATTTTTCTTTGTTATAACCATTCTGCAAACAAAGAATCAAATTAAATCTCAAAAATAGTAAAACAAAAAAAATCATGTTCATCAGCCAAACACATAGTACACACTTACCAAGATATTCCAGACAACAGAGTCAGTGCAATTAGGACCAACAGATGACAAGTCAACTTGTCTTGAAATACCCTTATAAAATCCAACAGCAGCTCTCCAGTGTTTACAAGTCAAAGAAGCAATAGTAAGGGACTTCATGTCAGATCTCAAAAAGTGAAAAACTCGTGCCAGCATATGACCATCCAATAAGCCCCAGCACCCCGTCTCTGTTTCAGCATCAGTACTATCTTTGCCAGTGAAAGAAGTATCACCACATAAATCCTCAAAGGTGGACTCATCTTGAATTGTCTGCATATCTTCTTCCATATCGTCATCTTCTTCACTCTCATCAACCAGCAGCCGAGCTCTTTTTCCAGAACGTCCATCACCCTCTGTGTTTTCACCGACCCCAAAAGAAAGGCTTCAGAATTTCTACCAAGTTATTAAAAAATTATACACACACTAACAAAAAACATAGAAGTGGAGAACCAAGAAGAAAGTGGGTCAAGACAATGGAAGAAGAAAGGATTGCCTATTAAATCCCATAAAATATGGTCTATGTATAGCCATAGCTAAATGGCCAAGAACTTTGTAACTAAGATCTATTCCTTATATACGAATACCGAACCCAAGTGAAATTAGAATAAAAGAAAAATCTCTCCACGCTTCATTATAAAACAAATAAGTGATTCTGCTAAAGACAAGACCAGGATGCCTACAAAAAAGAAGAAGAAAAAGAGAGAGAGAGAACTATAAGTTACTTTCTTTATACCTGATTTTCGATAGAGGTGCTTCTCTGTCTCTTTCTTCGGCTGCTTTGCATTGATCCATGGATCTAAAACCTCATTTATTGCTGCAGCAAACTCTCGGCTCTTGTAGGATTTCATTACCAGTTCATGTAGTTTCCCACGGGTAAAACCAATGAACTGCGGGTGCACACTGTGAAAGGAACTGGAAGTCATGTTACCTTCACTTTCACCAAGGAAAGCACCATGGGATTGTGGAAGAGAAGGTTCTGAAGAATGATCAACTGGAGTTATTTTCTCCCGCTGAATTCTGACAGTGGTTTCAAAAGTCTCAGCAGCAGAGCCAACTGGAACCCAAACTTTATCAAGTTTCCTGAAAACACTGATATGTTTTTGGATAGCACCTTGATCCACCAAGCCTTGCAGCTCTGAAAATGAGCTAGGCCCTCGTTCATGTCCAGCACCGTCAAGGTAGTACCACTCGCCCAACTGCAGTTGCAAGTCATCAACAGTGCAAAATCGGTCTTTTGGTGTACTAATGGATGCAATACTCTTCCAAGAACCTTGTGAATCGTGATCATTAACAGCTTTTGATTGAGAATCACTTTCCGTTGATGATCTCCTGACATCATTACCTGAAGCGTGTGGCCGAGCAGACCTTGAAGAATGCCTCTCTTTACCTCGAACTTTTGGCCTAGGCTCAGAAACAAATGAGCCATGGTCATTAACTACACATGCATTTATCCTGACAACTGGAAGCATAAGTCCTCTTACTCCCCTCATGACAGCAGGTTTAGTAAGAGTTGATCTGCTTATGTTACCACCATCATTCCTTTCATCTACGCAGGAGAATGCCCAAGGAGGAAGGTCAAGCCTTTTGCTATGAGAAGGATAATATTGATCATCCTTATGATGCCAACGAGGGTCCTCATACCCAGACTTTGGCATCTGGCAAAGTGGAAACCCATCATTAAGAACAAACTTCTTTCTAGAACATTTTTCTTGGGTGGCCTCATCATTCCTCTTCCAGTCCCCACCTTTGCTAGACCATCGGCCAGAAAACCAGTCATCAGAGTCAAAACAAGCAAGGCCATGATCCTTCTCAGAAACACCTATACCGTACTCTGCAGCTTCTTTTGACTTGCCATCAGAATGCATATGTAACTCATCTGCTTTTTTATCGTATTGCTCCTGCTCCCCAGTAGAAGCTCCATGCCGAGTAAAACCTATAGATGCCCATAATGAATTTTTGTTATGAGGTGCATGCTTGAGTCAAGCATCCAATATAGTATTCAGAACTTGCACACTGTTTCTACTGTACATATATATCATTATTCAGGGAATTTGGCAGTACATGATACTAATATCATATACAATTCTGCTTAAATAATTTCTACAGAATGATGTAAAAGTTCAATCTGACTTGATATTGAACCTCTGCAACTTTCATGCCTTAACAACAGTTCACAAGGCCTCAGCTTCCACATCTGTTGGCAAAACCTAGATCAAAACCTAGATTTCCCAAGAGAAGATGAAGCTAAGAGCAGCAGAAACAGTTATAAAATGCTAAACTTCAAAGATACGGCCAGGGCATGCCGAAAGTATCTAATATCGTAACAAATATTATACCAACTCATTCAACAGAGCATAAGAAAACCAAAATTTCTTAACATATTTTCTAGCATCCATATGAAACTCAAGTCCTTTAAACCAAACTTGTTACATGGTCATGAAGCATTAACAGTAACACTACATCACAATGAAAAGGAACAAGATATTAGAATTATCACAGACTATATCAGAAGTGACCATCAAACATCTATCTTAGCCAAATAAGTTTGTTTCCGCCACTACAAATCCCTCAGTGGGACCCGTAATCACAGAAACCAAACCCACTATTGGCAAATGGCACCTAATAGAAATGAACACTCCCATTTCAGAGAAGAAAGATTATAGAAACTACACCCACAAATAATCAAATATAGCATCCTTGCAAAATTAATAACACAATCAGTAGAAGCTTTGCAACAACAACACGTAGTGTAAGATTTGTAACACATGCAAGACTAATATAATACAGAAAAAGTTGATTAATTAGACAATCCAAAGTGATAAACTATTAAACATGAAGAATTACAGGAACATTGATAAAAGTGTACCTCCATAGTTTTGCCATTCCACACGTTCAAATGTTGTTTGCAAGATTTCTGAATGATAGTGAAATTTCAGAGACAGGAAGAAGAAGAGATATCAAAATATTGGAAGTTATAACCAAATCCACAGGTACAAAGTTAAATATCATCAAAAGAAAGGGTGATGAAAAATGACAGACATTAGAATACCTCCAAGAGTATCAATTTCCTTGCCAGGAGGGAGAGTAAAACCCTCTAATAGAGATCCAACTCGCGCATCAATGCGGTGATCTTCTAAGGATTCAGGCACAGCCACGCTATCATAAGGGCAGCAGAAATTTACCTGGAGTTCCTCACCACTTGGTTGCAGAGTATCTCCAGTATCTGCCAATAGATTACCAGGAGCTTCAGGAGGGCTGACTAGCTGAGTCACACTGTCAGATACAATAGATGGGAAATTGACAGTGACCAATGGTGAAACTGCATTTTCAACAGTTACCCACCGATCACTATCTAAGTGCTTGACGAAATGATCTGACACAAGAACCCCTTCTTCCACAAGGGCCTTAAGATCACATAATCTTGAAGGTCCACATTCCATGCCATAATGATCAAGGTAAAACCATTTCCCTGTCGATGAATCAACCACTGCAGGGACATGAGGCGGTGTGTCACATATATCCATATCTTCCTCCATAGAAAGCAGCTCTTCAGGAGGAGGTTCATCAACATGAGAAGATTCTCTGCAATTTCCACTTGAGGTCTGAGATGCCTCTTCTTTGAGGGACTCACATTTGGCATTTTTCTCATCAGAGACACTACCATCTTGCACACTGCTTTTATCTTGGGATTCTTTAGCAGAGGATTGTGAGCACCGGACATTACCATCCATTTGACCAAGCTTATCCTCCTGAACTTTACCATCGTACTGAGAGTTACGTTTCTCACTAGTTCCACTTTTGCGACTTGCTTCGCGGTAAGTGGGCCTATTACGATCAAGTGGTGACCTCTCCAAATAGTTTGGGGTCCTATCCCTGCGTTCATGGTGCCGAGCTCGTTCCTGTGGGGAACGTTCTGCGTTAATAGGACTCCGGTTTCTATGATCATAGTGGCGGCTCCTATCATATGGGGATTTCTCACGAGCATAGGGGGATTTCTCACGAGCATACGGGGATTTCTCCCGGGCATAAGGGGATCTATCCCGAGTATAAGGAGACCTATCTCGAGTATATGGGGATCTTTCACGGCGACTAGGACTCCGTTCCCGGTAATCATAATACCTACCTCTGTCACGTGGTGATCGCTCATAATGACTTGGGCTACGTCCGTGCCTTTCATAACCCAGTCTGGAAGATATAGAAGATTCATGATGCCTAGATGAATACTTGTCTGATGAAGACATCCTGGACGATGAAGAATTCCTATGATACCTCTCCATAGAATGACGAGAACAGTGCTCTGAATGAACAGTACGAATGTTGTAATCGTCAGAAAGCCTTCTACTTTTTGAACATGCAAAATCCCCATAATCCCCATAATACTTCCGCTCACCGGTATCTGAATCAGTACCATGCCTTTTCAACCTATGTCCAGAAGAGTATTCTCTTCCATGGTTTTTCCCATTTTTGTACTCACCCTTGTAGAAACCTTCATCATCCACAATCTTGGAACTGATCCTTGCATTCCTCTCTTGACCACTCTCCCACCTGGTTGAGTTCTTGCCATGCTGACCGCCACTTCTATCAAACTCTTTCCTTCTATAAACATCTTCAGCAGGGTACTTCCCAGATGGTGGTGTACGCTCCAGCTTAGACTCGTATCTACGAGACTTGCTGTAACCATAGTCATCTTTAGCCACTTCTCCTTTATGCCATCTATCAGGAATGAACTCTCCTTTCTCAATGTCATCTTTGGTGCCTCTCCACGACCCAAATTCTCCCTTTTCAGTCTCCCCTTGACGCCATTTTGTAGAAGAAATAATAATCTCTCCCTTCTCAGCTTCACTTCTCTTTGACTGTGACTGTGACTGTGACTGGGACTGGGGCTGGGATTGGGATTTCTCTGGTTGCACAAACTCCCCATTTTCCCACTTCAACGTCCCCAATTCACCTTCTTCAACTTCCTCACTCTTCACCTTATCTCTATCAATAGTAACACTACTCCCCCCAGCACCACCATTTTCAACTTTATTATTGCTACTACTATTATTCTTCTGCACCTCTTTTTTCTTCACGGAAACGACTTTCTTTATCTTCACTATCTTCTTCTTAACTGTCTTGGAGCTGACCCCATTCTTTTTGGTATTCTTGTTGTTGGTTTCGTTGTTATTACTGCTGGTGTTATTGCTGCCGTTGTTATTGATGCTGCTGCTAGTGGTGTTGTTAGTAGCATTGTTGTTATTGGACGCGTTATTATTGTTGCCTACGCAAAGCGTTTTATCTGAAATTGGGAACCTCTCCATGATACTGTTATGTTGCTGCTGCTGCTGCAAAGGCATGCATGCCACACCTCCATCGCCCATGGAAATCCTCCGCTCTTCACGTTTTATCAAAAACGTAAACACCTTCGAACCCTAGCTGTCCCCTCTCCCGGGGCTATCGATGCTCATCACTGCAAAACCAATTCAATTCTTCTCGCCTCCAATTCCAAACTCCGAAAAGAACCCTAATTTCAACAAAAAACCAAATGTAGGGTTCCGTTACCGAAAATCAGCCAAAATTAAACGTGCTGTGAAGTGGAAAAATCTTAGGGTTTGGATTTAAAACAAATGCAAAAAATGATTGAATTCAGATAAACTGATAAACCGTGAAACACGCTGAAAATTACCAGGAAATTTAATGAGCTGAGTTAAGAGATCGGCGACAATATCTTCTCTGTAAAAAGCTGTGAATTGTTCTACAGAAAAACTTTCTCGTAACCGCAGATCGCAAGAATATAAAAGCTGCAGAGAATGAAAATCTCTTCCCTTCTATACTACTTTTTTTTTCCTTCTCCGCGCTATATTTCTTTTGCTTTCTTTCTTTCTCTTTCGCTCGCTCGCTCCCTCTTCTTCTTGGGCTCAAAGACGAAACCTTCGTGAGTATTTTTCTATTTTCTTCTTCTTCTTTTATTTTTTCGATCTTTACCCTTTTATGTTTTGTTCGTGTGTTCCTTTGACGAGAGTAATTACAAAATGGTGAAAGTACTACAATACCCTTGGATGTATGGGACCGTATCAGGAAACAGTGGGTTGCCGAGACATACGATTTGGGCAGGGGGTAGACCCCAGGCTGTACTTCTATGACGTCTATAATAACCATGTCGGTCCCCAGATAGACTTTTCGAATTTAAATAAAAAAAATTTTTCCCAAAATCTCAGATTGTTTTTTCCGTTAAATAATTTTAGATCTTTAGATATCAAGGAAGCAATTTGAATATAAATACGTTTATCATTAATAGTATTTTCAAAATCACTACAATATTAAAAATAGAAATATCATAAAAACTATAGAGAAAAATATTTTGTCTAATAAAAAACCTAACATAAGAAGTAAGTGATGATTAGGGAAGGAATTTATCTTATGTGAATCGTGACTTGTTTGGAAACGAGAACAAACCCGATCCAGCCTGGTAAAAAACCTCCTTCGACTTGGCAGAGCCGAGTTGACTGAGTGAAGGGAATTTGGCAAGGAAAGCCCCAAATCGCCGTATCTGTTCTGTTGTTGAAGGAGTACGTTAGTTGTGAATTGTAGGAGAGGTACGATTACACTTGTTTCATGTACGGGTACATATTGAAAAATATTTTTGGGAAGGGTGGTTTCGTCATTTGAAATGGCGTTGATACGTGATGGGGTTATAAAATAAGGCAAGGCGATTATGGTAAAATAGAGAAGCGTTTTGGCGCTCAAGTTCAGCGAAATATTTTAGGAGCGGAAGAGGAAGGGGCGCCCAAATGCTGAAGTTTTTGTGTGCTGTAGTTGGGTTAGGCTAGCTTAGGCGCTTAAGGGCATGAGAAAAGAAACGAAATTACGAAGCCCAAATGATTATTGGGATAATACCCTGCTCCACCTCGTAAGGTATTTTTTATGGCCCAATGTTGAAGTTTATATGTTCATACAAATATAATAAGCAAGATTTGTTGCGTTTGCAGAAGCTTAGATTTGGTTTATATGATAATATGATTAGCCTATCATTGATTAGCTCATGTGCCTTCTGTAATTTACTTGATTTTATTAAAGTGGTTGTGTAAAGTCTACCCTTAATTACTGGTACATTTGATTGGTTTTCACCGCTAACTTTTACCATGACGAATTGCATTTAAAAAATCGCTGTTTTAGTTATAGCTTAAAAATAATATTTTGAAAATCAAACACATGATCTTGGAGTTATACTTTTATAAGTTGAGTTAATGTATTCCTGTTTTTATCTTAATGTTTCACGAAGTAATTTAAATTATCTTTTCGGTCAAGTATTGTTTCAAAGATAAAATTATAAAAATATATATATATATTAATTTGGAATTCTTCATGCAATAATCATACTCATGCGAAATGATATAGAAACTTTATAAATTTGCATACAAATTTTGTGAATATCGTATTATTATTTAATTATAAATTATTGTAAAAATCCATCATATCCTCAACGTGGTTAATTAAATCCTTGCTCCCAAACAAGCCGTATGCGGACCAAGTGTGGGCCAAAAGCGCCAAAATCACGAAAGCCTCAAATAATTCTCTTAACGTCACGCGCTCAACCGGGATTGTCATGTACCGCCCAATTAAAACGGCGAGAAGGAATCCTCTTCTTTCAAGCAAAGTCAGGAAAAGCCATGACTGGGGCGTATGCACCCTTCCCAAGCGCGCGTGGAAACAATGTTATTACACCCGCTTGCTACATCGAAATGCGAAAGTGAAACTAACCGAAGGGGTAAGATGGGAAATAAATAAATAAATAAGTGGGAGTGCAATGATGCGAAATCTGACCAAGGGGTAGTAGACTATAGATACAAATACACGAGCGTTTTTGTCCGAGAACTGTGTCTGTGTGGATTTTTACGGCGTCGTTTCTCCTCTTATAGAGTCTATTTTATGATCTTATCTCTCCTTCCACTTATCACTCGGCAAAGTTCCGGAGAGCAGAAAAGGAAAGAATGTCGAAGAAGAAAGCTTTGTCAACTATGTCTTTGAAAGACTTTCATGGCGGTTCCATTCCCTCTGATCTTCCCTTGCCTTCTGCTCCTGGACTGTATGTGCACTTCTCACTCTATGTTTAGATTGAGTCTTACAGCTCAGTCTATAGCTTTTCTCCACTTTTTTTTTTCATATTTATTTTAGATTGTTTCCTTTGGCTTGTGCTGTTTATGATTTTGATGATTTGACAATGTAATTTGGTCGGATTAAATGTTGTGTTGATTAGTTGATCGTAGTCATCAACTTCTTAATTGATACAGTTTTATTGATTTATTATTATTATTTTATTGATTTATTTGTTTTTTTGTGTTAGGTTCACTCAGGATCATAGTTTCTTCGAATAGTCATTATAACTTGTTTGTTTATGCATTTTGAGTTGTTTTCAAAATTCGGAAAGAATATTTGGATGGTTTTAAATTTTTTAGAGTTTTGAAAATGATATGCGTTTAATGTTTGGTATTGATTTAAATGTATATTTTCAATAAACTATTTCTAATAAATGGAAACAAACAAGTAAATTTGTAAAAGCTCAAAATGATCAATTTATTTGCGCTTCCATTTTGTTGTTCAACAAAATTAACTCTTTGAATTCATATATCACAATATTTATCTCACTTTTTTGATTTTGATGTTTTAAACTTAAATATGTTTTAACTACTTATTATGCTTGTTTGATTCAGTGTGGGGAGCTCTGCTTCTGACCATTCTTCTTCAATGAATTGGGGAAACAATCTGGGGAACTCTGATCTTCGACCAAAACTTAAATCACCTGGTGCAGCCCGCAATTTTGGTGAGAAAGCTTCATTTCTCTCTCACCCTGCACCTATTGGTCAAAACTTTGATGAGGACGAGCGCAAGCCATTAAATAGTGTATTGACACAACGCCGAACTGTTGGGGAAGAAAGTGCTCCACCTTCACCCTCAGTGCATCAAGAAATGAAGTCAGACTATGGGTCTTCTGTAAGAGTATCTGATAGACTCGTCTCATCTCCAGGCTCAGTGACGAGCTCCTCTCCACTGAAAGTGGGAGGAGCAGACTATGCTGTAGTTAATTCACCAATTTCAGTTAGCAGTAGTGGTCAGAATAATATAAATATCCCAAGTGGTAATAATAACGTGAGCTTTAATAATTCTCAACCAAATGCTTGGGGTTTGAGGAAGGAGGTTATGGCTGCTGAAGAAACAGTGAAGTCATCCACTCTAGCAGGGCCAGATGCTATATCGAAGATTGCTCAAGCAAGTGCACTTGAGAAAGTGTCCTCTGGAAGGTGGCAGTCTAAGAAGCCTAGCCAGCTTCTACCTCATTTACTGCATTCAGGGAACAGTGACGCTGATGTATTTGATGGTGCGGATGTAATTTCCGAGAGAGCAAACTATGATAGTTCATGGGGAAGTCAAGTTGAAAGCATTCAGCTAGCTGAAGAGAAAAAAAAGAGTGGTTTCAGGGAATCACCTAAAACTTACGCAGAAACTGATCGTATTGGAGCTAATACTGGTGACTCTTTGCTTTCTCCAGCTATACCCCAGGAAATATCTGAGCGACGTAAGTTGAAGCTCAGTCCAAGATCTGGACTGCTGGAGACATCAGAAAACAATTATAGACAGGTAGAATATTGTTGCTTGGTCTCATTGGTAATTCCTTTATGAATTTCTGCATTTTTGGATTTTAAATGCAATAAGTGATCTTCATATGTTATATTTCAGAAGCATCAGGAGCCGGCATTCAGTGAGGTTGGATCTGTTAACCAATTGTACAGAAATGTGGATTCTACAAAACCTGGTGCAACTATCACCGAGGGGGAAAGTCAAAGGATTGAAAAACCGGTTGAGAGACCCAAACTGAATTTGAAGCCCCGTTCGCAACCTCTTGACCAATCTGGTGGAAGACTTGAAAAAGAAAGGTTGGTGACCTTGTGTATGAACTCATCTGGACTTTTTAGAAATACATATATTTGTGATTCTGGAAACCGATAGCAGCAAGGAGTTATTATTCAGCTTGGAAGAAAACAGCTCTGTTCAAATAATTTATCATAAAATTAACCGTGCAACTTCGTTTGAAGGTTAGAGTACAGAAGCATGCAAGAGTTCACAAACTGAAGTATGTTTGCAGATTGAGAATGTGGTTTTCTTTGAGTATATGCAGCTTATTAGTCTATATGGGACAATTGCTTCGTTAAGAACAAGTTGTTTAGTGCATGCTACTTGGACTTAAAGTGATGGGATATTGTTTTTTATCTGAATGCTTATGGTAATAATGTGTCCTACAGAGATTCAAAATTATGAATTGTTTTGGCTCATTGAAAATTTTATATATAATCAAGAATGAACTGGGGCGAGTTTGTATGGTAGGGATCTAGAATAAGTACTTAAGGCATCCCATGGGAAGAGGGAACAGATTTTTGTTTCTACTTTCTAATAACTTGGACATTGCTTATGCGTCCGTCTTGTGCCCGCTATTAATTTTAAGGCCATCAAATATACCAAAGACGATCCATAAAGTGAAGAATGCAGAATATGAAATTTCAATAAAATGTGTCACGGTATGAATATTAAGAGGGAATTGTTAAGAAGAAAAGAAAAGGCAGTATGTATTTTACAATTTGAGTATGGCTAAGTTATGTGTTCAAACGGGAAGGGATAAGTGGGTAATGGTGACTTAGTTTGTGGAACTCTCTAGTTAATTGTTAATTTGACATGAAAGGGTCTTCTTTTTTCTTCCTCCCATTCTTAGTTTTAATTGATGCAACGATGACCCTTAGATTTCACAAACAAACTCTTACTCCTGAAGTTTTAGAAATATCTCACCTGCTGCTCAGATGATACTACTTAAGCTTGATTTTGTGTAAGATAAAAGTTGAATTTGGATGCTAGATTTGGGCTGTACTGTAAGAATTTGGTGTTACATATTATTAAACAGTTTCTCTTTTGTCAGTTTGGAATGTTTAGAAACAGTTAATATTTGAAGTCTGAGTTTAAAGGAGAAATTTCTTTCCATCAGTGGCTCAATTATCATTATCCAAGGATTAATGCTTTTTCATTGGCAATCAATCAGCTGTGGTTCATTTTGGCTTTGATATGCAGCATATCATTCAACAGATGAAAAATCACCGTTCTTTTACTTCTCATATGCCCTTTTTCACTTGCAAATGTTATTTGACTGATATCTAATACCTGAGTAGATATATTAGATCTTACTGTTTGTTTTTTACCTTTTCTTATCTAACAAAATTCTAATGCTAATGCCATCTGCTACTGTTGCAGGCAAACATTGTTTGGTGGTGCTCGTCCAAGGGAACTGGTATGTTTTCATATTGCCTAATTTGTTAGTCTTGTTGTGAATTGAGAAATGTTCTTCTTTGTGGTAAGTTGAAAGGCGAACTTTGTTGAGTTATTTCAATAACCCAAACATGGACTTATATTTTATTCCAGCATGATAATGTTGCATGTCCTTCCTCAGGTTCTCAAGGAACGAGGCATGGATGAGACAGCTATGAGTAACCTTGAGCTGGGAAATGCACTTAACAGGTTTCCTCGATTATATTATGTCCTTTGTATTGCATATCAAATTTTTCAATGTGGTTTAGTAGCCATTCTTAATAGTATTTCGCGTTTTGGGATCTGTTCTATAATTTCGTAAAAGGATATTCTTATATGTTGGTTACCAAAGATGCTCAATTTTTTGTTCATAAAGAGTCGATACTCCCAAGAATGAAGCAACATCAGAGAGGCTGATTCCATCTACTCAATGGAAACAAAGTACTGACGATCATGCTCATGAAAAGAGGATAGAAAGGAACTTGGAGAGGCAAGAGCAACAGATGGGACGAGGAAAAAACGATAATCAAGGGAGGAGCAAGAGAATGGATAACAGGTGGGGCGGTAGAGATGCTGAGAAGCAACAGCAAGATGAGAGAACTGAACCTGATACTTGGCGCAAGCCTATTGAAGAGCCAAAAGTCACTCCAGCTGATGCTTCAGGGATTTACCCTGGCAAAGTAGTTTCTGCATTGGATCTTGCCCGAGCTTTCTCAAAGTCGGTCTCTGATCCAAAGATGCACGAGCAACATTCTAATGTAAGAGGCCTACCTGAGCGTAATAACCAGATGCCCTTTTCACGCCTGACGGACACCCGTCAACTGAACTCAGCTCCAACCGTAAGGCATAAATAAGAGCATCCTCTGACAAACAGCAATTGTGCAACTGAATTGTAAAATTGTACAGTCGTTTATTATTGAAGAATAGTGTAGTTTTGACTCCGAATAAGCTCGCTGAATAAGAGCTTACCATATAAATTATTTTAAATTTATCCCTCTTTTACCTACGCTACCTAAGCAGATCATACTTCAAGCATGCTCGCATCCATACATGTAGGACAGAATTCAGTTCATCGAGCTGAAACATATAAAAATGGGTACAAAGAAAGATTTATGAGTATAAATATATATATATTTCCTCATTCCTCGTACAAATAAAAACCTGTACATCATTACAAATTGCAGAAACTAGCCTAACAAGAAACAGACGGACTGAAAATGAAAATCCATGTACTATGATATTATCAACAAAACATGCAAGAACTAGATTATCTTGTTATGTATCAAAACATGAACGGCGTCGGAGAGAATGCTGGTATGATCATCGGCATAGACCGTTTCCTGAAAACAAGCAAAAAGAGAAACATCAAAATCAATAACATAACAGATACGTAAAATAACATCATAAAAAAAGAGTCTTAATTGTAAGATTGAAGAACACAAAAATAATTACCTGGAGCAGTCATCATTACTACGGAAACAGCGAGCCCTGGTCATCGATCTACTCTTACTTGGCAATTTGTTTTCAGACTTTGCCGCCGCCTTTCTCTCACTCCCACCAACCGAAACAAACCCATCTTCTGATATGACAGCGAGAGCCGGTTTCCAATGTGCCGTAGATTTAGATCTCGTGGGAGGAGCCAACTCGTTACTTCGCTTTGAAGATGTCCCATGATCACTCCCGTTACCCGTTACGGGCAGCTGGGTGGTACTGTTTGGTTCATCCACGGCCGGGAGCGCAGAAGGGCGGTAACATGAACCCAACTCAGAGAAGAACTTCATTGCAATTAAAAAAGACAGTTTTTTGTATTGTGCTTGTGTTGTGAGAAATAAATCTTAAGAAATTTGCGTGCGGGAGAACTCAACTGAAGTTGAAGTGAAAAGGTTGCAGGTTTATATACGGATAGGAACAAGACTTGCGGGATTGTCTTCATCTTATCTGGAAGTGTAAGCCTCCTTCTATTTTAATTTTAATGCGTTACTCTTCATCTACTGGCCCACGTCCGTTTCCGCTAGCTTTGCCAGCTCCTACTTGCAAGTTGCCAAATAAGCTTTCCTATCCTTCATCTGATTGGTCAAGGTTCTGTCAATTAATGATTTTTCATGATTTATTTACCAATTTATAATATTTGCTTCCTGCTTTGTCTTGTAAAAATCACAGCCTACAAAGAAACAAATGCCAGTATCTATTCCTTTCCTAGTATCGGCTCATAATATTTTAATAATAATATTAGGCTTATAATTTATACATAATAAAACAATATATAATAAAAATTTATTAAGAGATTTATGTTATATATAGTTGAAAATCTAATTTTACTGATAATTTAATTTTAAATAAAATTCGATGGTTTTAGTTTTATTCCACGGGCGTTGTTAGGGGTATGCAAAAATCTCCGATCCGATCCAACCCGACCCGATCGGGTTATTAGGGTTTTTATCGAGTCGGTACTGAATAGTAACCCCGAATCGGGTTGAAATAGTCAGGTTTAAACAGTGTCGGGTCGTGAACGTGTTTGGATAATGTGGCTTAATAAAATTAAATATGATCTAACCCGATCCGATCTGATCGGGTTGATCGGATCGGCATTGAATAGTAATCCGAATCGGGTTAAAATAATTGGATTTATACAGTATCGAATTGTGGTCGGGTTTAGAGAAACCCGACCCGTGTGCACCCCTAGGCGTTGTTAGATTTGTATTAACCAAAGTTGGCGAGTTAAAAACATCAAACAAGGGGCGATGCCCGTGTTAGGTCTCATGTGTCTTTCTTAACAATCTTTCAAGTGGCCATGTGTGGCTCGAACAAAATTAATTCAACTGTGACCCACTAACTTATAGTCGACTACTACATTATATTTCATTTTTAATCAACTATTATTACTTGTCTTACGCCTGCATTAAGCTTCATCAGATTGTACCGGCTGGCCTCAATTTCAGTATTGCTTTTAATTTAACTTTGAAGCACAGAATTATAGGACGACTTACAAGGCAGTGGAGGTCAATGATAAGCAAGTTATATTAAAGAAAAGTTTTTATTGAAGTAATGTTGGCTGTTGGGTATATCATATATGAGTGGACATGAGATATTATATTACTATTAGTAGAGTAATTCGAAATTATATGAAGTCAATGGTAGTCAAGTGGAGTGCAGAAAATTAAAAACAACTCCACACAACATGGGTGAGAATATAATTGATGGGGTCAATTTCACGTACCTGCCTTGAAGTTTATTAAAATCCTAGATGATCATTTTTAATTCTAAAAATTTATATAACTCTCTTTTTTTTTATTAAGAACGGCTAAAGATTTTATTACAAAACTATAAATTTTCTCAAATTACTCTTGATTGGTTATTAAAATTATTCAAAATTTTCAAATAAAAATTAAAGATAAAACTCAAAATTTGTTGATAATCTTCTATCAACCTATTATCTTAAGAAGTCTTAAAAAAAGTTTATTATCATAATAAATGATACACAAACTTAGAAAAAAACTTTTTATTAAAAAAATTTACATTAAAATCTTGAAATAATAAAAAAATTTGCTGTATTTATACCTGTAAAATATTATCTTATAAAGTTTAAGTCTTTCAAGGTAATTTGTTTATTTTTCTAATTTTAATTTGTGGATTTTTAGAATTTCTAACATTTAGATAATTAAGAATAATTTAAAAATTTTATATTTTTTTAATGAAATTTCTAACAATTTTTAACAGAAAAAAGAGATGCGTGAGATTTTCAGAATTAGACGTGGTTATGTAGAATTTTAGCAAACCTTAGGGAAAGTTTGTAAAATTGACCCTAATTGCTATAATATGAGCCACATTCTTAGGCAATTTAGTTAAGGCTTCTATTAAATACATAAAACTACAAATTCATATTCAACAACATATTAAAACCAAAAATTCGAATTTCAATTATAAAAAAGCAGATGTTAAGTTTTATGACCCACAATTTGAGTAAACATATTTAAATTAAGATAAAGAGATAAGACAGAAAAAATGAGATGGGCTGATGAGGTGTCAAAGTTAATAACTAAAAAAAAAAAATCTTAATTTACATATTTACATAATTTATATAAATATAATTTATCTACGAGTGGCTACGACGTTGACATGACTAGTAGATGAGATGTCATTACGCAAAAATATCGTTTCATTCAGTTGAGAAGAGTTGAAGTTGAGGAGTGGGATGAGCAACTAAGCATGACCAATAACGTGCCAAATTCATAATAAATTTCGCAGCCACTGACAAGTCAACAACCGGGTAAGTCTGATCTGAAATAGATCTTCACTATAGAA
Source organism: Boswellia sacra (assembly GCA_013180625.2). Classification (NCBI taxonomy): domain Eukaryota; kingdom Viridiplantae; phylum Streptophyta; class Magnoliopsida; order Sapindales; family Burseraceae; genus Boswellia; species Boswellia sacra. The sequence continues at coordinate 190,241 of SNVD02010220.1, read as the reverse complement.
ACCTCCATTTAACTGAAGGGACGATTATATTTATGAATAATAATATTATATATATATATAATAATATTATTATTCAACACTGGCCACTTGAAGATACTAGATAATTAATATAGACAGTGTTCTATAATCTGAAATTGTGAATTGTGAATCATATAAATTGTTCATAAGAAATAGAAAGAACAAGTGCATGAAATTGTAACCTATATGTATATAAAGCCTATTCATTGAATAACTCCTTCACAGGGTTAATTTGATCAGTGGCTGTGATATGATATGAGAATCCTACAAGCTGCATATTAAAGCTGCACATTTAATTTCTTTCAATTGTCACTTTCGAAATTGGGCCCTTGTATCTGTGGACGCATGCATGGCATATAATGCAAAATTGAAAATCTTCCAAAACCCAGAAGAAATAGAAAATTCTAGATTGTATTCAAGAGCTGGCTAGCAAGCTGCATGTACATGCAATTTTGCAAATGCAATCATCTGACACACTTATATCCTACTCACAGTCCAGAGGGAAATACCAATGCATCTCCACCACATAATTTGCTGCTGAGACTGTATATACCAGTTCATATATACCAGTTGTGGCTTCAACATTAATTTATTTATAATTTTTGTGTCCAGAATGCTTCCCACTTATCAATGCAAGAAGAAATCAAATTAACTTGCAGTATGTATATGCGTTCAATTCAATTGCAGTCCAGTCTGATGAGTATCGATCTTCTGACAACAAAATATGCAGAAGTCGGTGGTGTCGGTCCACCAACTGCATTGTTTCTTCAACAAATCAAATCTGAATATGGGAATGTATACATGATTTGAATCTTTCAAGATGCTCCCAGAACAATGCTATTTTATTTATATTCTATGACATATAAAAAACTATCAAAATGTTTGGTTGCCTTCCACTGGTAAAAAGAATGTTAATTAAAAAGAGTCTTGACTAATAAAGATTTGGAATAAAAGCATGCATTGTCACCATCTTAGTGTATTTTGCTTTTATAGTATCTTATCTTATCCACTTAGAAAAGCAAAGCATGGATAAAGAGAAATTGGGTCATTTCATCGTCAACAAACAGAATTAATTTCATAGATAAGCATCTTAATTATTCCACTTATCCAATCATCTTTTACTCCTTAACCCATCATTTGGTTCACTAACCACACCATTAAATCATCGTTATTGTTATCTCCCAGCACATATTGCTGTTGATTAAACATATTTGGACCAGAGGGGGCTTTGTTATCATATTATCATTACTAAGGCATGATTACAAGTAATTAGGGAATCCGATTTGCCAATATTTGATACTAATTATTAGTAGGATGTTTGGTCATGTTACATGTACGATGCATCAAAGAGATCATCATCAACAGATTGAAAGTAAAAAGAAAATTCAGACAGATTGAAAGTAAAAAGAAAATTCAGTTTCATGATCTCTTTGATGGAGATATGCATGAAGTAAATGTAATTGGAATGGACCCATTTTAGTATTGGGCCTGACCTACTGATCATCCATCAAAAGTAAAGGAATTGAATGACAATGCAAAAGCGGCTGCTGAAACTCAAAGTAGCAAATTATAATAATAACCTAACATAACAAAGAGGCCAAATTCACAGAGGTGAAACCAAATGCTTCTGTTTAGAATATATCCATAAATCTATACATAATCTATAATTTGAAAGAAAAAAACTCCAATCAATTGATTTATTCCAATGTAATTCATATTATATAAGTCATATATAAAAATTAGAAAAAAGGAAATAAGAGCACCATCTTGATATATACGTAGACAAATTAGTTAATATGTAAATACCTTTGATATTTTTAAGTACCCTATAAAAGATTTAAAAACATAGAGTTGACTACTGATCAATTGTATAACTCGCAGCAGTGCTGATCAAATCTGACTCCTATTTATCATCGAAAGCTGATTCTTGTAAACAATATTATGAATTCCATGTCATAAAGAAACCTGCTACCCGAAATCCTCAGATTTATTAGCATTTTAATTTCTTCTTCTTGAAGTACATGTCATCTAGATACATACATAAAGAAATTGCAAATATTTTTTATAGTCCAATTAATTGCAAGTTTTATGTGGCTTGGTGATGCCTAGCTATCCTTATTAAACCTAAAAATATATTTACATATAGAGATATACGTATAATATTACTGATGAAAAGCTATAATTTTTATTGAGCATGAGACTCTATAACGGTTTCTCCAGATAAATCCCATGCGGCCGTACTTCAATTAAAGCCTTCTAAGTTCAGTTTTTTATACACATAAACGTAAGCCCTGATAATGTAGATGAATGATAAAATTATAAACAGCTCTGAAGTTTCCTCCAACTCGGGATATTGGACTCTTGCTTTTGTCTCTTTATAAGTACACGGAAACAAGAAAGATCATGAAGGATATGAATTAAAAGATCCGAAGAACTTTTAGTAAACTCATATTGGTGAATTTACATATGTATATATAAGAAGAATTTTTTTTTTAAAAATGGTTAGTTTCAAATGACAAGTCGACAAGAAGTTTAAAAATTAAGCATTGTTGTTATTATTTGTGATGAGATGAGAGTGGTGCAAGTACAGTCTTTTGTCTTTCTCCATTAATATTTCATCAACGACAAAGGGATGAAGATTGATATGATTTTGGATTGAAAGTAGTTTGGGTGAAAATCACTATGCTAATAGTTACAATTTTTAACTCTTAAATGAATTTCTAGCAGCCTAATCTGTTGTAGCTTCGCGTGGAAGGGGTGCTGTCATTGTCCTGATTCAATATCTTATAAGCAAAATATTAATTGCTAATGGTGCAATTGTTATCCAAGCTTATAAATCTCCTTTAATTTCCTCACATCAAAACAAAAGAGAATTCAAGGGCTTTGCGTCTTGTTCTTTTCAAGCTTCCTATCTATTTGGAATATATAGAGAATGCATACATTTTCATTGCTATTAACTTGATCTAATCTTTACTTTCCTTCATATATTTATTCCTCAATCGGAGGCTCAAAATTATATAGGAAACTGTCTAGCGGTTTCTGCTCATGACTCCACAAATCATCGATCACAATCCACTAAAATGTCTAAATCTCTCAACCAACACAGTTAATTAGAGTACACATCAACCAAGGGTTTGATGAAATTTCTTCTCAATTCGAGCTGATCATCAAGGTTTCGAAGTGGGATATTATAGTACATGGTCGTTTAATAATAATGTGTGCATATATAATGAGTTAAAATATTTTATATATATAATTCAGACTCTAAATAAGGTACTGTTAGTTACGTTGTAAGATTAACTTTGTGTCAAGATATATAAAAGCAAGCTGCTAGAGTAATTTAGCACTAACACTAGTTTCGATCATTTTATCATATCCATGCTCAAGTATTGCCTAAGATGTAAATGTACTGATAATAAGATAATATAAATTGAATGCGTCCTAATTTTAGTGAATTATTAGTAGTTGCATGCACAGCTGAAATTGTACTAGCTAGCTTGTTTGAATTATGAAGACAAGAATCCAGCACGAAAATATGAAAGCTTCCTTTTACCTATAAAGGAATGTAGGATCCAAATCACAAGATTTGCGTTGGATTGTACTGATAAAGTGACAGAGACAATACTTCATGAGAATCAAAATCATAGCTCCATCTGCAGTAACGTGCAGAAAATAATTCAGTGCATGGAATTGTTAAAGTTAAAGAGGCGAATGAAGCTTCAAATCAAAAACAAAGTTTTTCTGCATGCAGCTTGTACTTTTTTATTCAGGTATAAACTATAGAGGAAAAACCAAGTTAAAATGTGGAAGAATTATTTACTTACACTTCGCTCTCGAATATTTCTCTCCCGTTTCGATAATTTTGTGAAAGGACACTTCAGCTGCAGAGTGTTTTCAATTCTTCATAAGTCTTTTTCGGTTTTTGTGCAGAAGGATAAAACTTCAGTAACTATCAAAACCGAGTTTACAATATATGTTATAAACTGTTCTATGTATGTAGAAAAGATTTGTTTCTCTCAATTCAGGAAAGGAAATTAAACTTGAGTTATATATATCTTTAATTTGCAATTTAATCATCACAAAACGCGAAATAATAGCAATTTGTGTTGTGACTCTCAATTGATGTGTAGTAAAGAAGAAATTAAAATTTTGATTAAACATAAAAGTTAAGCGTTGATTTTTGTTATACCTATATATTTTTGTGGTCACTGATAAAAAAACTGTGTTTGGTTTGATTTGATGAAACTTGACTTAATTTGTTGAATATTATTGATAAATTAAGACGATTTTGTTATAAAATTTAGTTAAATAAATGAGCCCACGGATCTCTTCACGAAATTTGCTAGCAAACCACTCTTCAAGTGTTAACTTCACATAATTCCATTGCTCGCCAAAAAAAGGTCGGGTATGGGATCGATTTTGATCAAAAGATAGAACATTAATTAAAAAATTAAAAGGGAAAATTTCTATTATATTTAAGCAATTAAAGGAGTGGCATTGTAGTGAAATATCGTAATTCAGTCCCTGTGGGAAGAGGTCTAATTTGTCGTTAGTCGTGGCATCATATGGTACAAGCAACCAAGTTGAAATCATAAACATATCATGTATGTGGAAGAATGGGAATGAAAGGTAGCCATCAATCACTGAACTCAATGAAGAAATCACATTAATTTAAAACGAATGATTACTGGGTTTGTCTTATAATGGCATTCCATGAGCACAAATTCGACAAAAAATTGGCCGGCTAAGACAGCTTCCTTAACGTACTCTTCACCTTCTGTTCATCTTTATAGTTACCATATATAATAACTTTTCTACATAAAGGAGTGAGAGAATTGATTAGCAATCAGCCAAAAATTGCTTAGAATATATATAGCTCTATAAATCCGTCCAATCTACAGACTGGATATACACTTAATAACGATAGATGGGGTATGTTTTTGGGTTGGAATACATAAGTAGCTACTGACTAGGCATAAGTTGACTCAAGATTTTAATTTGCTTTGCTAACTGTATTATCTTGACTTAATTGAGTCATATATATACCAAAATTTTACTTCACATATTACCAGTATACACACACACACACACACACAATCAATGAGCATAGCCATGCATGCATGGAACTAGCTAGCAGATATATAACACGCATGCATGCTTTTATATGCACCCACGCACACACAGGAATGGAGATAGATAATATATACATATTTAGTATTTTAATGGAGGGATGGCTAGCTCCGGATGTCTTATACCGATTTTACCAATTACTTCAACCGTACCTCTAATTAAGCCTGATGGGTTCAGACCGAATTTTGCTTGTGAACTTGATATTTGTCTTTTGTCTGGTGAAAGTATTAACTTTGTTCAGCCATATCCTGACTGCATTTACAACTTAGATAAGTTAAAATCCTCATTTCTCACTCAAATTGGGAAAAAGAAAAAGGGAAAGAAAAGCCTTGAAACCGATGCAATATATGATACATTTGTCTGCTAACCCTGGAACGATGATTGTCATATTTTAGTGTAAACTAGAGCTTCATTTATGTTTAATTTTGGCTTCATTCAACCTGGATATTCGTTCAACAAGGGCCTTATCGCTATTCCCCACTATATATATATATATGGTTCAAGCAGTAGATAAATTAACTCTCAACTTTCTCTATCTCCCGCTCTCTCTATTTTTCTACAAACTAACACATTTGGAACACTTAAGCTATACGTCTAGATTCTCAACGCCCAACAGCTCATCCTCATATTTCTTAACCTGGAAACTCACATCTACAACCAGATAATTAAAACTCTAGCCGCCTCTTCAGTTTCATCCACCAATATCCACCACACGCTTGTGAAACAAACAAAACTAAAAGTCTTTCTCTGCATCATCATCGATCTCTCGTCTCTTCCCCTTAATTAAACAAACCAAATTCCTTCCATGCACGTCAAAACAACACCCCGATCCATGAAAACTGATCTCAGAACAAACACTGCGTCAATTTCCCTGCAAAACCCTAGTCTCCTCAATGCCCCTCAAGGTTCTCTACCAGGAGGACTTAGAGGATGTCTTGGTAGCCTCGACGGAGCTTGTATAGAGAAGCTTCTGCTTCATTGTGCTAGTGCCTTGGAGAGTAACGACGTGACTTTGGCGCAACAAGTGATGTGGGTGCTTAATAATGTCGCCTCATCCGTTGGTGACCCTAACCAAAGGCTCACCGCATGTTTCTTAAGGGCACTCATCTCTAGGGCATCTAGGGTTTGCCCAACCTCGCTGAGCTTCAATAGTAGCAGTACAACTCAGAGAAGGCTTATGAGCGTGACTGAGCTAGCCGGGTACGTTGATCTTATCCCTTGGCACCGTTTCGGATTCTGTGCATCAAACAGTGCCATTTTTAAGGTGATTCAAGGGTGCCCAAGAGTTCATATTTTAGATTTTAGCATCACTCACTGTATGCAGTGGCCTACTCTCATTGACGCCTTGGCTAAAAGGCCGGAAGGCCCTCCTTCGCTTAGAATCTCTGTGCCATCTTGTAGGCCACTAGTTCCTCCCTTGCTTAATGTATCAACTGAAGCAGTTGGCCTCCGTTTGGGAAATTTCGCTAAGTTTAGGGATGTTCCTTTCGAATTTAACATAATCGAAGACCTGTCTTCCTCTAATTCAGTTGAAATCATGTCCAAGGAATCCTCTAGCTTTCATTTTGAATCGTTATTAAGCCATTTGACTCCTCCTAAGTTGAACCTTAGAGATGACGAGGTTTTGGTGGTAAACTGCCAAAATTGGCTTCGATATTTGTCTGATGAAGTAAACGGGAGTAGTCAAGATGCTTCTTTGCGTGATGCTTTCCTCGATACAATTAAAGGCCTTAATCCTTGTATCATAATTGTAGTTGATGAGGATTCTGATTTGAATGCATCTAGTCTCACATCAAGGATCACCACCTGCTTTAATTACTTATGGATTCCCTTTGATGCCTTAGAAACTTTCTTGCCTAAGGATAGTTGCCAAAGGCAAGAGTATGAAGCCGATATTGGTCACAAGATTGAAAACATTATAAGTTTTGAAGGGTTGCAAAGGCTAGAGAGGTTAGAATCGGGCGCAAAGTTGTGTCAAAGGATGAAAAATGCTGGCTTCTTTGGTCTTCCATTTTGTGAAGAGACTATTAGGGAAGTTAAGTCGTTGTTAGATGAGCATGCTAGTGGATGGGGGATGAAAAGAGAAGAAGATATGTTGGTGCTCACATGGAAGGGTCACAGCTCAGTTTTTGCCACAGCTTGGGCCTCAAATGGGTTGGAGGAATATTAATTGGGTGTGGACTTAAGTGGCTTAATAGGGCCCTACCGTGCATGAGATAAATTGGATTGTTTCTCTCTAGTGGTCCAGGTGATGATGAGGCAATGACAAAATACTGTTGCTTTTTCTCTTTGTCAAAAGGCTGCATATGCACATGAGACAAGAAGAAAAGCGGCAGCATTTTCTGAGACTTCATGCATCATCCTTCCTTTGTTTTGGAGCTGGTTCTCTTCTCGCAATGTTCACAAGAAAGGCAAAAAGGAAGTTAATATACATGTGTTGTATTTCTATGAGACAAAAGCTATATCACTGTTTTGTTTCCCATCTCAACTAGTTTTAATTTGTTTCAAGACTCTTGACGTAGTCAACTAATTACTAGCGCTTTCTTAATCAATTATTGGTAGTTCTCAATTGGCTGTATATATATATAGATAAGAATTAAGTGCTCTTTTCGGACAATTTTTATTCAAAGTAGTACTTTTAGGGTCAGTTTGGGATTGTTATTGTTGTAAAAAAAAAAAAAACTACTTTTTCTGCTAAAACAGTAACCAAGACGTTTTGAAAATTGCTTCTTCACCTGCTTCAAAAGAAAGCTGCTATAGAAAAAATCAGGTTTAACAAAGGAAATTAAAAGCAGGGAGCCCTATGCTTTTAGAGTGCTGCTCCTACTTTTGATTAAAAAAATCTAAAATATCATGATTAGAAAAATAAAATTACAAAATTACATTTATTTATTTTTTAATTTTATGCTTAAGTAAAAAGTAAATAATTATAAATAATTATTTTTTATTTTTAAAAAACTAAAAACTTTCGTCGAAGAGTTATCGAACCTCAACCAAAGACAGTCATCAGCGACATTTTTTGTGGTGCGTCTGGACATGACAGCCATAACGCAATCTGTCCATTGGTGGCGTCAGTGGCACAAGATATGTTGATTTTGTGCAAAGGACAGTGGAACTTCCGACGGATTTATCAACCATGTTCTACAGCCAAACATCATCGAGGAAGCCAGAAATTTCTTGTGTCTTTGGGTAGATTGGATGCTGGTGATCAATTTTGTACCGACGGTATCCCCGGACGTGCCTCGGAAAAGGTCGTTGGTAGCCGGCTCCAATGGTAGTCCAGTAACCCCCTCGGCAACATTTTTTTCAAAATTTTCTATTTTTTAAATTTCGTCAAATAAATCTGATAAATTTAATAATTTATAAAATATAAATTTATATTTATTTACTATCTATTCATTAATTATATTTTAAATTTTCTATTATTTTATATAAATATGTGTATTTTTATGAAATTTTAATTTTGAAATTTTTTCTTTTGATATTATTAAAAAATATATTTAAACTTTTATGTAAATCATATGACCATATTTTTTTCATAAATTTAAAATTAATAATACTTTTAAAATATCAAAATATAATTTATATAGAATTTTTTGTAATAGTTAAAAAAATTGATTATATATTTTAATAGTTAAATATTACAAAGAAATAATATATATGTCTATTTTAGTCATTTGAGCATAATAAAAGCTATAGTAACAGTAGTCTCAAATATAACACCCTCTCGCTTTTTTCTAAAACTGATTTTTTTATAGCAAAGCGAAACTTTTTTTTTTTTTCTTATAGCAACGGCAATCTAATTAGTTGAATGTCTAAACTTGGGCTATCTACCTAGCTTCAAACCGATATTCGTCCTTTCCATGTACAACCAAAGCAGAAGTTTTGAGTTAAATAGAGATGTGTAGAAAATTAATATATGAGAAGGAAAAATAATGATCTGTTGTAATGTAAAACAGGCTGAATAAAATAAACTCACATCCATCTCTCGCAAATAAACAATTATTAATGTTGAAATAAATTGTACGATGATACATACAGTACGTACAAACATTGCGTACGATGAAGAATATATATAATTGGATACTTTATACAATTGAGGACTTGGTTACGTACAATAATTTCTGATCATGAATTAAGTCACTACTGCGTTTGTTAAAATTAAAATTAAAAAAAGAGAGAGTCTAAAATACTGAATAGTTGATCGTAGAATATTTTTTGAATATCGTATATATATGCAGTTCCATAACATGTACGTAGGATACATACTATTAACTCGAACTGGTACTATTTTAGTATTGATATAACAATTAAGTCCATCCATGAGTACAGATAACTTTGCATGTACCCTATCAATCAATCTTTTCGTATCTAAGAAAACTTGTATATCTACATCAATAATTGAATTAATGGGCATATAATGATGGGCCATGCAGTTTATTACTCTTTTGGACCAGCTGATTAGGAGATTAAAGTAGCTTTAGTTACTTGTTCTTCTGATTAAATATTATTCCTATTATCTTCCTTAATGATTTAATCATAAGAAGAGATTAATCGAGGAATTCAGTTAATTGATCAATCTCAACCTCAGACTCAGCTAACACGTACGTACGAGATCATCATGTGTTCCTCTAATTGGTTCTGATGTCGATCTCAGCATAGATATAGATGTTGAAACTAATAATCTCAGATTATATTATCTCATTGTGAAGAAGGGTCGAGTCGATCGAGAAGCGGGGAGGGGAGACAACGTCTATAGCTAGCAAGGACCACAGGCAACATAATGCCTGTGTTTTCTTTCATGAACAGTCGCCCTCATCCCGCCAATTAATGCATACAGCTAATGGGATGTCGAATGTGCACTATCAAATGCAGATTGTGATCTTCACTCTAGGCTCTCGAGTCCATTATCTCAATAGCTGACAAGATCCCATATATATGCTATATGTGATGTTATAATGAACAAATAATATGGAAAAACATTTTAAGAAAAAAGAATATACAATAAAAAGATTATTGTAACGTGCAGTATGGAAAAGGATTGAAGGAAGGCAAAGCAATTGGGATTCATATCTTTTGTTTCTGAGATTTGTTTAATTGATACATGCAACGGCAACTGGTTCCATGGTGTAGTGGTTGAGCACTCTGGACTTTGAATCCAGCGACCTGTGTTCGACTCCCGATGGGACCTTCAATATCATATCTTATTTTTTTCATGGCTGGCTTCAAACATTTTATGAGCTGTACTTTGTTCTTCAATCTATATTATATTATAATCTTTCATGACTGCATAAACTTTAAACATCCTTAAACTTTTACAGTAATGTACTTTGTTCTTTGATCTAATATACTATAATCTTTCATTATTATAAATAAGCTTTATGTATGCTTTAATTGTATAGTTTCATTGTAAGGTCAGAACTGCATAAGAGCAATATGAATTGTTCACTTTACACCCCAAATACTTCGCCTTCATTCCCTTTAATTTAATATTGGATAAGTCATTTGACCCATTGCTAAAATAAACAAATCCACTATCAGGAAAGTTGCCTGTGATTTATGGCCCCTGTCAAAATTGCTTAGCTTTAGCTGTCTGCCCAAACACTCTGTTCAAAGCCTCCCGATTCAGAGAAACAACAAAGAAAAAGCAAAAGCTTGTAGTGTTGTTGTTGTTATTATTATTATTATTATATTTTTTAATCTTACTCTACTCACGTGAAACTCTGAAACGGGTAAATGCAATTGTTTTGTTTTGTTTTTTTTTTTTTTTGGTTAATGTGGTTGAGGTTGAGCCTTGAGCACACTCACTGTAAGACAACTTCTGCACAAGTAATGTATATAGGGGCTCTTTCTTTATTTCTTCTTTTCATCATGATCATGGCCACCACATGATTAGTCTGCCACTTGATCGCATCAAAGTTGAAGCTTGTAACTCAGAAGGAGTTTTTAATGTTAGTCGATGCAACTCTTCGAGGAAAAAGAGAAAGATACTTACATTTTACATAAAAGCTTCACTTTTTTTTTTTCTTATAATTTTATACTTTAATAAAAGTTGCGTACGTAGTGATAGAGATCGATAAAGTTCTCTTACATAGCATTTTATATATATATGTAAAATGAAAAATAAATAAAACCATTTTTTACTAAAAATTCGAATTGATGAATATTATGATTTCAAAATACTACCTATTTAGCATAATTGATTGAATGATATGAGTCAATTTTCTATTAAGATAAATTGGCCAAAAAAAGTTATTTCAATTGTTGTTTATGTTGCTACAATAACTATAACAAAAATTGAGAAAATATCTCTTTTTAATTATCAGCTATAAATAAAAACAAACGTTATCAAATTTAGATTAATTATATTCAATAATATAGGTTCAATACACATACACTCAGTCAAACCAACCATATTTCAGCTAATGATCAATGATAGATAGAAAATAATTAAGTAGGCACTCAAAATGCAATCACCTATATACTAATTTTATATTAAGTTATATTTTATGAACTAAGTTATATAACTTGACCGTATTGATATATAACTAAAATTATTAAAAATGATATTTTTTAATTATGTGATTACGTTTCTAAAGAATACAAAACACTATTTGTCTTTGGCCTAATTACTGCCTTTTTTGACATCAAACTTTTAGGTAACGTTAAAAGGTTCGATAGAGTATTAGTGTTTATATATATGATTAAGAACTTTTTAATTAATTTGGTAACGTTTCTAAAGCTTTTAGGTAAATCTTTTTTTTTTCTGGTAGTCTTTAAATCTTTTTTTTTCTTTTGTCTAGTAGTCCTTCTTCAAAACACCAAACCGCTAAAACCACTAACTCTAAGCATTTAAAAAAATCTTGAATTTTATTGAAAGAATTCTAGGTAATGATTTAGAAAAATAATTACAGAGGTTTTATATTAAACAAAACGTAGCCATTGTTCCCCAATTAGAAAATTGTGAAAGCATTTAATCTAGGTAAATCCAAATTGATTTAATCTCAACTAGCTCTATTGTGTGTGCCGTGTAAAAAAAAATATAAATCTCAAAAAGTAATTTGAACCCATCGGACAAAAAGAAGAAAAAGGGAATTAAAGAGAAAACTGAAATCTTCAATTGTTTGAAACCAGATTTGAATGGAATAACCAATTGAAAACAAATTAAAGAGCAAAAAGATGGTTTTTCTTTAGAAGGTTTAATAATTGTAATCAGAGATCCCTCTAAATGGTTTTGAGAAAAAAGTAAACAAATAGTGATCCCACAACAATTAAGTACAACATTGAATCAAATCTGCGTATCTAGAGATGATATCATTTGCAAAAATTAATTGGGTTTCAAAAATTATTTAAGAGAGGTAACAGTAATACTTAAGATTTGAATAACTTCTTTGGCTAATTAAATTATATTAAATAGATAAAGAGGGACTTGGAGTTGGACCCATTTTCATGTTGGTTATTAAAAAAAAAAGAAAAAGAAAAAACAGCTAGAGACATAACGGCACCGTTCCACTGTGTTTTTGGAAACAAAAGAGATGATTGGTTAAATGATTATAAAGAAAGATAGCATATTTCGATGCGTTTGTATCACCACCACCACCACCACCACCATCATCATCATCATTAATAGGTTGTCAAAAATACCCTTGATTGGACAGATAATTTTCATGCTCAAACGGAATGCCCAAAACGTTGATAAGTCAGCTGTACTTGTCAGAAGACAAGAAAACAAAAATTAAAAAGGTAAAATGAAAATGAATCTGGTTGAGGGTCAAAAGTGTAAGTTAGGTAAAATCCTCTCCATTTCATTGCATTGACTACGTCAAATTGTCAATCACGTGACTCCCGTTTATCTAACCTCTATCCTCATGTGCATGCATGTAAAAGGGCGTTCGTTCGGTGCTTCCAGTGCCGTGCCTGCCTCCAGCCTTCCAGAATCAGAACCCAAGCCACGTACTCTCTCTCTCTCTCTCTCTCTCTCTCTCAAGAGATCATCTTAGGTGTCTACTCATGCCCTATATTCAAATGGGCCTTCAATCCGACCCGATAATCCACCCGGATTGACCGACCTTAAAGTTGACATTTCTCTTCCGACTTCGACATAAAGCGCATTACGTACGTCAAGGGCTCTAATATATTATATTAACGTAGACCAATGAGCCGACCTCTTTATATGTGGCCCCATCTTATCGGGTGAAGCTACGGTCCACCTGCTGTATGATACAGCAGGGGACTTTTTCAATTTTTTGCTTGGGAGCAAAACTTGTATTTACAAGTTTTGCTTCCATGTTACAACACAAAGCCACCTGCTGTATGATACAGCAGGTGGACCATAGCCAGACCCCATCTTATCATCCCAAATGCCCATCATCGTAGCCGTCCAGTGATCCTCATCTTCACATCAAGAGATTGAAGAAACAAGACAAAACAAGAAATTCTGGGAACAAATAGTAAATCCACCAACAAGAATCCACGATCCATTGATCAAGTAAAGAGATTGATCTTTCAGTGGGAGACTGGGAGTGGGACCACTCACTCACCACAGGGAGAGGGGACCACAGAAAATTGTGGTCTCGAGCAGAAGGGTTTAAATGGTCAATTCAGTCTTCAACATCATCCATCATAACACGTGCATGATTCATGATCATGGTAGATCTCATTATATTAAACAAAATGAATTATGTACAAGCTTTTTTCGAGAGTAAAATAAAATTATAATAAAATATCGAGCTGGTGGGTGCACAATTACAGAGAAACTTGCAGCGATGAAAATGGAATAACATAGAAGAAAGCCAGCAAAAAAGCTTCAGTCCTAAGCTTGGCGTCTCCCCCAACCCAAGAAAATCAAAATCTTTTTCTTTTATTAATTATTTTAAGGTAGAATTGTTTGCCAGAAACAATAATCTATTAAGAGAAATATTTTTCTAACAAGGAATGTCAGGTACAGGTTAGAGGGGTCACACAAGTCACAACTACTGTTTTGTAGCCACTCTTTTGCTAATTCATCAACTTTAACATTATTATATATCTCTGTTCGTGTCTTTTTTCGCCTTGTTGCTTGCCTGAGTCTTGTGTTTGTATCTCAGTTGAGAACCACCACAACTACATTGCTTGTACTCCCTGTTGACTGTGATGCAACTATTTTCAGAACCCAAAAACAGTTTCTGTTTGTCTTGTTCATCTAAGAATATGACTTTCACCCTTCTGTGTGCTCCTCCTCACTTCCCACTTGGCCTCCTCTCACCTTTGTCTCTGTTTCAACATTAAAAATTTCAACTTTTTTAATGCAAGGTTAGAAAAATATACTCTTGATTTGAGGTGGGTTAGTCTTTTTCGCTTTTTTTTTGGGCTTTGTTTATTTAGAGTCATGGCAGTTTGCTGTGATCTTGAGGTGGATATCAATGGAGAAGAGACTTTCATGGTGGACAAGGTACTCTTGTTCACTTAATTAACTTCTCAAGTTTTCTACTCTCTTGTTTTTTGGTTGTTAACAACTTAGAAGCTGTTTTGCTTTACATCCTAATATGTTTTTGTTTTGCCTTTTTGCACTCAACTGTGGAAGTTTTATACTTAGTAGTTAGAATTCCATAATTTCCATTCCATGGTTATTACTTTTTCTTGTAATTTGTACCTCCATGATGAATTCGTTGTTTGTACTCTCCAACATTAAATTTGCACCTACATTGCAGTGATGTGGGGCAAAGTTTTCACAACTTTTGTTCTTCTTTTCTGGCCAATTTCTATCACCATTTCTGCGAGCAGATAGGGAGGCATTTTTTTGGTGCTTTTCTCTCATTTATTGCTGTCGTTATGTGGCTTAAATGTTCATACTTCATTTGCTTTATTCACAACTTTTGAGAAGGACTTGAGTTGCTTTCATTGCACTTATGTCACCCTTCTTTGCTGGTATGAATAGTAGATATCGCTCTGTTTGATTACCATTCCATAATTTATTGTCTATAACGACCTCTCAGCCTTGTGTTGCAGCTGTTGGTATAGATTCCCCCCTCACTTGTTCTTTTCTTTTTTTTCTCTATAATTCAATGAGTTCATTCTTTTATGTCAAAGTCGAGTTTCATTCCTTTGGTGGATTTAATAGGCAGCAAAAAAGGTTCCACCTGTAAAAGTGAATGGGAATTTTATCAAATTTCCCCAGTTGCTCTCATTGATGTATAGTTTCTGAATCTTATTTTTCTTTGTTTTATTTTGTCATTATGAAGAGATTGGTGTTAGGTAGCTTTAATATTTCTGTTGTGATAATTTGTTGATTAATCGTTGAATATCTAACTCTTTTCTTTCTGTTGTGACTATTTGCAGAAAATTGTCACTTCTTATTCGGGTAGATTAAGCAAATTATTTGGTAAATCAATTGATGCTAAGAGAAATCTAAAAGTGATATTTCACGACTTCCCAGGAGGGGCAGAGTGTTTTGAGCTCGTGTTAAGGTTTTGCTACAACAATGGCAGAATTGATATAACTCCTTGCAATATTTCCGTCCTACATTGTGCTGCAGAATTCATGGATATGAACGAGTCTACATCTCAAAAGCACAATTTACTAGAGCAAACAGAGAAATCACTTGAAGAGATCAACTACTGGATATGGTCTGAGCTTTTGGGCGCTTTGAAGCAGTGCCAAGATTTGATTCCGGTTGCAAATTCTTCTGGCTTACTTGACAAATGTGTGGATTCTCTAGTAGGGAGGCTGGCCCTGAGCAGTGAAGCAAGTCCTTGTGCATCTACTTCTTCCCCCGATAGCTCCGGTTTTCGCTTGTCCTGTGACACTAGAAGCACTGAGAGTTTGAAGAACAGCTTCACTCGAGCAACATGGTGGTTCGAAGATCTTTTAGTTTTGAGTCCAAATTTGGTTGAGATGGTGATAAAATCCATGGTCTCACGGAAGTTTGATCAGGTTATCGTAAGTAGGTTCCTCTTTTATTACCAGAAATCTAAGTTCCATACTGCCACAAATGATGAAAGGCGCAAAATTGTTGAAACTGTTGTTGATTTGCTTTATACTCTTGATCGGAGCTCTTTTTCATGCAAGAGTTTGTTCGGGATTCTTCGAGTTTCTCTGCGTTTAAGCATAAGCAAAAGTGGCCGAAGCAAGCTGGAGAGTATGATAGGTTATCGGATGGATCAAGCAACACTTGATAATCTACTTGTTCCTTCTCCATATGGGATGAATTACTTATATGATGTGAATCTTGTCCTTAGGTTCTTGAAAGCATTTATGCAAAGTGGAGGTTGTCAAGTATCTTTGATGCTACTGAGGAAAGTTTCTAACTTGATGGATTTGTATATGGCTGAAGTAGCTCCAGATCCTTGCTTAAAACCTTCAAAGTTCCTGGCTCTAGCCTTGGCCCTCCCAGATTCTGCTAGAGACTCTTACGATGAAATGTATCGTTCCATAGACTTGTATTTTCAGGTAGTGCATTGATCTAACAATATTTCTTTTTGAAGGTTTTCTAGCTTTCCCAAAATAATAATTTTCTGGTAAAATTCATAGTGATGTCATAATCTTAGAAGTTCTAATGAAATTGATTTGGTTCTAAACATTTGCCTTAACTTGAACTTTTAACAGCTTAAAACTTCACAATTTCAGATTCCTATTAGACTCTTATGTTTGCATTTGGACTGATGCTGGTTTGAATAGGTGCATGCGGGACTGTCAGAAGAAGAAAAGATAAAGATATGTTGTGCTCTTAATTATGAGAAGCTGTCAGCTGAAGCTTGCCTGCATCTTTCTCGGAATGCAAAATTTCCATCAAAAACTGCAGCCCAAGCTCTCATATCTCAGCAGTTCAAGCTTAAAAACTTACTGCAGAGCACAACCAACTGTAAATCTTGTACTGATTCACCGTGTAGCTTCACTGAAACTGGAAGCAAGGGAAAGAAAGATGAAGCCAATGAACAAGTAGTTCTCTATGCTGGGAAACTTGATATTTCAGCAGAAAATGAGAAGCTCAGAGCACATTTGCAAGGAATGCAATGGAGGGTTATGGAACTGGAGAAAGTTTGCCGAAAAATGCAAACACAGATGGCGAAAATCATGAAATCAAGAGTCTTAAGCCATAGCAATGCCAGATCCTTACCCAAGCTTTGTTCATGACAGAGATTTTGCGTAGCTTTTCTGTAGTATATTATTCTCATTTATCAAATATGTATAGCATGATGTTTATGTTTCTGCATTTTTTACAGTTTTTTTTCTTTTCTGCAAATTCAAAGGTGGATGACAGTATTTTCTTAACTTTATTGAGAAGTTGGGATCTTGCTTGTACAGTTACAGGACAAAAGAGGGAAAAGTTTTGTATGGTTCTTCTTGTGTAGATCTCCTTTTATTCTCTGTATTGCTGCTTGTACTCAAAAACTCAAGTGTCAAGTCTTTTTCCCGTCACTCTCACCATGGTGCAAAGCTAATACACTAGTTGCAAACGCTCTGCGTGACTGGGAAATTTTTTGGGGCGACTCAAAAGGCTGTATATGTTTCATGAAGATTATTCTTGTTCTTAAACTTTTCTACACTTTCACCAAGATCATTGCCATTGACATTTGACATGTCAAAGGCCTTGGAACTTCTCTCATTGATTTGAAATAGTGATTCTAATTAAGTTAAAAGGTTTCAGCAATCAACTTTAACTGCATATTTATGTCAGGGTCATAAATCGGCTACAGTTGTTACTGCATACAATGTAGAAAGTCTAATCAATATCTTCTGGCAACCAAACTACTAATTAAATCGACTCTGTTAACCCATCAACTGACAAACCCACCAAACTGTTCATAAAGGAGGGTTATGACCATGTGCATAAAGGATAAAGCTTGCTGCTTCCTCTTTTTGCTTCATACACTCTGGCCATAGTTTTAATTGCTCAGAAGCTATCATAACAATATTATGAATGAAGTGGGGCTTAAAAAACAACATTTAAGAAACAACTTGTCTGTAGTACACAGAAGCAATTTGAATGTTTTGCTGTCCTTCCAGTATTTGCTCCAAGGAGTTCGATGTTTTATTTCATAACTATTTTGTAAATCTAGAGAGGAGTGGAGGGTACAACAACTCTTAATCTAGCAAATGCCAGCCGACCATACTTGGCCATAATGAAATGAGGTCTATGCGCAATCAACTTGGCAATTTAGGTGGAGAAATGATCGTGAGAAGAGATTAACAACTATCAAGGTGCCTAAGCAATCTGGCAGCTCCTTACTTGTGGAGCATGGCTGAAGCCTAAATGAGTTAACGTATAGCACATGTTCATCTCGTCCCAGATTGTCTGCCATTACAAGAAAGTCATATATATGTGCCGTAACGACGAAGAAGAAATTGATTAATATAATAGAGAACAGAAGACGCCATTGTCAATCTCCATGAAGTCAAAAGTTCTTTATGTGATCTTTACATTATCAATCTTCTTTGGAGAAGATAACACTAAATAATAATAATAATAATAATAATAATAATAATAAGAAGGTTGATTAAACGTTTGATTGTGGTGGAACCAAGAGAACATTAATTGAGAGACAAAAGGGTAGCTAGGGGCTTTGAGCCTTTTCCTTAGACGCAACTCCTCTTTACTTCCAAGGTAAATGCATATAAATATAGATGCAAAGAACATCCTTTCTTTGGTCAATTTAATTAATGCTAGTTTCTTGTGAAATATTCAATGCATGTTGCTCTTTTCTATGTGGTTTAGTGTTTGCTTCTACTTGCTGCAGCTAACTTGATATGAAATGAATTCAAGGGTCGATTTCCATTGCAATTAAGGTCAAACTTCTTAGATTTTGGTTGAAGCAACATCTTTTGTCTTTTTCTACAAGCATTTCATTCCCATAAGATTTACAAAAACTTGATCAAAATCTTCCTTTTTTTTTTTTAAATTTAATTTCTAATATGAGATAACACTTTTCCGATTCAATGTCTCTAATAGAGCTATGTGAATGTCATATTGTCTATGGCAGTATATATTTTATTGAGTTTTACTCTCAAATGGCTGGTTTTTTTAATCCCTCTCATGCACGCATCGATCTCACATACAAAATGAATAGATGGGTTAAAATAATACCAATATTTCATGGGCCGTAAGGGTGAAATGTAATTATACCGTAATTACCAACCATGGCTTTGGTCCATTGAAGCGCTATTTGTGTTATTGTGTCACTAGATAAGAGAACATCAGTCTAAGCCCATTATTTGAGTATGAATCTGAATCTGTTTCGAGCATTGGGTTGGTTCCACTATTGTCGATATTTTCGTAATTAAAAGTACTAAAATATAATAAAAAATAATTTTATCAAATATTTTAAAATGTATTCTTGAAAAGTTCTGAGCCTCTTCTGAAAAATTTACACCTCCTCCAAAGGCAAGATATGAAGCCTCACATGAACCAAGTATTCCTTCTTGACATCTTTATGAAGGTATGAACCACTTTCCTAAAGTCTGTTTTCTTTTCTTCATCGAATAGCGCCATGCCTTGTAATTACCTCTTATCATCCATGCAACAAAGTCTTAAAGACTACCCGTATTTTTTTTTTTAAAAACAATTCTTTATATTAATCATAGAATGCATTGTTTTTTTTTTAGAATCCATAAATATTTTCTTATGGCCGAACATTATTGGTTTTAGAAAATTATTTTATACAAAATGTATATTCTAAGTGTATGTTTGGAACTGCTGTGCTGTGAAAAATTGTTGTAGAAAAAATCTGTTGTTAATTGGCGTTCAGTAAAATCGATTTTTTAAAATTACTGTACTATCTAAAAGTTATAAATACGTGTTTGATATTTGATTTTCAAAATTTCAATTTCAACAAAATTACTAAAATGTATATAATTTTGATAAAATATAACTATTGTAATTCTAAATAAATTTAAAATATACTACAAAAAGAATTAAATTATTTTCTAAATATTAAAAATAAATAAAATAATTAAATATATATATTATATTATTATTAAAATAATAAAAATAAAATAGAAAATAAAAGCATCGTCGGAGTTACAATCATCGGTGACTGGCCATCATCAACCTGGGCGTCTAGCGACACCGCCACCACCAAAAAAGTCGTCCGAGGATGCTTTCTCCATATCCATCCTCATCTCCTCTATTTGAAGTGGCTATTGACGGAATCCGGTAGTTGAAGTTATGGTGGCTGAATTTTAACCTTTCAATCTGACCGTTTTCTATCGGGAATGACTAAAACGTTAATGGATATGTGTAGATTGGTTGTCGGTGAGTCCTCTGGTGGTATTGGTGACCCTTCACACATCGACGAACGACAGCAAAAAAAGGTGACCGGTTGCCAGACTACTGCTTCTCCGGTGCCTTTTTTTTAATTTTCTAAAATTATATTTTTAATTTTTTGATGAATTTAATTTTATAATTTATTAAATAAATAATTATATTTTATGTTTGAGGGTATTTTTGGATTTATATTATTTAAGAGGGATAATTTTGGTATTATAGTGTATTTAAATTTTAGCTTTTTAAAATCAATTTTCAAAACGATTGGTGTTATTTAAGGCCCTCTAAGACTCTATCTAAGCCCCTATGTAAATATAATTTATTAAAAATTATTTCATATAAATATAGTTTTTATAATATCGAAACTACCCTTCCATCTCTAATTTCCATAACCGAACTAAACTCATAATATCAAATTGCAGAATCTTTCAGAGAGTTGGAAAATCTTTCACAAACATCTACTAGGTCTGTATTGAAATGATTTTTGGGATAATATCACAGACTACTGCTACTTTTTGCGAAATTATCGTGTAAAAATGCCTTTTGCCACTTTATATGAATGACAACCCTACCTTTTGAAAAAAGTTATTCCGTGATAACCTTTTGTTAGTTTGGATGTTAAATGCTTGTAAATAACTTGAAGATTGAGGGTTAGAAGGGTCATTGTATGAAAATAGTAGTCAACGATATAAAAAAAGGGCTAGTCAACTGTTTAAATTTTTTTTTTGTACATAACCCCACTTTCTCTTTTGTTTTCACCTTCATACACTGTTCATCTTCCTGCATCCCTCTGTTGCATTCACGCAATTCGAAGCTTGCTGAAAGCTTGAAAGTTTGTTGTAAATGTTGGTTTCCACTATAAGGTAAGACTTAATCCCATGTGAATGCATTTACATACCTTCGTCTGAATAGGAAAATGTCGTGTTGCATGACCGTATGTTTTGTGCCCTCTTTTTTTTTTTTGATATTTTATGTTTTTTTTGTTGCTATTAGTAATATTTATGATGGTTCTGAATTTTTTATTGTTTCTCTTGTCATTTTTTCTTGGAATCAAAACACTAAATTTTTGGGAAAATTGGGGTTTGTACAAATTGATGTAAATTATATGAAATTGGAGTGATATGTTGAATTAGTGTACTATTATATTGGCATTCATGCATGAGTTAAGTGATTTATTCTAACAGTTTTAGTTGAATTCTGATATTAGGGAAAATTGGGGTATTTAGAATTTGATGTGGATTATCTCAAATTGGTTTGATAACTTGCATAATTGTAATGTTATTTTCACCACCATGCATGACTTGGGTGAATTTTTTTTCTGTTGCATCGTGCATGGCTACTGTCTGATATGTTTGGGGTTGTTGACTAATTGTTTTTTTGTGTGTGTGTGTGTGTTATTTTTTTTTTAAATACCTATATCTATTGATGCAAATGGTAATGCAATGCACTTCTTTTTCATCACATTAGAAGCTAGGGGTCGTGTGGTTACACTTGGGAATGTCGGCTCTGACAAATTCAATGTCATTGGTTTGGTTTCTATTCTTAATGTTGTTTTCAAAATGGGTGTTGTAGATAGTAGGAAGTGAAATTTAATGTCACCTTACCTTGGAATAGAGAAAACATAGTGATAAAAACTGACAAGCAATTTTAGAAATTCTAAACATATTTGAAATGAAAAAACTTGATAAAGTTACCATTTCAGTTGATGAACAACTATTAGGTAGTGACTCATCTGATGACAACTCCCATTCTAATAAGGTGCCTTGTGAGGTTCTAAATGATATAAGAGGTGATTTGGAGGATAGGGATGCAATAGGATCTGGTTTGGATGATAGGGATGTAGAAGTAGGACCTGTCTTAGCCAGTAATGATTTAGAAACAACACCTAACTTGGATAATATTGATGTAGAAATAGGAACTCAGTTAGATGATAGATATGTTGAGGGGGAACCTGGATTGGAGGGTAGGAATGCTAAGGGGAACTTTAGTTGGAGGATATTAGAAAGGATACTGACTTCGGTAGGAAGGATGTAGAAATAGGAGATGATAACTCAGAGTGTCATAATGAGTATGACCTTGAGAATGACTTTGATGTAAAATATAGGCGTGATAGTGATGTAGAAGTGCAAGTTGATGATAGTGGGTCAAGAAGTGATAGTGGCGAGAAAGTGATGAGTCATCTAATGACATTTCCCATTTCTAGAGTGATGGTGAAAATTTTGAGAACCTAGTAAGTAGTTGTGAGGATAAAGTGGGTAATGAAAGGATGGCTAGGGTCCGTAGGAAGAAACTATTCACTCGTGGTCCTAAAGGTAAGATTAAGTTTACAATAGGCCAAACATTTGAAAATTTGGCCCATTTTAGAGAAGTTCTTGGAGAGTATTTAGTGTGTAGAGGGGTTGTACTTTAAAGAGTAAAAAATGAAAAAAAATAGGGTCACTTATAAGTGTGCTACGGAAGGCTATCCATGGAGGATCCATGCCTCAATAACACAAGACATGATAACCTAAAAAATCAAGAATTTATATCCTGAACATCGGTGTTCTAAAGTCCCTTATACCCTTGAATGCACTTAGTTATGGATAGCCAAACAATATAAGGAGCACTTTAGAAATAATGCTACCATTGATGTGGAATGGTTAGAAAAGGATATAAAAGAAGATTTCGCCTTCAACCTCCCAAACAGAAGTTGTATAGGGCTAGGATGAAAGCACTTGAGGTTATAGGGGAACACCACCAAAAAGCATTGAACATGTTGCAAAAATATGCCAACATTGTAATGATCACAAACTCTGGTACAATTATCTATGTCAGGGCAGGCGCATACTTGATTTCTACAAATCCTAAATTTCAAGGGTTTTTTTAATTAGCTTTCTTGACTACTTTTTCTTACTGGTTGTAGGCCCTTTATAGGTTTAGATGATTGTCACCTAAAACATTTTATGGGTGGGGTTTTTTTGGTAGCTGTTGGCATTCATGCCAATAATGGGATGTATCCCTTAGCCCTGGGAATTTGTGAAGTTGAATGCAATTCCACATGGGATTGATTTCTGGAGCTTGCTTGAATGCAAGTCATGGGATTGAATGCAAATCATTTGTATCTTGCATTGCTTGACCTTGCTTGATCCATTTCTATACTTGAACTTGCCTTTGATGTCATTTCCTTCAACTAGAATTGCTTTGTTGCTTGCTGTGTAACTATAACTTTGATGTACAAAATGCTGTTCAGGTGCTTTGTTGTAGATTTTGGTTGTCTATGTTGTTAATGTTTACGTTAAATGCTGGCTGCTGGTGAGGTTGCTTGCGTTGACTATGTTTGATTTGAAGCTGTTAATGTTTGTGTTTCAATGGAGTTTTTGCTAGTTTACGCTAGTTTCATGTATTGATTTAAAGGCAGCCATGCACGCTACAAAGGGTAGCTTGCAATGGCTTTATTGATTTTTTTTTTCAAACATAGGGGCAAAGCTATCATTTCTAGTGTCCACATGTACAGGAAGAAATCAATTTTTAATTGGCTCCATCAAGGGTAAAACTGTAATCTTAGCAATAAATTAATTATTTATATATGTAGTTGCTTTTTAGAATTATGGTTAAGGGTATACTAGTAATTGCATATTTTTTGTTTGGAATGCTGATATCATCAAACGTCCAAACTAATATAAGGGTATTCGATGATGATTTTTTTAAAAGATAGGGTTTGTCCTTCATACAAAGTGACAAAAGACGGTTTTACATAATAATTTCGTAAAAGACAAAGGTAGTCGGTGACATTTTTGAAATGATTTTTTAATGTCCTTTGTTACAAACGATCCATCTTAAAAAATATACTTTATAATAAAATCCATCGTAAACTCTTGAATCTTTGCAAGAAACATCTCCTACCAAACATACACCTCCCTGCTCTGACACTCATCGTGATTCGCAGGTATCCTTCAGTGCAGCAAAATCAAAATTTATTTAGTTGAAGTACTGCTTGCAAATAATTCAGTTATTGTAATTTGGAAATTTATACAAAGTTATTTATGTAATGGGAGACTTTTCGAAAAATCTAACAACAACCGTTAATCCATGGTCGTTAGTCACAATCTATGTTTTACTTTTAGTTTCAATTCCAATATTTAAATAAAAAAAATGTAACAGATCTGCCAGACTTGTCAAGGACTCGGGAATTTTTGTTTTTTAGAAGTCTTTGGTAATTTACAATTTAGATATAATTTAAATTTAATAAAAATTAAAAAAGGGGCTTAGAAAGGGATTAGATGGGGCTCCGACTACAACACTCTTATTTTCATGAGACAAAATGAGTTTACAATTGTTCGGCAGGGCCAAATGCACTGTAAGACCTAAAGTAAAAAAGAATTTTTGTGATGGACCAATTATGTATGGCATGGGACATTGTCCCTGTGGAACAATTAAGGCAATGTGATTGATTTTAGAAGGACGTTATATTCCGCTAGCACATTTTCAACGTCCGAGAATCAATATTATATTTATTTCCGAATCATATACATCTCTAACAACATACAGCACATTTTGATCATCCGAGAGTGAATATTATATTTATTTCCGAATCATATATATCTCTAACAACATAAACGACATTGTGATTGATGAAAAAAGGGAAATTAAAAATATGATTGAAGGTGAGAAAAGAGCACAAACTCAATTATGTTCTAAAAAACATTGTTGGGATTTAATAGCAAATATAACTGGTATTCATTTTAAATTAAGATAACACTTATTCTGAAATTATCATTATTCATGTGGGAGACAGAGAAAGAAATAATACTTTAAGATTTGCTAAGAAATAACAACTGGTACCTGAAGATATATTTAATCGATCAGCCATTCAGGACATGACTCGTGGTTGTCATCAAACCAACGCAATTTGCTTTTCTGGAAAGCACAGTCGTCTAGCATTTACATGAACTTGCCAAGACGTTGATTTGCTGAGTTGATGCATGCCTATTTTGTAAAACGCATGATTCTATGTTACCGACCTGCAGCTATTATGAGATGTTGGTCAACAATTGATTAGATAATGATTAAAAGAAACTATCATTAACCTGATAATGTTTGGATTTAAATATAATCCCGGGTATATATAACATGGTTAGAGAAGGAAGAAAGTTTAGAATATTTTAATAACATTTTCTTTTTCGTCAGAAGAACTGTATATGTTTGGAAATGAATTCTACGAGGAAATGTCATGATATTTCTGCATTGCCATCTCAACATGCTCATTTGAATGTTTATATCGATCATAAAAGAACATTGAAGAAGAGACAAACGATATAGACAGCAGTTTTTAATATCGTCAAAATATGGATTAAGAGAACTTTAATATACAAAACAGATAGGACAGAATGCAACATAAAGATTTAGAGCTGGATAAAATATCTGTGTCAATTTGTAACATAAAATTTCTGTCAAACAGGGACCGCAAATGCTTCAGGGAAAGAGGAGGACAATTGCGATGTTACTTCTCTTTCCATGACTGGAATGGGATCAATTAATAATGATAGGACTCTTTTCTTTGCTCGAACATCTGGAGCTCCATGCCCATCTCCATACTGGTACGTGCATTGGGCTATCCGAGCCAGATTAAGAGCTGTTTCTACAAAAGGTTCTGCAAATGGATACTTATGGACCATATCTTTATTCATCTTTTTCCAGCTTTCGTCAATTAGATTTCTTATTTTTTCACAGGCAAGTTCCTCAGACTGACCAGTGCCTTGGATATAACATAATATTGAACTTGCAGTTTCACCTCTCTTTAGTTCATCCTGTGTTGTGCATGGAACTTAAAGAATGTTAATTACTGTATAAGTTTAATTGTTAATGACCCATTCCACAGAAAGGTGTAATCATACCTTTGAGGTACCCAAATCATTGCAAAGGCGAAAAATCATGGATGGCCAACGCAAGAGATTATCGTATTTTTCTAGAGACTCAAGTGCCTCTTTAGTGATAGTTTGATTCAATAAAAAGTAGGAATGAATAAGAATTACTGTCCCTGATACAGATCTCCATCCATTCTCAAGATAATCCTCAAATGATGGCGTGAATTTGTTATGACTCCATTTCGCTTCTTGTAAAAATGCTTTGCACATATCGGCCCACTGAATGTAAAGCAAGTATTTGAAATTAATAGATATGTATATTTGACAATTAATCTACAAGTTATGCTTATGCTTTAGAATGGAGAAATGAAATTTAAGAACAGTGGCAATTACCGCTTTTCTCAGGTATGGAATGATTTTTTCTCCTTTTTCTTTGAGAGTATCATAAGCCATCTCATTGACACTGTTGTAGAGAGCCATAAAGCATAACTTCATATAGTCCGGAAGTTCATTCACAGTATTGATATCCCATCTGAAAACACCGTATTGGGCATTAAAAATTAAAGAACTGTAGGCTGTGAGTCACATCTAAGCGTAACCTTTTTTTTTTTTAACTTGAGATACAAACCTTTCAACGGCTTCAGTGAAAAGCTCTAACTCATCCAAGGTACCATACACATCATATATGTCGTCGATGGTAGTTATAAATGCAGTCACCTTTGTTAGCCCTTTGCGGCAAATACTAAATTGTGGCTCAGGAATCATTCCAACTGTCCAAAAGAAACATTCCATCAGCCTATCCCTCGCAAAGTTCAATTTGTTTGCCAGACCAATTTCTGTCCACCACCTGAAAACACGAGGACAAACCAATTGATTACTTTATAACATCTAGCTAGCCTCGTTTGTAACTAATTTCGACTATCATTGAGTTTCTCTATGCTTAGATAAAGTTTAAAATATGAATGAGATAACAAATCAATTTGCATAGATGTAGGCTTAACTTGAGTATTTAATTTAATTCTTTAATATATAAGGGATTTGAACCTGATGGCTCTAATAACATGTTTACTACTTTTTAAAAATTTAAGCTTGCAGATGTGGGCTTAACTTTATTTTTCTCTAATAAATTTTACCTTGACATATCTACGAGATCTCTCTGATGTATTGATTGCACCCTGTTGAAATCCACCTTGGCAAGTTCGAGTAGCAAGTAATATTTGTCTTTTCGTTTATTGTATGCTTCAATATACCACCGTGCTTCCAATCTTGAAATTCTATGATATAATGGAAGCTCTAATGCGTGACTAACGAGGGCCGATAAGGTTGACCCGAGTTTCTTTCTCTTAAATTTACTAAGATGTGTTTTTGAAAATCTTTGAGCCTCCTCCAAAATATTTTCGCCTTCAAATGCAAGATATGAAGCCTCATACAAACTAACCATTCCTTTGACATCATTCTGAAGGTATGCCATATAATTGCCATTGTCATCCATAAAAGTCTTAAAGATATCTGTACATATAGTTCACAAAATACAAATCTTTATATTAATAGATATTTTCTTGTGGCACGAACATTACTGGCATTAGAAAAGTACAATTCATATCTATTCGAAGACCTATAAGAAAAAAGAAATGTTATTATGAACCAATAATGGTATGATAGAATGTCCCTCTATATACCAAAGGAAAATGTCCACCATACAAATATACTGGAAGTAATAATTAAATTAGTAGCTATGGATGCAAGAGTAAACCTTGAGAAATTTCATAGCCATGTTGCCTAAGGAGTCTGAATCTGAGAGCGGTAGCATGGAGTTTCTTTTCTGTTTTGACATCATATTCTTCTTGCCGAGAGATTATTCTGTCAAGAGATTTTCTTATTTCCTTTTCAAAGCGGTAACCCAAACCTAGTCGTTGAATGTCATCAATCAGTTCAAGAATGGATAACAGATCTGCCTTTTCATTGTTTATCATACCCCTCACTTCTTCCTGTAGTTTTTTTATCACCCTGCTCTCATATTCTTCATCCTACAAAAGTTCACCAGAAGGTGTTACCGTTACTTTGGCGGAATTATAATAATGGGTCATAATGAAATTTATAACTTAACCATGAATTATTAAATTGCGATATTGGTCCGGCAATACAAATAATAGTTGGACTGGTTGATCCCCTCTGATTATCAATCCAATACGTAATCTGGCTAATAGTGTTAGTCATTCTGTAAGTGTAACATCCTGATTACCTGTATATTCTATAAGATTATTTCCGCATCAAGATTTTTTTTTTTTGTTTAAGATTTTGGTAGGAAAGTTTAGAAAAGATAAAAATCTCATTGCATGAGTTACGGTTTCACATATTGACAAGAACCTATAAAGTAGGGGAGGATTTATTAGAAATGAAAACGTTTGATTTAACTCTTTAGAGAGATTGTATTCATTTAAATAAAAACGACCTACTTATAGTGCCAGCAACTGAAGAAGAAAATTGAAATAAATAAATTTGAAAAAAAATATTTCCAAGTAAGGAGTAAATATGACTAAAATATTTAAACTGTCAAAATCCTTGAATAACTCCTAAAAAAAGAAGAAATCCCTAAACTACCTAATAACTATACATAACATATTTTTCTAAATGATACATTAATATAACCAAAATAAATAAATGATTAAAAATATAAATGAGTCGATGAACACGAAAGAAATCATAATTAAGTAATTAGTAATGGTCACCACGTCATGAATCTCCAAGGACCGCAGAAAATTGTATGTCCAAACAGTTGGTTGGTAATTTGCAGATCGTCTTGGATGATCTGGTGGATGGAGAAACTCTTCGCTTACTGAACATTTAGCCGCTTGCTGTTTCATAAGAGTAACATCTTGTGCTCCTTTTAGATGATATGTGGGAAAGTTGTGTTTATTTGTGAAAGCTTGTATGCGAGGCAAACAGAGAAGATGAAGTGCCATTGATGCAGTACTGATTAATTTTAAGAATTTCCTGTAGTCTAGATGATCAAACTATATAGAGCTGGAGCAAACTACATATAATATTTCCAATGTTGTTTCATTGGATGTTCATGAATTTGAGTCAAAGAAGATAGAATTAATATTTCGAATGTGGTCCACATGTATTCCCTTAATTTGATAGCTTCTAAAGTTCTGAGACTCAAAGCACATTTTGAACGTCGAACTCGATATTCTTTTTACTTCCGAACCATATTATCTCTAACAACGTAAGAGCGTAATGATATTGTGATTGACTTCTAGTTTCTACATTCCTTTCAACTACTCCAACAAATTTTATTTTTTCTCATATAAAACTTCCTAAGGCCACCCCACTTTTAATCACTTATGCTGAGAAACTTTCAAACGCCAGCAAATTTTTGGTTTTAAATACCTATATTACCAACTAGGTGGTATGTTCATCAACATCCATATCTTATAATGATAAAATAGACGTATATATTTACCTACTTGGCATTGTTGGTTCGTATAATCGAAAGAACATCTCTATATACTATTGCAAAGATGCATCTTCGTTGGTTTTATGGCATGCATGCATGGAGGAATTAAGTCTATTTTGAATTACTAAAATAAGAAATCGGAGAGATCATAAAAAGGGATATTAATACGATGATTAAAGGTAACAGCAAGAGAAGAAACTCTAACATTTATTTTTTAAAAGGCATTATTGGTATTTCGTAGCAAAAAATAACATGTATTCATTTTGAATTGAAATAACATTTATGCCGATTTTAACGTTATAATTTCATGCGCGAGAGAAAGAGTTGGGAATCATACCTAACATTTACTGACAAAGATGGACTTCTAGCATTGGGGCACCTGAAGATGTATATAAAATCGATGGGACCATTCAGGGCATGACTTGTCGTTTTGATTACACATTCGATTTTCTTGGAAGACTGTATAGTTTCACATGTAGTTGATGTTATTATATATGATGTTGATTGCTGCCGTCAGTGCTGATAATATATACGAATTTTATACAAGGGATGCATGATTCTTTGTTACCTAACCGGCCGATCTAAGATGTTGGTCAATAATGGTTTAAATTAGTAATGACTATCATTGACCTGATAATTAATGTTGGTTAATAATGTTGGGCCTAATCCCTTGCATGTATAACACGGTTCAAGAACAAATTAAGTTTGCAATTTAATTTGTTAAAAATGCATAAAGACAACTTTAATATAACAGTTAGGGAGAATGTAAAATAGAGATTAATTTAGAGCTTGGTAAAATACATATATGCGTCAATTTGTGATTGTTTCGGTCTTTAGAATTATATCTATTGTTACGGCTATTCGAAGGGGATAGAAGGAGAGGGAGAGAGGGAGGGTTGCAAACTGACAACGAAATAGGAACTATTATGCTATATTAATAATCCTACGAGGAGTGACAAAGCGGTCGAGGTTGTCTAATACATAAACCTTTATGTCACGACCCGCCCAATTTACTTGCTAGAATAGCCCATTTATGTGTAAGGCTTGGCCTGGCTTCTAGAAAGTTACAAGCCCAAGCCCATTTTCTAGAATACTCTAGCAAGATAGGATATTATAAGAATATTCTTTTGTACTTATCTATTTTTATACATATCTAGATAAGGATGAATTAGGACCATTAGATGCATTAGATCTAGGCCATTCATTTGAGAGGTGGTTCACTATATAAACCCCTCCAAGCTCATTTATAAATCATCCACAAATATTCATAAAGCATCCAAGCATTGTAAAGCTTTCAAGTATAATACAAAGCTCTTTTGCTTAGTAATTCTTGTCTCTATCTCTTCTCTTCTTCGCCTACAGGCTCTTTGGCTCAACGGTCATTTCTTCTCCTTGAGCGAGAAGACTAGCATCAAGGCTTACTTAACAACTTTCGGAGTTAAGTTGCCTAAGTGTCGCACGAGCGTGCTGCACAAACCTCTAAAGCTCGTGACATTTAGCTAATGTTCAGAAATTACTTGATTCTCTACAAACCCTGTTAGTGTTATTACCCTTAGAATTCTATCAACTGTATATTTTCTTGATTATTGTCATGTTCTTCTATTCATTTCCACGTCTGAAATTGGATCAATTAATAATGATTGGATTCTGTTCTTTGATCTAACATCTAGAGCTCCGTGCGCATCTCCACACTGCTGGTATTGGCATTGGGCTACCCGAGCAAGATTAATAGCTGTTTCAACAAAAGGTTCTGCAAATGGATACCTATCAGTCCCATCCTTGTTCATCTTCTTCCAGGTTTCGTCAATTAGATTTCTTATTTTTTCACGAGCAAGTTCCTTAGAGGAACCAGTATCTTCCATATAGCATAATATCGAAGTTGCAGTCTCACCTCTCTCTAGCTCAGCCTGTGCTAGAAAGAATATATATATATATATATATATGTATGTATGTATACAAGAATTTAATGTAATAAATTAAATGGTTGATGATCCATCTCTCAGCATGGTATTGTAAATCATACCGTTGAGGCGCTCAAATCATTGCAAGGTTGAAAAATTATGGATAGCCAATGCAAAAGACGATGATAATATTCTAGAGAGTCAAGTGCATACTTGTTGATATTTTGATCCAATAAAAAGTAGGAATGAACAAGAAGTAATTGCCCTGACGATGATCTCCACGCGGTGTCAAGATAATCCTCAAATGTTGGCGTATATTTGCTGCAACTTCATTTCGCTTCTTGTAAAAATGCTTTGCACATATCAGCCCACTAAATGAACACCAAAATTTTTAGAATATCTATACATATTGACAACCCTACAACTTAGAGAATAAAAAGATTGAGAAATGAAACTGAAGAATAATACTTGCATGCAATTACCGTTTTTATAAGGTATGGGACGATGTTTTCTCCTTTTTAGTGTCAAAAGCCATCTCATTAACGGTGTTGTAGAGTGCTAGGAAGCATAAGTTCATGTAGACCAGAAGTTCATTCACAAAATTGATATCCCATCTGAAAACAGTACATATTGATGAGCACTAGAAATTGTGAAGCATAACTAAAGCACAGTTTTCTCTACAGTATATGAACCTTGTAATAGCATCTCTGAAAAGCCTTAACTCGTCCAAACTCTAGAGTACCATATATATGATATATATCATCTAATATAGCTATAAATGCGATCGTCTTTGTCAGCCCTTTACGACATTTACTAAATTGTGTTTCAGGAACCATTCCAACCGTCCAAAACAAACATTCCATCAACCTATATCTGGCACGGTTCAAATTTTTTGCTAGGTCAATTTCTCTTCGCCACCTGACTAACAAAAAAAAAAAAACCAATTATAACTCACTTTATAACATAAATCCAGCCTAGCTAGTTCATAACTAATTTCAGTAGTATCTCCATAGTTTGATTAGGTTTTTATATATGGGTTGTAATCTTGACACAAATTTATTTATAACTATAGATTTCACTAAATCTAAATATTGAATTTTGAAAAAGTCTAAAAATTGCAACCAATGATACAACTCATCGACTATTTCAACTATTGGATTATTATGTAAATGAATAATTATAAATTTATGTCTAGTTTTGTGTAAAAAAATATTTAAAGATTCCAACATTTTATTTATTTAAATATAATTAGATATTAATATAATATGTGATTATATTATTGAGTTAATCTATATGCTTAGATAAAGTTGAAACTGCGGGCAAACAAATTTATATATCGCAACATAGAGTTTTCTCGCCACTTTTACCTAGACATATCTTTGAGATCTACTAGGTAATATTGATTGCATCCAGTTGAAATCCAACTTGGCAAGTTCAACTAACAAGTAATTTGCATCTTTTCTTTTATTTTATGCTCCAATGAACCATCGTGCCGTTGGGATGCGATGGACCCTCAGAACAGATTTTGGGAGAAAAATTACTTTTATTTACAGAGAAAATTGGAATACAAGAATTATATAAAAACTCCTCTAACACTCACTTTCCTGAAGCTCTCTGGCTCTCTCCCTCTCAAAACTCTCTGGTTTTGGAATCTCTCTAGATTGGATTAACTCTGTAGAACCGTCCTCTATTTATAGGAAGATTTTGTATTACAATTTCAAGGTTAGGTGGGGTTTGTTTACCCAACACAAAATTTGGCCACCTAACAAGGGTTGGCCACCTACATTTTACCTACCCATGAAGAATTCACATGGGAGGGAAGACTCCAACAAGTCTCCCCCTCTATCTCATGTGAAAGGGAATAACCACAAAGATAATCAAACAGTTTCTAATCCAACTATGTCTCTGCATAGCTCTAGCTTGTTTCTTGTGACTACCTTTGTTAGCATGTCTACAGGATTCTCCTCTGTATAGATCTTCACTAGTTTCAATAGTTGTTTATCCATAACCTCGCATATCCAATGATAGCGAATGTCAATATGCTTCGTTCGGGAATGGTACACTGAATTCTTGCTCAAATCCAGAGCACTTTGACTATCACAGTGTACTTTGTACTCATTTTGCTTGATCCAAAGTTCTTAAAGAAACCGCTTCAACCACAACATTTTCTTTCCAGCTTTTGCTGCGGCAATATATTTAGCCTCTGTTGTGGATAGCGCAACACACTTCTGCAGTTTTGACTGCTAAGACATAGCTCCCCCTGCAAAAGTGTAGACAAAACCTGACGTGGATTTCCTACAGTCAGAATCTCCGGCCATATCTGAATTTGTATAGCCTTTCAATACTGGATCAACTCTTCCGTAACATAAGCATATCTTCGAAGTACCTTTCAGGTATCTGAGAATCCACTTGACTGCCTCCCAATATTCTTTCCTTGGGTTGGAAAGAAATCTGCTCACTACTCCTACAACATGAGCAATATCTGGCCTTGTACACACCATAACATATATTAAACTTTCCACAACAGAAGAATAGTGCACCGACGCCATGTCCTCTATCTCTTTCTTGGATGAAGGACATAATCTCTTGCTTAGCTTGAAATGATTAGCCAATGGCACACTAACTGGCTTAGCACCATCCATGTTGAACCTTGGAATCACACGTTCAACATATTTCTCCTGAGAAAAACATAACTTCTTTAGTTTCCTGTCTCGATGGATATGCATCCCTAAGATTTACTGAGCTGGTCCTAAATCCTTCATATTGAAGGTTGTTGAGAGTTCATTCTTCAGCTGCTTTATTTTTGTTGCATCTTTACCAACGATTAGCATGTCATCCACATATAACATAAGTGTAACAAAATCTCCATCTGGAAGTTTTTGAAAGTAGACACACTGGTCTGCAGCGGTCCTTTTGTACCCATGACTTACCATGAAGGAGTCAAACTTCTTGTACCATTGCCTTGGTACTTGCTTAAGGCCATACAAGCTCTTTTTCAGCTTGTACACAAGGTTTTCTTTTCCTTGAACCTCGAATCCTTCTGGCTGCTTCATATAGATTTCTTCATGCAAGTCCCCATGAAGAAATGCTGTCTTCACATCCATTTCTTCAAGCTCCAAATCTAGACCTACGATCAATTTAAGGATGATGTGGATTGAGGACATTTTTACCATCGGTGAGAAAATTTTATCAAAATTAATTCCTTTCTTTTGAAGGAATCCTTTTACCACCAACCAAGTTTTATGCTTTATCACCTTTCCTGTTTCATCTTTCTTGAGCTTGAACACCCCCTTATTCTTCAGTGCCTTCTTTCCGTCAAAGAGCTCAACCAGTTCATAAGTTTTATTCTTCTCTAGAGAAATCATCTCATCTTGCATTGCATACAGCCAACGTTCTTTGTCTGGATGAGATAAGGCTTCACGAAAGCTTTCTGGCTCCCCTTCATCAGTAAGCAGTGCATATTCTGATTCTGGATATTTTCTCGATGGAATCCAACCTCGCTCAGATTGTTTTAGCTGAGGTTCTTTATCTCCAGGAGGTAAAGTAGCTTCTACAGGTGATTG
Organism: Boswellia sacra; assembly: GCA_013180625.2. Classification (NCBI taxonomy): domain Eukaryota; kingdom Viridiplantae; phylum Streptophyta; class Magnoliopsida; order Sapindales; family Burseraceae; genus Boswellia; species Boswellia sacra. The sequence continues at coordinate 155,085 of SNVD02010220.1, read as the reverse complement.
TGGCTCCCCTGGCTCAACAATCTCTTCATTTTCCTCCTCCTCATCTGCTTCTAGAACTTCTTCTGGCACCTCATCATTTTCTGTGGCATTTGGTGCTAGGACAGAATCTACAACAATATTTGGGGCACTACTAGTGGGATTTTTAGATATTGTTGGCTTTTCAGCGTCTTCAAATGTTTGGTCTTCATGGAAAACCACATCTCTGCTTTGGATGACGTTCTTTTCCTTCGAGTCCCATAATCTGTATTCAAATTCTTCATCTCCATAACCAATGAAGATATATGGAACAATCCTTGCATCGAGCTTCTGTCTGAGCTCCTTGGATACATGTGCGAAGGCTAAACAACCAAACACTTTTAAATGATTGTAGGAGGGCTTTCTATTAGATCATACATTTTCCTAAATCTCAAAGTTTAGTGATATCGATGGTGATCTGTTGATTAAATAACAGGCAGTACGAACAACCTCTCCTCAAAATAGCTTAAGCAACTTAGCCATTCTAAGCATACTCCTGACCCGTTCCATGATGGTTCGATTCATCATCTCGGCCACTCCATTGTGAAGTGGTGTACGCGGGACAGTTCTTTCATGACGAATACCATATTTTTCACAGTAAGCATTGAACTCTCTAGATATATACTCGCTTCCATTATCTGATTAGAGGTATTTTAACTTCTTACTTGTTTCTTATTCTACCATGGCGTGAAATAGCTTGAACTTCTTCAGAACTTGATCCTTCATCTTGAGAAAATACACCCATACCTTTCGAGATGCATAATCAATAAAGGTCAAGAAATACCTGTTGTCTCCTAGGGTCTCCACTTCGAGAAGTTCGCATACATCAGAGTATACTAGCTCCAATAACTTTGATTTCTTCACTAATGAGGAGCTGAATGACACCCTCCGTTGTTTCCCGTACAAGCAATAGCTGTAAGGATGAGACACTACATCCCTAGAAACAGTGATAAGTTTCTTCTTCTTAAGGATTGTCAAACCCTTCTCACTCATGTGACCGAGCCTCTTATGTACAAATCTTGAGAGACCATGTGTTATACTACATTAAGGCTCTCTCCGTTTATCTTTACATGAGTTCTATAAAGATTGTCACATAGTTTTCCTCGAGCAACCACCATGACCCCCTTCATCATCTTCCATGTACCATTGATGAAACAGCTCTCATAGCTTTGCTGATCAAAGGCTTTTACCGAGAGTAGGTTAAGTCGAAGATCTGGTACATGACGAATATCCTTCAAGGTTATTGTACATCCGACGTTCGTTTGGAATTGAACATCACCAATTTTCATAATTTTAGCGGTGTTATTATTTCCCATCTATATTATCCCAAAGTCTCCTGCTTTGTATGCGATGAAGATCTCTTTGCAAGGAGCGACGTGGCAGGAAGCTACTGTGTCTATCACCCATTCCACTCCTTGGTCTGCTATGTGGAAGCACGTCCCTTCTACACAAATGGTCACATCTTCTACAAGTGTAACTCGTAGCTCTTTACTGCTTTGTGCTTGTGAACTCTCCTGGTCTTGCTTCCGTAAACTACGATAATTTTTCTTTAAATGACCCTCTTTACCATAGTGATAGCATTTGTATATGGATCTTCGCCCATCTGTTGATTTACCCTTTCTGTCTGTCGACCTGCCTCTGCTTTTACTTCTACCTCTCCTCCAATCTTGATCTACTCGAGACTATCTTCCTCGATTTTTCATGATGTAGGCTTGCTCTTGATTGGCGCCTGTATCTTTCCTTCTAGCCTCCTCATTGAACAAGGCATCCTTAACCATTGACAAGGTAAGTTTGCCACCAGGGGCTGAATTACTGATGGAGACCACCAAAGTCTCTCATGATTCTAAAAAGGAGCTGAGAAGTAGAAGAGCTTGTTCTTCATCTCTAAGCTATAATTCAACTGCTGACAGTTGATTTACCAAGTTTCGAAACTCGATTGTGTGTTCTGCTATGGAAGTTCCACTCCGCAACTTCAAGTTTACAAGCCGTCTCATCAAGATGGCTTTGTTCCATGCTAACTTGTCCTGATACATACCCTCTAATTTCGTCCAGAGAGAATATGCATCTACTTCTTTGACTACATGGTGGAAGAAGCTATGGTCGATCCATTGCATGATCTGACCGATACATTTTCTGTTTAGTTTCTTCCACTCTACTTCTTTCTCAGTCTCAGGTCTCTACCCTTGAAATTCTATAGGATCAAATAGATACAACTAAGGAGATCCTCCATCCTAGGTCTCCATAGTGTGTAGTTGGTAGCTGTTAGCTTAATCATGACTCCGGATGATTCTTCCATTTTAGAACAATTAGTTGACTAAAATTTGAATTGAATTTCAAAAATCTGAGCCCACTGTTGCGTTCGAAACGGTCAAAAATGGTGGAATAGCCTCTTTTGGGGCTCAAAAAATTCTTTTTGTGCAAGAAATACGAAGCTTGGAAATCTCAAGGACTAAACAAAAATTTTGAGGACTAAACAAAAAATTTTAGAAACTTATAGGGCCACAAAGTAATTGTCCAGAATAACAGGGGCCAAACTTAATTTCAGAAAGATGTGCTGATGTGGCAGTGTCAGGACACATGGCGATGCCATGGCTGATGACGTGGTTGACGTTCTCTGACGTGGCTACTGACGTGTCTGGTGATGTGGCAACCATGTTCGCTGACCTACCTGCTGACGTGTTAGATGACGCGACGCTGACGTGTTAATGATGTGGCTAGATGACGTGGGTCGTCTTCAACCTCTGGAGCGCGTGTGGCGAGTGAAGCCCACTCGCAGTGCAGGTTGACGGCGGGTGCGGCTTCCATGTTGGTCGGATTCGTCACTGAAAAATTGCAGAATACTCCTCTCGACTTCAGGAACACAGTGGACACTTCAAATTTAAAATTTAAGTGCTTTCAGAAAATCTGAAATTTCTGGAAATAGGGGACAATTTTCTCTGATTTTTCCCTCTTTGTTCTGGCACTCTAGGAGCTTAACCAGGCTCTGATACCACTTGTTGGAAAGCGATGGACCCTCAGAACAGATTTTTGGAGAAAAATTACCCTTATTTATAGAGAAAATTGGAATACAAGAATTATACAAAAACTCCCATAACACTCACTTTCTTGGAGCTCTCTGGCTCTCTCCCTCTCAAAACTCTCTGGTTTTGGAATCTCTCTGGATTGAATTAACTCTGTAGAATCGTTCTCTATTTATAGGAGGATTCTGCATTATAATTTCAAAGTTAGGTGGGGTTTGTTCACCTAACACAAAATTTGGCCACCTAACAAGGGTTGGCTACCTACATTTTACCTACTCATGAAGACTTCACATGGAAGGGAAGACTCCAGTACGTGCTTCTAACTTTGATATTATGCGATGCAAAGGATGCTCCAATGCATGACTAACAAGTTTTGATACGATTGGGTCTACCTTGCTCTCGAGTTTCAAGAGATGTTTTGGGCCTCCTCCAAGAGATTGTCTCCTTCGAAGGCAAGATATATATGAAGCCTCGTACAATTTTAACATTCCTTCTATATCCTCGTGAAGGTCGGCCATGTAATTGCCTTTTCGGTCCACATAAGTCTCAAATATATCTGTAGTTTACAAATACACATGTGAGACATATATTTAATCCCAGTTTGAAAATTAACATGAATTATAAATAAAAACTGATAAGAGAAAAAGAATTATTATGGACCAGCGCCTCTAATGTGACCAGGCCATGTGCGCCACTTGAAAAAAGGCAATTACACGAAAATGGCCACCATGTAATTCCAAATTCCTTTTGCAAATGGCCACCATGGTGGTACTTGCTATCGCTTGTACTATTACATGAAAAAAGTCTGAAATGTAGACTTCTTGGACATGTTGAGTGAACGACCCAAAAAAAAAAAAAAAACTTATGAGAGAGAAATTTTCCGAATATTTTTATTAATTGATTGATTTTAATAAGAGATAACAAGTCTATTTATAGCTAAAGACTTCTAATACTTGTACAACAAGTAAAAACTATATTAAGAGAATAAAATCCTACAAATATTAAATATCCTAAAATACTAAATATCCTAATTAAATAAGAAAACATTATTTGACTTTCAAAAATAATAAAAATCTTAATTAATAAAACTAGACTCTAACTTAAACTATCCTACATCATTTGTGTTCTCATTACTGAGCATTTAGTTTGCCGACTTATAGTAGGAGAATCTCGTACGTGCTCTTTTCATATGATATCTGGGAAGATTATGCGTGAGGGCGTCCATTTGTGGCAAGAAAAAAGATGGAGTGGCATCGTGGTAGCATGCAGCTGTAGTGACGTTTTTCAATCTTTGTAGTTTATATGAGCACTGGGGTTAAGTATTATAAAGACTTTCAGATGTTCGTTGTAGGAGAGTAATCAAACAAGATGGGAAATTTTAATTAAGTTTCATTTGCTTATGCTCATGAACTGATAACTTTAGCATGTTATCAATTTTTTTTTTTAAAGTTATATACACCGTTAAATACTCTAGATAGATGTACTCGACCGTTGTTGTTGTTATTTTTGTTCTTATTATTACTATTATTTATCTATTAAGAAAAAAATTGAAACATATATGATGTAAACAAAGAATTTTTATTAAAAACTGACGAAAAAAATATAATTTTGAAAAAGAAAATTTTATAATTAAGTTGTTATATAGTTACAACTTAGAAGGACGATGCACGTATAGTTTTTTATTTTTTAGTTTTATACATGATGAGACTAATTCTTTTAAGAATACACTACATTTATAAAGTTAGGAATAACACGGCAATGTCTTATTATTAACCACATTACCCACATTATAAATTTTTAATTCTATAGTAAATTAATAATGATGGAAAGAAAATCCTTAATTCAAGAAGATGATATATAATAGACAGACAAATCACATGTAAAAGATAAGCTTAAAAAAAAAAAGTCAAAAATTAACTACACATTATTAGGCAAATGACAAGACATTATCATATCACCTGTGACATCAATTTGTATACAAATTTTGTATACCAACTTTTCAAATATAGCATTATTTTTTTATTGTTAATTTTATCATCAGAAAAACTTTTTCTCAACAGATTTTTATTATTTTTCGTAAACATTACATATATCTGTGTCTTAATTATTATTATTATTACTATTATTATTAACAAAAGATGATGCGAGCAATTTCTAAGGTGAATAGTTTCCATTTCAGCTACTTGCCTGATTTTAACGCTGTCTTGCTGGTTAATTATTGTGTGTAATCACTGAAACTGCCGGGTAGTGTAAGATTGTGGGTAGTCACTTTTTAGTAAAATCATTTTTAACACTACAATCATTATTAAACCAACTCTCAAATAGGGGGGAAAAGAAGAAGAAGAGAGAGAACAATCTCATTTATATAGTAAAAGGTAAATATTAGTATAATTTAATAGAAATAATGATAACATACAACAATTTCGACATGTAGACAGAGTTCAATACTTTCAAATTAATCTCAACATTCTTGAATGTTACGATAAATGTTTTAACTAAACACTAAAACCAGATGAATTTTCACTATTTGATCTTTTTAGTAAAGAAATAATTGAGTTTTAATTAATATAACATTGTGAAAATTTTTTAATATGTTAAAATACAAAACTAGAATTTTTGTTTGCATTGACAATTGTTATGGACTAATATATATATATATATTATAAGGATAGAGAATATTTTAAGACAAGACTTTTTATACAAAACTAGATATAATTTCTAGTCACATTGATTTAAAAAATCTAACAGTTGAAATGATTGATGAGTTGATAACATTAAATGAATCTTGTTGACTTTCAATCTCAATAATTAGATTTTGTGATATCAATGTATATAAATTTTTTGTCAATAAATTATGTTAAAAATGTGTATTAAAATATAATCTCCCATATATAATTTCACAAAGAAAGTTAGCTTATTTTTTGAGTCAGGCTGATTTAGAATGAACAATTAAACATGCATTTTGTCTTTGTTTCAAAAATAAAGGACACAAAAATTATAATGAAAGATACGTTGTTATCCTTAAATATTTCTAGAAAAATATGTATGTTAAATACTATTCTTAAAAATATTATGTAAAATAATTTTAAATCATACCAAAAACCTCTATTACACTTTTGGTGTGAATAGTGACTAATGCCTAGCAATTATTTTTAATATCGAGCACTCCAAATTTTTGAAAGTGTAAAAACTATCTATTTTGGAGTATCACTATCATCTCATTGTAGTAATATAGATGGGGGTTGGATACCCTTACTTTTGACAATGGTTAATGAAATCTAACATTTTCCCAAAAAAAAAAAATCTTTTACATAAAGATTATATTATTCTCACTTGTCTTATTTTAAAACAATAAAAATATGACAACCGAGGCAAATGAAATATATTAATAAAACCTGAAAATCCTTTAGAAAATTAAAAAAAAAAGAATATATCTTTAAAAGTAATATTTTACACAATAATTTGAATTTAGATTTAATACAACTTTTGAATTTAACAAAACTTTAAAAAGCATATTTATATAAGAAAACTGTATATTTATTTTTATATAAATTAAAAATATTATAAAGTTTCCTATTACATTTTTTAATTAATACTATTAGTAAAATATGATATAATTTTAAAGACAAATTAATAATAAACCAAATTTTCCATGGCTATGCATTCATCTTTATTCTTCACACAAACTAGAAATTGAAACCATGCTGAATCCCATATTTGATCATGGTTAAGAGAGGGTATTGGGATTTTTAAATCAACAATGCTAGACTTACAATATTTATACAATATAAACTTTACAATATGACGTGATAGCCTAAGTGACGAAATTCTATTAGAGCTATAAATTCCTTCATCCATTTCCTCCTTCAGTGAATTTTCACCATGTAGACTGTCATATTATATTATAAAGTTTAGATTGTATGAATATTGCGAGTCTAACATTACTCTTTTTAAATAGGATTGGTCCTTCCACACATTAGATTAATATTTTTGATTTGACATCTACAGTCTCTACAAGTGGTATCATGGCCAGTCCTCGGTGCCCAATGTGATGAATCCCTTGCTCTAGACGAAGAGATCAATGTTGGCTCCCCACCAAGAGAGTCTTGGAGTACATAAAGATGTTGATCACTCAACTTATTAGGTTAACCTTTTGAGTTTGAACACCTACAGCCTTTGCAAACCCCACCTCCACTGCGATAAGTAGCCACCTTAATTCCCAAAATTCTTCCCTCTTATGTCTCATTTAATCCATTAAAACACCATTTCTACACAGCAACCTGCAAAAATTTCTCTTGCTGAGGTTGGTCTGCTGTGTCCTTGAGTGAACCTAGGGATTAATATATATATATATATATACCTTCAGTGAACCTAGGGATTAATATATATATATATATATATAATACGTTTATTTAATAATAAAATAATGGTTTATATTATTACATCTCTTAGTTAGACATATAAGATTATCGGATAAGTTTTAGATAATGTATCATTATTCTTTATTTATTTATTTAATAATTATCATAAATATTTATCTCTTTTAGAAAATTTTATTATACGGTAATTATTTAGGAGAAAGAACCGTTTTAGTTTGGCCTTTACTAATTCAAGATCACTATAAAGATTTGTGGTAGATCAAGTCAAATCTCAAAAATATGTATCCACCGCATATTTCACCAGCCATATGAATAATTGATTATGATAATGATCAATTAGGAATAATTAATATTGATAATTACTATTGGTTTATTGACCCAGTCAATCCTTCGTATAACACAGTTCAAGAGAAAAGTTTACACAGCCTTTCTCTTTAATTTCTACGAAAATATCGTATACGAATCAAAATAATTTAATGAAAACTTTGTTTTAATAAAAACCATTTATGTTTGGGAGTTGAATTACATGAAACTGAAAAGTCTGAGTCATTTCTAGATGTCATTCTAGTATATTAAATTAGTAGCTCGATCAATGTGAAATCGATTACAAATAAAGTATATAATAAATAAAAAGTATTTGGCTACAGTATTTGAGAGTCGTAAGGGTTAAATAAAGAAGAGTTACTGGAGTTATGATGTTGTTGGGGCCGTGAGAAAGGAAAATGAAGAAGAGAAATAGGCAAGAGAGATGGAGAAATAAAAAGAGAAATTCACTACAATTTCATGTCTTGTGTGTATATTACAGCCACTGGGAAGGGGCACATACAGAAAATTTCACCCTCCACTCCAATAATAATTGCCACATTTCTAGCCAATCACGTTTGCCGATACAGGGACCAATGAGATTACAATAGCCGGCCATAGAAGGCAATACCATTTTTCGCTTCCAGGACTAATCGCAGATGATTATTTAAGGGCAACAAATTTGCTACAACATAAATAAATTATGAAATAATATCGCTATACAAGTGTGATAAGATGATTTGCGAATGAATTGTAAAGGCAGTGCGGTCATGAGAATATGCTATAAATAGAAGAAAAATGGGTGGGGAATACAGAAATTATTCGTTAGGAATGAAGAAGGCTATATTGCTTTTAGGCTGCGTTTGACGGTCAGGAGGACTGGGCTGGATTAGATTGAACTAAAATTAGAGTTAGAATTGAGATTAGATTAGATTGAATTATATAATATTATCTTATGTTTAATATAATATGGGATTAAATTATATCTGAATTGTATAATAATGTCTTTTGTTTAGTGCAATATAAGATTAGACTATTATAATAGATGATAATTTTTAAGAAATTAATTGTTAAATATAAATTAAATTAATTTTTATTCAAATAAAAATTTAATTGAATATTAAGATTAAAAATATTAAATACTTGTTGATATTTCTATAGAAATAATAAAGTAAAATATATTTTTATATTAAAAATTAATTATTTTATAAATTTAAATATAGTTAAATATTATAATCTATTAATATTTGATATTAAAATATTATTAGATTATATTTTATAATGAATTATATTTTATTTTTATATTATTAAGTAAAATTTATTTCTATTATTACTATCATATTTTATGTTTTAATTATTTTTTATATTATTATATTAATATTTATTTAATAATATCTCATTTTTATTAATATTTTTTACTAACTTATAAATAAAAAATTGATGCCAAGTTTGAGAGTGTGAGACCCATGGTTCAACACGAGACTCATTGTCCCTTGAAAATGGCACTGTTGAGAGGAGCTTCAGACTAACTCTAGTCCAGTCCCACTCTCCGTAATTTGAAAATGGCGCCTGGGTGTATATACGCAATCACAAAACATAAGAGGGGGCTATTTATAGGCGGGAATCATGGCCTTTATCTCCCACCGTAGCTGATAAAAATTTGCAAACGATGGAGCAATCAAATTTCGTCTCTCAATTAGTCAATCAAATCTGCCAAAGCTTGAGCCAATAATATTTGCCTCTAAATAAGCCAATAAGAAACTGGCATTTGGGCAGACAATTTATTGGTTCACCGCCTCACAACTCGGTGGAAATCCACCTCAATATTATGACAAAATTTGATTAATCAGGTTGGAACAGACAAACAGTAAATTAATTTAAAATTATAATAAAGCTAGTGCTGGACAAAAGAGAGGAGAGAACGTTGTCAATGTTGAACTTTATTACAAGAGAAATACTCACGTACACCTGGTTTACCACCTTATTATACTTATATAATATGTCCAACTAATAATTAAATGTCACATAATATACATATTAACAAATAATTAAAACACTATTTTTAATATTTTATTTTTGACTCCTTTATCTTTGCCGCTTTTTTTTTTCTATGAACATAACTTTATTTTTGCAACCCCATGGCTGGCCAAGAACCCAACAAGATCTGCAGTTGAAACAATTTAAAAATACAACATTCTCATTCTTTGCCTCTGCAATTTTTCTTCCAGTCACTGCCAAAAAAAACTTCTCGTCTCTTCTCTTCTCTTCCTTTTAATACAACCAACCAACTCCAATCTTCTCATCTCATCTCTTGTATTCCTTCCAGTGCACCCACACAATGGATTTTGTAGCCAGTTTTGCAACCACACTGCTGGCCAAGAACCCAACAAGATCTCTCTGGGAACCGCTTCAAGAAAGCCTCCTTGAGGCGCTGTTAGGGGAAGAAGAAGAAGAAGAAGATTATCTCTTTCTTGTTGTTAGGTCGGATAATTTGGGATAAATTATAATTTATTGAATAAAAATAAAATTTAAGTTAATGATGAGGTGGACTTCAATTAATAAAAAGGATACCACATAGATATTTATTATTGGTTAGACGCACCACAAAAATATAATGAGATGGTGAGCCAAGCACATATAAGTTTTTCTCTTATTACAATGGACAAGTAAAAGGATATATCATAAAAATCTTTATTATGGCCCTCTACCTTGCTTGCGTTGCCTAAGGGTATGAACTTCTCTTAAGAAGACAATGAACTTGCTAGCTTATTGAGAACTTACTTGACGAAGAGAACTGAACTAGCTGGCAGGTAATTCTCACGCACGGGATGGAATAAAAAGACCGGTCGATTAAGCTTTCTCCTAAGAGATGCAAGTAGGAATGGATGAGTTTGTTTAAATCTTCTGAATGCTATTTTATGAGAGTTTAAACACTCCAAATAGCTGGCCGTCTTGATCGCTTAGAATTGCATGACTCGAAACTAGGATTTGAAACTAGATCACTAGACGGAACTGAACTAGCTTGCGCCCTTGACCTGTCTTTAGCTAAGAAAAAGCACATATACTCATCTGCCCTTGTTTGAACTATCTTACTTACTTGCTGGCTTTTCCTTGTGTGATGGATTTTCTTTGCCAACTTCAATGCCAAGGGGGACGTAAAGGCTTACTCATTACTGACAACCTCACGCAAGGGAACTAAATAGAAAGAGATGGCCTTCATTCAAAAAGGGGCTTAGCTTAGACCTCCAATTGAGCTAGATCTCACTACAAAAAAATGTCTCAGATGCATCACCCATTTACGGCAGCATTACGAGCCACCGTAAATTCTTCTGCGTTTGTTAACAAATACGTTCAACCATTTCAACCTTCACTCTCTCGCTTTCACTTTCACTTTCACATTTCGGTAATTCCCTTTGCTGATAACCCTAAAAATCATCATTTCGCATTTCATTAATTCTTCTATGTTTACGTGCGTTGCAGATTCAAAATTTCTCCTCTGCTTTCTGCTCTTCCTGGCTCTAATGTTGCATCTGCTGCAGATTAACTTTCTCCTTTGCTCTATGCTCTCTCTTTTGCAGATTGAGGTAACTTTGCCTTTCGTATTTAACTATTTGTTGCAGATTTTAACTATTTGCCGGTTCAATTTTTGCGTTTCAATAACTGAGACATTCTTCTGGTTTCAAGAGTGATTGTGATTCATGGTTTGCTTTGAACAAAAAAAATGCAAGAACGAACTCTACTAGTTCGATTTATCTTCTATATTGTTAAATCTTCAATTAACATATCAAATTTGATGTTTGAATTAAATATGCTTTTTACTTCTATTTTGTATCTTAATCTCTACAATTCTATTGTGACCATGTGAGTGGGTCTTGTCTTGTATTATTTGGCTCCTTAAATATTGTATGGTCATGTGATCTTTGGGTTGTGATGCGCACCAAGTGTTTGATAAATACCACAATCGATTTTACCCATTCCTTTCGCTGTGTAATTCCTTAATCAACCTCTCTTGTTTAATATTGATGACATGACAAGCAATCATTCAGTTTCCAAGCCTACATTGATTAGCTAGTTCTAAAATTAATGATACGGTGACACCTTGATTTGTTTTTATAGTAAAAGAGTTAGTTCATTCCTCTCTTAAATTTTAAGATTTTAACAACCGGATTTTTAATTTCTTTCAAGTCCAACATTATAGACACTAGAATCTATAAATACGTGAAAGACCTGTTGTAAAATTCAGCTTTCAAATTTAAAAATACAATGCAATGGTTGACGGTACATATACATACATACATACATGCATATATATATATATATATATGAATTTGAAACCATTAAACAATATTTTGCAGTAATCTTTATTTTAATCTTTTAATTCTTTCAACAAATGTTCTTTGGCAGTTATCATGTTCATCCAAGCTAAGTAAACCATGAAATAGAGATAATGGAACTGAGTTGAATAAATGAAAAACATAATAAAATAAGGTGAGAATCCTGCTTTTTCATTCTTACTGTTTGATGTACGTATGTTTAGGGTGTGAAGTTCAACTTATTGTGTGTTATCATTTTAAACAATAAAGTCTCCATTTAGATTCTGTTATAACAACTTCATAATTCAATTGGTAATTTTGTGAATTATATGACTGTTGATGCACGATTTCCAGACGGTCGGAAAGCGGGTCGGAGCTTGAATTACACGTCGGGTCCAATCCTGAGAACAAAGAAAAATAGTCAAGGGTGCCGGCGAAAACCCTCCGACGCCCAAGTCAGTTTCCGGCACACCGGAATTTTATAGGAGAATTTTCTAGAGAGAGAAACTCTCAAAAGCAAAGGAAATTTAGAGAGAGAATGAGTTTAAAAAAGTGTGCATACCTTGAGTAAAAATTTGGAGGTATAGACATCAGGAGGAGTCATTGTGGGACTCAGATAATAGGCCTAAGTAACGGGCTTCAGTAATGGGCTTACTGTGTTAGATTTAATTAATGCCCAATTTTGTTATGACCATAACAGTAGTCCCCCCAGGCCCAAGTCGAATAACGGGTCGACGTAGGGGCGATTAAATTATTCAGGAACATAATTTAAGTGTATCAGTGAGCAAGCCCAAAGATGTAAATTTATTATGTATAAAGGTTCTATGTGGCATGAACCTTAGGCAGGTGCCACATATGATAACGAGCTAGTGAGCTCCCTACAAAGGAGAGTTTTAGATAATATATGATAATTGTATTTCAACTTGGTTTGCTAAAAATTTGTAAAAGGGTAAATTGTGATTGAGTGGAGATGTGGGATGTAAAGTTAGGCAAAATGCATATAAGGGCTTGACGATGAAATGACCACATGAGAGAAAGAAGGTGAGTGGAGAAATAAACTAAAAATGTAGTAGTGGAGTGCATGCATCAAAAAGTGAGGCCTAGTTGGCGAGAGGCGAGCGGGTGAAGGGCGAGCGAACGAGGGGCAGTACCTAAGCAACCATGGGCGAGCTCGCGAGGGGCGAGCTCGCAAAGGGTGAGCTGCATGTGAAGGGCGAGCATTGCTTGGCCTAAGAATATAAATCATCCAAACAAATAAAATAATCTATCTTGGATGTGGAATGCATGATTTTTAATATGTCACATGTAAGTGGAAATTTCTTCAAACAAATATAAAGAATGTTGAAGGCTTTGCATTATAAATACGTATCAAAAAGGAGGTTTGGTAATGAATGACTTGAAACACTTTAATATAATGGGAATATATTAGTAGTGCAAGCATGTGGCATGAGATTTAATATTGCATGAAGCATGTAAGTAATATGATATAATATAGGAAGACAAAACCGTTTGAGTCATGATACCAGGGGCAATAATCATGTTCTATTAAACAAATACATATATATCATGAGTGCATGGATTCGTGAGAGTGGCATACAAAATGATGGAAAATAATATTTAATTAATTACCAAACATGCTAGGAGACGTAGTGGACTTGAACTAATTGAACATAGCTTGTGTTGAATATTTTAAAACAAGTTCCAGGCAGTAAACGTGAACTGAGAATCGAAAAAAAACGTAAATAAGCAACTGAACCAGTAGGAAAGCATGCACAAGTGTAACGCAACTGGATGAGCAGGCTAGAAATATTTTAAATAGACTACACTAGATTGAACATGTAGCACGTAATATGCAGCACACTGAGCAAAATTTTCTGAAATTTGTTTGAACTTAAAATTCAGTAAGAAAGCATGCAAACACACATGTAGGAGAAACCAAAGTATCGATTTTCTTTGTAAATGCTAGCTAAGACAATCGGGCAAGTGCCAAAGTTTTATTTAACATGTTAAAAGCTACATATGAATCACGAGCATGCTATATATGAAGTTGTTTACAGCCATATATCAATTAGAGTAGTGCTCCGGTGTACTTGGTGGCTAAACCATTTGTTGGAAAAAAATTTTTATCATATAAAAACCTGCAGTAAGATGACCCACCACCATGTATATTATGTTTGACGTGAGTGAATGAAGTTGCACTTGGGTATGATTGGGAGCTTAAGGGAAATTAGAAAAGTGAGAAGCAATTGGACGGGCTGCCAGCATGTGTGTTTCTTCAGCTAGGGGAGTGCGAAAGTGTGAGCGCTTCGTGAGGGAGGTGAGAAGTCAAGCTACTGGGTGAGTGATGAGAGGCGAGCTCGCTAGGGGCGAGGGGCGAGCTCCCAAAGGCGAGGGCCGAGCTTGAGCGAGCTCCCAAGGGCAAGAGCCGAGCCTGCAAGGGGAAAAGGAGAGCTTCCAAGGGCGAGGTGCGAGTTCGCATGGGCAGAGGCGAATGAACGGGGGGAGGTCGAGCATGCGAAGGGCGGGCTCGCGATGGGCGAGCTGTATGCGAAGGCCGAGCTCGTGAAGGGTGAGCTACATGCAATGACCGAGCTCGCGAGGGGCAAGTTGCACGCGGAGGCCGAACTGCATGGCTGAGAAGTCATGATTTTGTTTCTACGTTATTTCCAGTCACAGGGGCCTTGCTGCAATTTTTCAAACTTCAGTTTTAGTTGCAGGGGTCTTTCTGCTAGTTTTGAAAACTTCATTTTTAGTTGCAAGGGTCTTTCCGCCAGTTTTTAAAACTTCATTTTTTGTTATAGGGGTGTTTCTGCTAGTTTTAAAAACTTCATTTTTAGTTGCAGGGGTCTGCAAGTTTTGAAAACTTCATTTTTAGTTGCAGGGGTCATTTTGTAAGTTTTGAAAACTATGCACAGGGGACATTTTGCAAGTTTCGAAAACTATGAATAGGGGCCATTCCGTAAGTTTTGAAAACTACGAATAGGGCCATTCTGCAAAATCCTAAAACTTGCCATCTCCCCAAAAATTTTCGATTTTTTTTTTCAAAAGACCAACTATATATTTTTGGTCAAGAACCAACTTGACATTTTTCTTTTCAAGGGTGAAAAATATTTTTCAAAGGCTATTTAAAAAGTTTTCAATATACTCCCTTAGCATTTCTTTTCTCTTATTTCTTCCCTTCCTTAGTAGACTTGGTTTGATGACTAACAACTCCTCTTTAACTGTGCAGATGGCTAGAATTAAAACTGTGACAGTGCTACGGGGGGAACCAAGTCATCAAACCTAGTCGACAAGGAACAAGGATCTTGCAACTAATCGTGGAGAGGTTAATGAGTTTTATCAGAACTTTTTCGGTCAAGATCGTGAGCTAGGACATAATTTTGTTAATCATAATGTGGTAGATGCTGAGAGGGAGAGTGACCGGTCGTCCTCTTCTACCTCAGATAGTGATCCTGAAGTTGAACACTGGTGGGAAGTCAAGCAAGGAGATTCTAACTCATCATCTTCATATATAAGTCTAAGTGAGCTTCTTGCAACTTGATCATAAATGAGTCTTTAAAGATGAACGAATTATAATGTGGTAAATCGAATACTTAATTAGTAATCTCTTTATAGGTCTCCCCATGGGAGTTGTCATACATGCATAAGTCCTTAGAAGGAGTTATTACATATATAAAGAGATCATGGATAATATATTTATTTTAAGTGCTCAACATTTCATGGATGATGAAGCAACCTCCCATCCATGGTGACCAGTCTGTAGGTGCCTGGTCGGATGACTGCTTTGACTTGATAAAGACCCTCCCAGTTAGGCCCCAATGCTCCATCAGTGGGATCTCGAGTACTTTGTAGTACTTGCCCACTTAGCTTATGCCCACGGAAAGTTCTCCTCGAATCATCAATAGCTTATGTGCCTTCTCTTTGAAAGCCATGTTGTAGCATTCTCGAGAGGCTCGCTGTTCACCTCTAACTTCTCCTATCCCCGAAGGTGTTGGAAACTTCAAGATATGATGATAGACACCTATTACTGCTTTGAAGTCATAAAGTGATGGTCGTCCAAGAATGGCGTTATAAACACCCAGATGATCTACCATGAGAAAATTCACCATCTTGGTTGTCTGTAGGGAGCCTTCTTCCAAGGTCACAGGTAATGAAATTACTCCTTCGGGAATAACCTTTCCACCATCGAATCCCATCAGAGAAGTTTGGATGCCTCTCATATCTCTTTGGTTAAGACCCAATCGATCAAATGCATCCAATGATATTATGTCAGCTGAGCTCCCGTTGTCAATCAATACTCTTTTTAACCTTTTATTGACCACAATTACGGTGAGGACCAAGGCATCACAATGAGGATGATGGATACTATGAGCATCTTGAGATGAAAAAGAGATAACATCATGATCCCTAGCATTGGTAGAAAAAGCTATCAAGTTGACTTCATAACGAGGGAGGTCATATCTTGCTTGCCTAGCTAGGTGCCTTCGGGCTTGGGCACTTGGACCAGCCACTACTCCTTCAAAAATCGTGGCTACTTCTTCTAATAGTTCTTTCCCTTTGTCATTCTTGCTAGATGGTTCGGGGGGGTGATAAATGTATTCTTGTAGCTGGCCATCCTTGATAAGACCCTCAATTTGTTTCCTCAATTCAAAGCAATCTGCAGTGTTATGATCATGAGCCCGATGGAAATGGTAAAACTTTCTCTTATGTCTTGCTCTTGGATCCGATCGTAAAGGGGCAGGTTCTTTCAGTAGTCCCTTATCTTTGATTTCTTTCAAGATATCATGCTGTGGCATGTTAAGTAATGTGAAAGTACGGTGCTCCTCTTGGGGTCGATCATTATGCTCTTGGCGGGGTTAGGTGGATGACCCTTGCAACAAGAGACGATCATTTCTAAATGTATCTCGCACGGAGAGTCGGTCTGAGGTTGATCTCTGATTTCTATCATGATGCTCTCTCCTGTGATTGCCATACGGTCGTTCATTTGTACGCGAGGATTTAGGCATCACCGGAGTTTGCCCAGGATAATTTGCTTGATAAATTTTCTCTGCATCGGCATGGCTAGAGATCCTTACCAATGCTTCTTGGTACGTGCGTGGGAGGTTAACAGAAAATTCCCATGCTAGAGGGAGCTCCCTTTGATTCCTTGGACCAAACCTTGCATAGTATAACCATCATTAAATTGATCCACTTGAGCAACCTCCTGCTGATACCTGTCCACAAATGCACGGAGAGATTCATTACGACCCTGCTTGATTGAAAGAAGGCTCTGTGCTGGTTGACTTCTTGTTTTCATATTGCTAAAGTGCGTGAGAAAACTATGAGCAAGCTCATCAAAGCTGGAGATGGATGAGGCTGGTAATCTCCTATACCATTGCTTAGCTGATCCTCCCAGGGTAAGAGAAAAAGTTCTACACATTATTCCTCCTGAGACCCCTTGTATCTCCATATGAGAAATAAAAGAGTCTAAATGCTCTCGGGGGTCAGTTGTCCCTTGATAAAGCTCAAGTTGTGACATCCGAAATCCGTATGGGTATCTTTCCCTTAGAATATCTTTAGCAAAGGGTGATTCCCATTGTGGACGACCATCCTCTTCTCCTCCTGAACGCTTAATCAACTTCTCCAGTTTATGAATTTTCTCATCCATTTCTCGCTTGAATTCCGCATAATGATTATCTGATGTTTCCTCTTCTGAGACATCCATTGAAATAACATCTGGGCGATGATCCTTACTTCTAGGTGGTGAGTTGGGGTGATTTCTTTTTGATTGGAAGTTACCCCTTGGAGCATAAAGACCATGATAAGAATAGGCTGGCTGATCAACATTACTTCCTTTTGGTCCTTGCTCGACACTTGTATGACGCTTTTTATTTAAAGAGTGACGAAGGTCTACTGCTTTCAATCGTTGTTCAGATATGATGAGTGGAGGAAGAGAGATCTTTGGGTGACCATCTCCTCCCTGAACAATAGGATGGGAAAGATTTAGTTGAATGACCTACTGGAGAGGTAATCCAGTGGTCTGGGCAACCAGGTCAGTATATCCACCGACATCAGTTGGGACATTAGCTACCATCATAGCATTCCTTGGGGTGTTTCCAGCAGCATTTCCAACCTGTTGAGTACTCTGTCCAAAAGCTTGATTGAACATGGTCACCATGTGGTTCATTTGCTCACCAAAATTTCGCATGGTTTGCTCCATAGTAATCAATCGACTCGTCTTGCCTTTCTTTGGTCTCTTAGGTAGAAGTCGGGGTTGCTTGGGATTAAGGGCCATCCCAGAGGATATTACTAAAGCTCTCCCAGTATCAACTACCCTTCGACGTCGGGGAGGGGCTTCTACTTCGATTTCTTCGTCAAACTCTTAGGAGGTTGAGTGTTGGGATGCATGACTCATGATGTGTTTGATTATGTTCGGATGGGAGTAACAACTAAAGAGGCTTAGATTGTCGGACGGCGCCAACTGTTGATGCACGATTTTCAGACGGTCGGAAAGCGGGTCGGAGCTTAAATTACACGTCGGGTCCAATCCTGAGAACAAAGAAAAATAGTCAGGGGTGCCAGCAGTGGTGCCGGCGAAAACCCTCCGACGCCCAAGTCAGTTTCCGGCACACCAGAATTTTATAGGAGAATTTCCTAGAGAGAGAAGCTCTCAAAAGCAAAGGAAATTTAGAGAGAGAATGAGTTCAGAAAAGTGTGCATACCTTGAGTAAAAATTTGGAGGGTTTATATAGGCATCAGGAGGAGTCATTGTGGGATCCAGATAATAGGCCTAAGTAACGAGGTTCAGTAATGGGCTTACTGTATTAGATTTAATTAAGGCCCAATTTTGTTATGACCATAACAATGACCATTATCTATTTGTCAAACAGGAAGAGGCACTAATAAGTCTTGGTAATCTGAGAAGCTTCACTTTCAGGGAACTTCAAGTAGCCACGACAACTTTATTTCCAAATAAGAAGAAAATCAATTGAATGCAGTGCTAGGCAGTAGAAAATATGATATGCAAGAAATTCTTTAGATATATTTGAGTTTTGAGTGGTAACAGATACCGAGTAAATTTTATAGCCGAGATGCCTTCGTCTGCTAAAATTGTACAAGAAATGGATGGGATTTCTGATACAGTAGAATAATAATGAATAAACTGGCTGCACTATGAATTTTTCAATAGTTTTGTTATACTTTTATACATTAAACTACATGGGTGTTGCTGGTAATCTCATTGGTATACTTGTTAGTTGGCATACACAGTATCTTAATACAAATCATACTCTATATGATGCCGTGAAGAAAGCAGAGAAAGATCCTCATTTGCTTTAACTAAGGAAGCTCATAGGGCTGCCAATCATCTGCGAATCGTCCTTAAAAGGGGTGGAATTCATCGCTGTCTAGGTATATGTGGCATAAATATCAACTTCTAGTTTGTCACTGGACAATTTTCTAGATTAAGAAATAAGCATTCTGCTTTGCTTTGCAGAGAAGCTAGATCGAGGAAATAAGCTAAATATAGATATATTTCAGTTGTGTAAGGAGTAAGTATAATATCCTTCAACCAATGCACTTCTTATAACTTCTAAATTCAATAACATGGTTTATGTAATTAATGATTTTATTGTTTTGCCTATTTGATACATCCTTGTTCTTTAATCATATTTTCTCTACTAGGCTTGTTTGAGTACATCAAAATATTGTTATACCAATAATTGGAGGTAAAGCAAACTAGTTTTTGTCCAATTAGGATTCCAAAAGCTAAATCTAACTGCTTATTTGACTGTAATTGTAAGGACCAGAGAATTGACTTAAGGATCAGAGAATTGAGTATTCTTTTCTTTTTCTATTGCTTTTATTTCATAATTTTAATAAAAAAAATAATGCTGGATATGGTAAGTTTTATACGGGATCTTAATATATTGCACATAAATGCAAATTGGAAAAATATTAACATGTTCCTCCTCTAGCCTCAATCGACTGTGGAAAGCCGTCATAAAAGAGCTTATTAACAGATGGTTCACCAACTTTTGCTTTGGTTTTATTCAAACTTGTAGAAAGAATGGATGAAATTAATTATAATCTATAAAATTGGTTTGATTATTACTTTATTTATAATTTTGGTGAAAAATAAAAACAATTGGCTTGTAGAATATTTCTTACATTGTCCCTGGATGAATATCATGATCATGAGTTGGATAATAAAAGTGGTATATATATGGAAGGAATTAAGGATTCTAAAATATATGAATTCATATTGACGATTACTCATTTCTTCTCTCTTCTCTTCTTTTATTTTATTACTTTGTTATATATTTTGGATAATGATAAAATTTCAATAAATTACTTTTTCTTTTGCTTAATGATGTAATGAACTGATTTCATTCCCACAGTACAAGACTAGCTAATTAGCGTCATGTTGTTTAGAAGAGTAATTAAAGGGCTAGCCTTCATTGCTTTATAAAATTAAATAATAATTATGGTGGTGGTTAAAGGGAGAGGAGAAAAAAATATTTTGTTTTCAGATCTTCTTAAATAATGTACAAATGAAGTCGTCTAGATCTATTCCACTATCTAAGATTATCATTATTATTAAGAAAAACTTCGCCAACTTTTTAAAGGAATATTCTTAAAAATTTTATAATTGTTAAAGTGCATAAGAGATACTAAATTAGCATGATAGTAACATTTTGGATTAAATTAGCATGATAATAAGGTGAGGTACTGGAGACTCTTTTATTAGACATTTTGATAATTTAGTAAAATTGAAAATATTTATAATTCAATAATTTCGTGATTGACTACTCCATCCAAAAGAGTAATTTTTTTTTTTTTAATTTTAATTCGTTGTCAACTTGCTATGCCGTGTTTTTCTCAATTCGGTAATTTGATTCACGTTCAAAGGCAGACGGGCACAATAATGAGAATGAAAGTCGATATATGTCGTAATCGTTAGGTCACATATCATGTCATATAAATTAGACTCCAATTATTATACAAATTACAACGTAACTTTCATAAATGTACTAATATTATCGAAATTTCCACCTGTTTATATATGCTTAATACAAATAAAGAATCAAATTAAAGCAATTAAAAAATAATTGTCCGTAAAAATTATCAAAGACTTATAATTGATGTTTCCTTAGTTATTAATGTTTTGCATACACGAAATACCAGAAATATATATATATATATATATATATATAAGTTACAATTGAAAAGCTTTAGCTAATATATCTAAAATGTTCAGAAGTTGCTTATTTTTGTGGAAAACCCTTGATGTTGATGATACATCTTTCTCGCACTGTCAACAATGACAGGGATGGGATCAATTAATATTGATTGGACTCTTTTCTTCGCTCTAACATCCGGAGCTCCATGTGCATCTCCATACTGGTACTGGCATTGGGCTATCCGTGCAAGATTAATAGCTGTTTCTACAAAAGGTTCTGGAAAAAGATACTTGTCAACCCCATCTTTATTCATCTTCTTCCAGCTTTCGTCAATTAGATGCCTTATTTTTTCACGGGCGAGTTCCTCTGACAGACCAGTGTCTTGCATATAGCATAATATTGAACTTGCAGTTTCACCCATCTCTAACTCAGCCTTTGTTATGTTATAGTCACATAAAATTTACAAGATTAATATTGTTAATGTATATATAAATTAAATATATAGTTGATGATCCATTTCACAGAAGGATGTAAAGTAATCATACCTTTGAGGTACCTAAATCATTGCAAAGGCGAAAAATCATGGATGGCCAACGCAAGAGATTATGATATTTTTCTAAAGATTCTAGAGCCTCCCTGCTGATAGTTTGATTCAGTAAAAAGTAGGAATGAATAAGCATTACAGTCCCCGATATAGATCTCCATCCATTCTCAAGATAATCCTCAAATGATGGCGTGATTTTGTTGTGACTCCATTTCGCTTCTTGTAAAAATGCTTTGCACATATCGGCCCACTGCAAGGAAACAAAAATATATATAATCAAATTATTTATTATTTGACAATCCTACAAGTCAGAAATTAGCTAGGATTGAAAAATGAAATTGAAGAATAGTTGCAAATACCGCTTTTTTCAAGTACGGAATGATATTTTCTCCCGTTTCTTTTAGAGTATCATAAGCCATCTCATTGACACTGTTGTAGAGAGCAAGAAAGCATATCTTCATGTAATCCGGAAGTTCATTTACAGAATTGATATCCCATCTGAAAAAAAACAATATTGGGCACTAAAAATTAATGAAATAAATTTTTAATCCTGACTGAGCGTAACGTTTTCTGCGGTGCAATACTACAAACCTTTCAACAGCTTCTGTGAAAAGCTTTAGCTCATCCAAAGTACCATGCACATCATAGATGTCGTCAATGATAGTTATAAATGCAGCCACCTTTGTTAGCCCTTTGCGACAATTACCAAATTGCGGTTCAGGAGCCACTCCGACCGTCCAGAAGAAACATTCCATCAATCTATCTCTGGCAAAGTACAACTTGTTTGCTAGATCAATTTCTTTCCACCATCTGATAAACAAAGGGAAGGCTATTTAATTGCTTTGTAATGAACGTAAGCCTATCTAATTCATAACTTAATCCATTATTAATTAGATATTGATAATTATATTTCATAAGGCATACAGTTGAGTGCTAAATTTACCTTGACATGTCTTTGAGATCACTTTGGTATATTGATTGTACCAAATTGAAATCCAGCTTGGCAAGTTTAAGTAGCGAGTAAATTTTGTCTTTTCTTTTATTATACGCTTCAATATACCATCGCGCTTCTAACCTTGACATTCTATGATGCAACGGCAACTCCAACGCATGATTAATAAGTTCTATTATAATTGGGTCTACTTTTCTCCCAAGTTCGTTAAGATGTGCTCTTGAAAATCCTTTGGCCTCCTCTAAAAGGTTTTCTCCTTTGAAACCAAGAAATGAAGCCTCATACAAATTTAGTATTCCTTCAACGTCCTCACAAAGGCAAGCCATGTAATAGGTTTCTCCGTCCATAAAAATCTTGAATACATCTGCACATTAGTTTAAGGTATCAATGAAAAATAATTTTGACATGAAAAAGGAGAAAAATTTTGCGTCATTTTGCACTTTTTATGATGTGGTTGCCTATACGCACCCAATATTGTTTAATATATATATATATGTATATATATATATATATATGTAACCTAAGACCATGTGCACCACGTAGAAAAGAGTATTCCAGGAAATCATTTGAGGATTAACCTTGAGAGATCTCATAGCCATGTTGCCTGAGAAGCCTGAATTTGAGAGCTGTAGCATGCAATTTCTTTTCCGCTTTGACATTGTATTCTTCTTCCCACAAGATAATTCTATCGAGAGCTCTCCTTATCTCCTTCTCAAAACGGTATCCCAAGCCTAGCCGCTGAACGTCATCAATTAGTTGAAGAGTGGTCAACAACTCTGAATTTTCATTGTTGATCATGCCTCTTACTTCCTTCTCTAGCTTCTTTACCCTGTTCTTGTACTTCTCATCCTACAAAAGTTCAATTATTACAAGTTAACAAAATATGCTGAAATTGAGGTATATATATATGGCTATAATAGAAATAGGATCAGATCATAGAGCATATATAGTATATATATAAATGAGTGCATAAATATGAAATTAGAACTCATAATTAAGTATTTATGTACTCACCACATGATAAATCTGTAAGGACTGCAGGAAGTTGTAACTCCAACTAGTTGGTTTGTAAGCTGCAGATCTTCTTGAACATTCTGGCAGCTGGGAAATTTGTGTGCTCATTGCCGAACATTTCGTTCGCCCAGGACTTATAGGAGCTTGATTTTGTGAACATTTTAGATGATATCTTGGAAGCTTATGTGTGAGGACTTGTGTATGAGGCAAGAAAGAGAGACAGAGAGCCATTATATTACGTACTAAGCAGCAGTCGTATTGATCATGTTTCTAATCTTAATTTGTAGTTGATACATATGATCTATTGAGACTTGGGGGGATGTTAATATAGACTTTGGATTGTTCCTTTGCATGAGATTTATCGAGCAATAGGAGAAATTTCGATTAACTTTAGTTGACAATATTTGTGAAGACTACTCACTGAAGTATACTCAAGTGTTCTCTCTCATGCCATCTGTGTTTGTGATATGTGGTATTCAACATGCCACCGATGTATCTTTATCAACTGGTTTCTGCTCTCAAGATGTAAATAGGATCAGTTATAATCAAATTTAATTAATTAGAGTTTCTTAATTAATTAGCTTCACATCAGCTCTAGTTAGTTAAGAAACATTAAAGTTCATTTGCATGAGATTTATCGAGCAATAGGAGAAATTTCGATTAACTTTAGTTGACAATATTAAAAAGCGAGGGCTCCTCGTTTTCAACGTCCTAGGAAATTAAAATATTATTTTATTTTTGTATTATCTAAACGCGATTTTGTCTCTCTTTCGCGTGAAACAATATTCAACAGATCATATGCTGTAATATGTTTTTGTAATTATATACTGTATACATCACTCCCCCCGAGTGTTCCAGAAATTTGAGTTTTTTTTTATCCCTCGAGTCTTGCTTTATTAATATTTCTAATAAAATCATAATTTTGCCGCGATTGATTTTCATATAGAGTCTATCGAAGTTTCCTTTTCATCCGGATCATTTTGCAGTCCAGCTGTCTCTTTAAACGCTTTCTTCCGTTTATTTTATTCAGTACTTCCAAGTCACCGAAGTTAATTTCACTCTATTTGATTTTTTTTTTTAACAAAGGAATTTATTTGAAACCAAATAAACATCATTAAATATGTTTTCATACTCTAAGATTGCTGTTTACATTGATTAAGAATGCGATTGGCCCTGATATTATACAGCAGCTTTAATTATATACTAGGCTATAGTTATTTTAATGTTTGATAATAGCTATTATCAACCATTGGTGATTTGACACGTTCGACAACACCTCCACTACCACGAGATCGCCAGCAGCTGCTTTCTCCAAGTCCATCCACATCTCCTTCGTTGAAGTCATCGGTCGACGAGATTTGGAGATTATTGATTTGGCTCTCTCTAGATCCGTCAACGTTTTTGTTATTAAAGTTAGTGATCAGTAGGATCTAAAGATTGACGTTTTGTTGAATTATTTTAAGGAAAAGGTTAAAATATACCCTTTTTTAACAAGTTAAAAAAAAACTCAAGATTGAGAAAAAAATAATTTTAAATAATAATCATCACTATCAGATGCTATGGTTTAGTTTGTGTCTATACATGCATGTAATACGAAGAGTGACTAAAGATACTTTAAAGAAAACAAAAGACGGTTCTGGACCCGCCACTTTACGACTCGAAAGGTTAACGACGATTTTTTTTTTTGGCCTAACCTTTGACTACTCGATTTCATGTTTCACGCAAACTAACTCGTTAATTAGTTAATCAAGACATTTTTAATATGCTGTTTTAATTATTCAAACCTAGAGATCAGTCCTTCTGATGACGTTGCGTCCATGATCTCATCACGCGTGTTTATATTTTGAGGAATAATACAGCTCTCTTATACTATGTTCCTATACCACTTTAAAAATTCACCCAAAAATATATGGGATAAACTCAAAATAATAAAATGTGATAGTCTTATACCATCCAATCCTGCGTAACAAACGTGCCCTTAAGATATTTTAATATATAAAGATATTTTTCATCTCGCTACGTATTTATTGTTAATCCATTCTACTCCATTAGAATTTTATTAATTAAGGTTAGTTTACTACCAAACATGTCATAAATCATGATATTAGATCAATCTAATGAAATGAAAGATTTAAAAAAAAATCTTATATTTAATAAAAAAGATAATAAATAAAAACTTATAAAACAATTGATTATTATTTATTTTATGCGGTTGATTATGGATATAGTAATAAATTTTATCCAAAGATATTTCTAGTATTAATTCTCTAAATTACCATCATATAATCCCTATTTGTATATAATAATTTTAAAAAAATCAATTATCAATATTTCATTTATATTTTGATTCTCTAAATTTCTTTCAAAATTTTTTGATGGTTGGTTAGCTTGTTCCTACATTAAATCCTATAATATTTTTTTTTAAAAATATACATATTTAAATAAATTTAAAGCATTATATGATTTATTTTTTCAACCAATTTAACATTCACAGGTTAATTAGTTTCAAAGCCATAGGCATAAAGCTTTTTTTTTTTTTGAGGTTGACTAAAAAAAAAAGAAAATGATTAACACAATTATGATACGATTATGCATTATAATCTTCAAACTGTTTTAGTATTTTTAAATTAAAAAAGTAATAATAAGAAAATATTCAAAATTCGTCCAAAACATAATAAAAAGTCTGCTAAATATTTGTAATTGTGTCACTTTAAAAATAATTGTGTCAATTATGTTATCGTATTTTATTCGTGGTAATCGTATCATAAATAGGTTAGTGTCATAAATGGATTCGTGTTACCTGCGAGTGCAATCCATCAACCCGAACATAATACGTTTATTAAATTGGTTAAAAATTTCGATCCGAACACTACCTAAACACGATTAAGACAAACCCAAACCTGCTAATTTTCGTGTCATGTCGTGTTGGGTTCGTGGGTCATGTCAAAAATTCCCACCCCAACTTGTAACAAGGGATTTGATGGCAAGAGTACTCCGATGTCTATCTATATATACTAAATAATGGATAAACGTACAAACTAGGATTAATTTAACAATTCAAAACTACATTTCGGTAACATTTGCAATTAAAAGAAGAGTAATTCTACCCGACCCTAATTTTTCATCTCAATAGCTCCACCTCAAAATTAAATAAGGGTAAATTTCTAATAAAAATATAATAAATACGATAATTAATATGGAGTAAATAGACTTAACAGAAAAATTCCTTCTCTCCTTATATATATCTATCTTTTTTTCTCTATTTTCTCTCTAAAATCAATAACTTCATATTCTACTCATGTAAACTTCATTATCTTTGTCTTTCTAATTTTTATATTTTTCTCTCTAATTAAAATCTATTTATCTTTCTTTCTCTTTAAATTTCAATCAAGCACATAACTTAGATCTAAACACCAAATCATCTATTTTTGTTTTCTCTCCCTTCCTTTCCAACACCAAAACTAAAAAATATTTGATTGATTTTTTTTATATGAATTTGGAGAATTCAATAATACAAGGAGAAATAATTATTTACTATTAAAATAATTTTTTTTATGTATCATTGATAGTATGTTTAAATTTAAGAAATGCAATCATTATAAAAAGATTAAAAAAATCAAATACCATTACGATTAAATAATAATATAATTAAGCTTCCATAAAAGAAGAGGTGTGGTTAATTGAAAATTAAATGATCATTTAATTAAAGCTTATCATATATTTTAGTTTGATAAAGATGGTCTGACTTATAAATATACCCTTAATAAATAAGAGGTGAGGGCTAATGAGAAAAATAAGGGATGAATAAAACTACTTTTACTAGAATTATCATTTAATGTTAATTCTCGATAATTGTTTTATACCAACTCATCAATCATTTGAATCACTGAATTTTATATATCAATTGTTACATTTAACAAGAAACACATATAATATATATATGCATGGTGAAATGTTGCTATGTTTCTCGCTCATCCGAAAACAAAAGCTTTGATTTTAAAGCATTTTGATGTAGCACAGTTGAATCGGCTACAATTTTATATGTGTTTCTTGTTAAATGTAAAAATGGAAATTTGATTGGCAGCAATTAAATATCTAGGTGGAGCTTACGAGGAGAGAGGGAGCTCCAAATGTTACTATGTCTAGCTAGGCATTCTCAACCAGAGAAAGGAATGGACCAAGGATGAAGTTGTTTGAAAGCGGCTACAATTTTATATGTGTTTCTTGTTAAATGTAAAAATGGAAATTTGATTGGCAGCAATTAAATATCTAGGTGGAGCTTACGTGGAGAGAGGGAGCTCCGAATGTTTGAGTTGTACTATGTCTAGCTAGGCATTCTCAACCAGAGAAAGGAATGGAACGAGGATGAAGTTGTTTGAAAGCGGGGTTTATGGTTTTGTCAAGAGAACAGAGACAGAGTCATGACTTGACTTAATTGTCAAGAGTGGGCAATGTGAGGATGATCGAATTTTTGTTTTGGTTTTCATGTTTTTTGTACTACACACTTTCTAATGCATTTTACATTCAATATCAGTTACATATCATTTTCTATATTCAATATCAATCACATATTCTTAAATCTATTTGAAAACACAAAAACACATAATATATAACCAAACCAAGTAACTGAGTATTATGAAGAGTTGTAATTCCAATGAAAGGTTGCCATTGCTATTGGCACAAGACTTCTGGTTAAAGATCAACCATTTCGTCATATTTTTTCTGTTTTTCCCTCAATACTTGTTACTCCTTAAGTCTCCAATTATATATGTTCTTAATAAATATTAAGAAGAAGCAAAAAATTTCTATTAACTAAATTGGATATATACTTCACAACGCTAGCTTCTCTACTCTTCATATTGTACTTTTTATAAATAAGAGTCTTAAATTGAAAGTTGTGACAACTAATGATGCGGATTAATTAGAGTTAAAATACTATTACACATAGCCACATATTTCTTCTTCAGAAACGTGTCCACAATATTCACCAGGCAACAAAACAATAGTTACTAGTCAATGGTGAAGCCATCACGCTGCCAGACACCATTTAATTAAAATCAACTGATAGCGGACATGAAAAAGATCTTTTGTAACATATTGTTGTTTCAAATCAGGCTGTTAGGAGCTTTCAGGGTAAAATCTTCCATCACACTTTCATGATCTTCAAGCAATCTATAATACTTCATAAAGTCATTTTCTTAAATTACAAATACGATCTAAATGCAAATAAATATATATGAATCTAAATACAAATAAATATATATGAATCTAAATACAAATAAATATATATGATATGATCATTGAAGGAAATAAAGAATATGATTAAAAATAAATTAGGTAGATCATATATAATTCAACTGTTGATGCATGAATTTACCCTATATTATTTTCGTAGTACTCAATATAATTTAGCATGCATCATTGACTTTAAATAATGCTGATAGTTGAAAATTATTTAATCCCAAGATAATTGAAATAAAATAAACAATATAAGATAAGTGATTTCTTTTATAAGTAAGATACACAAGATGCAACACTTCTAACGTACTTGTAACACCTAGATATCATGACTGTCGGTGGCAGACCCAGAAGTTTGTGGGAGAGGGGGCACCTTATGTATTTTAACATTTATAATTTACTTGATAAGACTTAATGTAAGAGAATTAATAAAAAAAACTAATAAAAGTATATTAAGATAATGGGACATTAGAATTGTAACGGTTCAAAATTATAATTTATAAATAGTGTTAATTTTCTTTGAACTTGATCTCATCAAAAAAGTAGATTTTCTTTCAAAACTTTTGTTTGTAATTGTTCGAAGAAGATTATTTTATAATATATTATGTTTTGTTCAAAAAAACTACAAATAAATGAAATAAAATAAAAATATAACACATAATTTTTTATGATATTTAATTTTATTAAAAATTATAAAAAAGATTTAGCAATTATCATTCATCAAGATTTTCAAATTTATGCTCTTCTAGTAAAAATCAATTAATTTTTTAAGACTATAAAAGAAAACATAAAGAGAAACATATAATTTATGTCAAACTAAATAAATAAGAATTAAAAAATCTAAAATTCTTAAATGAATAAAATAGTAAAATTCAATTAAATTATTATATAAACTTATATTGTTGCTTGGATGAAAGTCTTTTATATGCAAAAGAGTTAAGAAAATGAAAAGATGATGTAAAACTTGAAATTAATTAAGTTTTTTAGTAAAAGGATATAAAAGTGACTATATAAAATAAGGGGACTAGGACAAAATTTTTAAATTTTGAAGGGACCTAGGCCCCCCTAAGTCCCTATGTAGATCCGCGATGACCGTTAATCATTATTTTTTAAATTATTCATATGCATTAGATTAAATTTTATTTTAAAAAAATTAAATTGAGTATATTTAGAAAAGGAATATTTTAGGTTCATATAGCTTCATCCTTAATCTAACTGTTAGAATAAAACTAATCAAAGTATGTTATAGACAAAAGTTAAAGGGTTAGTTTTAAGACATCTTAAATTTATTACTTTAATTAGTTTAAAACTCATGGTGTAACTAAAATTGTAAATTTCCCATATAACGTTATATGTTTAAAATATATGTATATGTGTGTGTGTGTGTAATTATAAATTAATGAATTTTTAGAATAGAATAAAAGGATAGATCTTAGAAATAGGTATCCACCTTCCAAGACCAAATCAAGAAAAAAAAAGGAAAAAAAACAAAAAGGTTATGTAAGATTTGAAACTATACCAAGTTCGGTATTTAATACCAATGTTCTTCCTAATAGTTATATCAATGGTATCCAAGGATACAAGATCACACATAACCTACCAAATAATTGATATCATGATCTACAGAATTTATTGTTTGAATTGTTAGGCAAAATTTAGGACATATTTCCCTTTTTTAGGATCGATGAGAGTGACAATGCGAAATAAAAGTGGAAAAATAACACACATAATTTTATGTGGTTCACCTAAATAGACTATGTCCACGGACTACTGCATATCTTTCACTATAGGGAGAAAAATAATACAAGTGTTTAAAAATACTAAACACACACATCAAAATCCTAAATACACCCAAAGAAAAATTCCCACAAGTATTCTTTATAAGAGTGAATTTTTTCATCACGCTTTCTTTCTTTTCTCTCTCCCTTTCAATCTCTTCTTTTCTTCTCACTTAGATGTGTTTCCTCTTCACATTTTTGGGACACAATTGGGAGGAGAAGCTAGAGCTCTATTTATAGAGCCAAGTTTCATGCATCTTGCTCAAATATTAGGTATGGTGTTAGGCAGCCAAACAAGTTTCATGCATCTTAGCCAAACATTTAATTGCTTATTTCACATGGATAACTGGTGATGATTATCTAGAATTGTTGGTGTCTAGATGGATGGTGGAGAAAGGATCTTCACATTAGAGAGTTCATATGGAAGATGAAAAACATGTCTAAATGATGCCTACCCCATTTGACCAACAATCTCCCACTTGAAGACTAATTTCAATATGTCTTTACACCTCGATCAATGCAGCATTTTTAACTTCGTCTTTCTATGCCAGCAGACCAACTGAAGTTGAGCATAACTTTAGTTTATCAACACACCATCTTTGTCATCATGGCTGCCCGATTTTAAGTTCCCTAAATCTTTTTAAGTTTTAAAATCCCATCTTCTAGAAGTGAACAAATGAAATGATACCACACTTGTCTGTGCTTTGTTCTGAAAAGGAAAGATAGATTCTTTGCCAAGTGAATTAGACCTTAATTGTCATTGTGTAATATACTCTTCTCTTGCTTATAGCTTAGTTCTTCTGAGAAAGATTGCAACCAAATCATCTCTTTGCTAGCTTCACTTATGGCAATATACCTTGCCTCAGTAATGGAAATAGCAACTATCTTTTGCAATTTAGAGATCCAACTAACTACTATATTACCTAAGTTGTAAAAATATCCAGTGGTACTCTTTTTGCCATCAATATCTTTTACCACATCAGCATCTACAAAGCCTTGCAATCTAATGTTTGACTTTCTGAAACACAACGCTGAATCTGCAGTACCTCTCAAGTATATAAGAATCCAATTCATTACTTCCCAATGTTGTTTGCCTGGATCATTCATGTATCTACTCACAACTCCCACTGCATGTGCAATGTCTGGTCTGGTATAGACCATGACATACATAAAACTGCTAACAGCTTAAGCATAATATGAGCTCGCTCTTACTCTATAGTAAGTGACTGACACATCTGAAAAAGATTATCTTCCAGGCATAGAAGTGTCGAAGTAATAAACCCAGTAAGACCGGGGTCGATCCACAAGGAAGGGGATTTAGCGGTAAAAACTAAAAGATGAGCAAATATAATATGACCAATTAAAATAAATAACAGGATAATATTAACAAATATAAGTAAAGATGGTAGGCAGTACTACCGACCATTCAAATGTAAAAAAAAAAAAAAGGTGGTAAAACCTACTAAAGCAAATGAAGGAACAATTTCATAAGTAGTAAACAATAATACTTAAAATATACAAGTAAGAAAAATTGACATAATAATAATGAAAGCTAAGGTTAGAGGATCCGCCCTTGATATGTCAAAAAAGGATAAATAACCCAATTATAACTCAATTGGAATCCACACATCATTGAGGTTCCAATGGAAAGATATGTCATTTAAGCTCATTTTAATTATATGAATTATATTTTTTTGGTTACCAATATTTACACCACTTCTTATGAATGGGTTCAAGCATCTAATGTATCAATCACCATATGTCTACAACAAATCAAAGTTCCTAACTAGACTTGTGTTGGTAAGGAAGAACCATATGACATCTAGAAATGATCTAAGTATTTGATGTGCCAAGGATTGTCCACAATGGATCAAGACCTCCACTTTATGAGTGGTGTCAAGATTGATTAGGGAAATAAATATAAATCATATAAAATAAATAACAAAAGATCATGATTATTAGACACATATCAAAGGGTTAGAAAATTATTATTCTCAAATCAAGGGTTTCACCCTTTCACCTTAGCAAAAGAGAATATAGCAGGACATTATGAAAGAAAGAAAATAAATTACAAGAAAAGGAAGATTTATTAATAACATTAAGAGAACAAGACACAAGAAAGAAAAACACAATAATAAGCGATCCTAGCTAAAGCCAAGATACCATAATGGGTCACAATGCACCTATATTATAGATACATTCAGGGGCAAAATTGTTAAATTACAAGGGATAATTGTAAAATATCTTGTTGACAATTTGGATCATTATGTGCACCAACTTTGATCACCAATTTTGGCATCAAAATATTTAGAATTTTGATCACAAGTCTTCAT
Source organism: Boswellia sacra (assembly GCA_013180625.2). Classification (NCBI taxonomy): domain Eukaryota; kingdom Viridiplantae; phylum Streptophyta; class Magnoliopsida; order Sapindales; family Burseraceae; genus Boswellia; species Boswellia sacra. The sequence continues at coordinate 122,035 of SNVD02010220.1, read as the reverse complement.
AAAAATTGTAGATATTTTTCTCAACTTTCTAGAACATCTTGATTCATACAATTTGGATATGTATATCAAAAGATATGGTTAAACTATAGAGGTGTGGTCAGGCTAGCCTGAAACTGTATATGCCACTTTAAGCCCATTTTTAGTCTGCTAAAAGCTTGAATTTCATGATACTTTGAAATACAATCTTCAAGATGATTTAATCAGTTTTTCAACAAATCAAGATTTGCACCATTCTGATCTATAAATCGAAAGTTATGCGCATTTTACTGAACCTATAATAAAAACTAAAATTAAAATGAAGTTAATTCAAAAGGTGCAAAGATTATAAATATGCTTAAGTTGAGGAATTTAATGACACTATTAATGCAATATGATGAATTAAGCCCTTATTAAGCATACATATTTAAGTGTTCATTAGTGATAGTTCCTTAGATAGCTTGAAATAACTAGCCAATAGAGTACTAACTTTTTTGCATTGTCCATGTTGAATCTGCTCAACACTTTCTTTACGTACTCCTGTTGTGACGGCTTTAAAACATCACGGTCTCTAGTAATTCTCATCCTAAGGATTTGTTTGGTAATAGCCAAATCCGTTATAGCAAAATGTTTAGACAACTCAATTTTTAGATTATCAATCTTCTCTTTGCAAGCACCTTCAATTAAGATAACATCAACATAAAGTAGTAAAATGACATAGGAGTCATCAAAGTTCTTCACATAGCATCAATGATTCGCTTGGCACCTTAAGAACCTGTTACTACACATGAAATTGGTAAACTTCTTGTACCATAGTCTAGGCGCTTGTTTGATACCACACAAGCTCTTTTGAAGTTTCCACACCAATTTCTTCTTTCCTTGTACTTTAAAATGTTGTGGCTGTATCATGTAAATTTCTTCATCCAAATCACCATGAAGAAATGTTGTCTTTACATCCAACTATTCCAGGTGGAAGTCTTCCTTTACCACTAACCTAAGTACTACTCCAATGGTGGTTAGTTTAACCACTGTAGAGAAAATCTCAATGTAGTCGATGCCTTCTGTTTGTTAAAAACCTTTCACGACTAGCTTCGATTTGTATCTTATCTACCATCATGTTCATCCTTAGTTTGACAAAACCCATTTATTCTGTAAGGCCCTTTTTCCTTTTGGTAGCTTGGCCAATGTCCATGTATGATTGGATGACAATGAAACCATCTCATCCTGTATGGCTAATTCCCACTTCATTGATTCATCAGCCTGCATGGCTTCTTCATAACTCTATGGTTGTCTTTTGTCAGTTAATAGTATGTAGTTCAAAGAATAGTAGTATCTCGGAGGTGGTTTGTATTTCTTTTAGATCTCCTGAGATTAAGGTCACATGCATATCCTGATGCGCTTATAGGGCTATGATTTCTTGGTTGTCATGATTACTATTATCTGCATCAGTCACTAGAATATTTTCTAGTGGAATCACTTTAAACTTCTTAGTACCAAGATCTGTGCTCTCTAAATTTGTTCTCGATCTATCTTTATACAAGGCATCTTTATTAAAAACCACATCCTTACATCTAATAACCTTTGGTTTTGGTCATCCCAAAAACGATAACCAAACTCGATATCACCGTAGCTGATGAAAAAAACACCTTTTACACTTAGCATCAAGCTTATTCCTAGCAGTAGTATCAATGTAAATGTATGAAACACAACCAAACACTTTCAGGAAAAAAAAAAGATTTACCTTTCTACTGCTCCAGAACTCTTCTGGTATTTTGAAGTTTAATGGTATAGAAAGACCTCTATTGATCAAATAGGGTGTGGTGCTAATAGCCTTAGCCCAAAGCATCTTGGGCAATCCTTAGGCAATCTAGCATGCAATCGCAAGCTCCTAACATGCTCATTTAGAGTTCTATTTATCCTTTCAGCTACACCATTCTGTTGAGATGTTCGAGGAATGGTTTTCTCCATCTTGATGCCACGTTCAACATAGAATCATCTAAAGTCTGCATCTATGTATTCACCTCTATTGTCTTACCACAGGCACTTCACCTTTTGATTTGTTTCATTTTCAACCAGTGCTTTCTACTTTTGAAAACATCAAAGACTTCAGACTTCTGCTTTAAAAAATACACCCATTCCTTTTTTGCTTGTATTATCAATAAAAGTCACATAGTAGTTACAACCACCAATGGAAGAGAGAGGAGAAGGTCCCCAAACGTTTGCATGAACCAATTCTAATTTTATTGCTTTTGGTTCTCTTCAAGCTTTCAAGAAGCTTACCCTTTTCTGTTTTTCGAAAATACAACCTTCACATAGTCTATGCTCAACAAATTTCAAACCCGGCAGCTTACCTTATGACTAGAGTATCTTCATTCCCTTTTCACTCATGTGCTCGACCCAATAATGCCGCAAATCAGAATTAACAGTAAAATAAACAACTTTAATTATATCTTTGCAACTGATAATGATGTAAAGTGTTCCAATTTTACTTCCTCGAGCTATAAACATGCCTCCTTTTGTGACTTTCCAAGAACCACCGTTAAACATCACATTATGCCCTTCACTGTCAAACTGACCAACTGAGAATAAGTTTTGCATCAACTTTGGTACGTGTCTCACCTTGTGAATTTTTCAAACAGATCCGTTTACCATCCTCAAACTGACATCACCAGTATCAATTATGTCTAACAGTTCTCCATCCATAAGATAAAACTTGCCATGATTTTCAGTGACATAGTTCTCCATGATCTTACTATGTGCAGTAATATGAAAAGAGGCACTCGAATCCAACACCCAAAAGTCAATAAAATCATCAAGAGACAAGAGTAAAACATCATGTACCTCATCAATTGTCGCAACATTCATTTAGTCTTTCTTGTCGTCATTCTTTTTAGGTGGTACTCTATAATTGCTTTTAAAGTGACCTTATCTTACCACAATTCCAACATTCGATATTGCTCCTCCCGTTTCTAGATCTACTTCTACCATTCTTCAACCTTCCTCTGCCTTTACCTTTATTGGAATTCCTATCATAATTTTTACCCCTATTTTCGACATTTAGGGTAAAATTGGCAACTGGGACTTCCCCTAAATGTCTCCTACGGACGTCTTCAACAAGAATTTTATCTCTAATTTCACTACAAACTAGTTTCGCATTTCCTATAGAGTTGCTAACAGCTACTCTCGTAGGTTCTCAACTATTCAATAATGAGAATAAAAGAATTAAGGTACAAACTTTATCATCAATGAATTCCTACTGAACTCAATTATTTTTATAATCATATTGAATTTATTTAAATGATCAACTACAATATTTATCATTTTAAAATTAAATAGCTTTTTCATTGGGTATACCTTTTTGCTTATCGATGGCTTCTCATACATAGAAGATAAAGCCTTCATCAACCCTACAGTGGTCTTCTCCTTTGCAACATTAGGGGCAATGTTCTTTGACAGCGTCAAACGAATCGCCCCTAACACCTATCTATCAAGAACTTTTCAGTCCTCTTCCTTCATATCCACTGGTTATTGTACAGATTATCCTCTATCTGTATCTTCCAAAAGGCATAATCTATGCCATCAGATATTAGGTATGGTGTTAGGCAACCAAACAAGTTTCATGCATCTTAGTCAAACATTTAATTACTTATTTCACATGGATAATTGGTGATGACTATCTAGAATTGTTGGCTTCTAGACAGATGGTGGAGAAAGGATTTTTACATGGGAGAGTTCATGTGGAAGATGAAAAACATGTGTAAATGATGCCTACCCCATTTAACCAACAATCTCCCATATGAAGAATGATTTCAATCTATTTTCACACCTCAATCAATGCAATAGTTTTTCCTTAGTCTTTCTATGCTAGCAAACCAACTAAAGTTTAGTATAACTTTAGTTTGTCGATAGTCACCCTCTTTGTCATCATGTCTACCGGATTTTGAGTTCCCTGAATCTTTTCAAGTTATAAAATCCCATTTTCTAGAAGTGAACAAATGAAATCATGTCGTACTTGTATGTGTGAGGTCGAGCCCCAATCCTTTTTCGCCAACCATTACTCTCAATCAAAATCCTGATTCACTATTCTATAAATAGTACTTTGTGAATAGTATCTCCATATATGTGACGAATACCATATATGTGAATAGTGCTACGAGAGCAGTATCACATATGTGAACTACTTAGTATCTGTATATGTACCTCTTATTGAACCAAGCTCTGATACTAGTTGTTGGACAAAATTTAGGACATATTTTTTCTTTTTAAGATCGATAAGAGTGGCAATGCGAAATAAAAATAGAAAAATAGCTCACACAATTTTACGTGGTTCACCCAAAACACGGACTACTGTAGATCTTTTACTATAGGGAGAAAAATAATATAAGTATTTACAAACACTAAACACACACACCTAAATCCCAAATACACATACAGAATAATTACTACAATTATTCTTTACAATAGTGAAGCTTTTCTTCACTCTTTCTTTCTTCTCTCCCTCCCTCTCATTCTTGTTTTGTTCTTCTCACTTGGATGTGTTTTTTTTTCACATATTTGGGACACAATTGGGAGGAGAGGCAGGAGCTCTATTTATCGAGCCAAGTTTCGTGCATCATGGTCAAACATTAGGTATGGTGTTAGGCAACCGAACAAGTTTCATGCATCTTGGTCAAACATTTAATTTCTTGTTTCATATGGATAATTGGTGATGACTATCTAGAATTGTTGGCTTCTAGATGGAAAGTGGAGAAAAGATTTTCACATGGGAGAGTTAATATGGAAGATGAAAAACATGTCTAAATGATGCCGCACTCCATTTGACCAACATGAATTAATGTGGTTTTTAAAGTTACAGATATCGATTTGATAAAAATTTAGTTTTAAAATTTTAATAAAAGGTATCATTAGAATATTGGGTATCGAGAAATTTTTTTTTTTCGAGGCAATCAACCTCACCCAATTGATAAAAACACATTTATTTTAGGGATAGTTTCACAAATAACTCTGAAATATGGTCTAATATGGTAGATGACCTCACCTTTTTTAAAATTATTGGAAATTACTCCCACGTTTGAGAGAATTTCACAAATAACCTTGCTGTTATATTGACTCCGTCACTTGGATGGAATGACGTTGAAATGACTTAAATGTCCTTTCAATAAATTTTTGAAAATTGACAATTATGGCAATTCGAACTCGAAACATTGATCTTCACTGTGTTACGGCTACCACTGGACCAACTTTTTTTCGCGCCTTGAAAGTTACCAATTTCATAATTTATTAATATTGATTTTGGGAGAAAAAAACCCATCCCGATGCCTTGGGTGTTCCACTCTCAGGCTTCTCTTCATCCTCAATTCCTTCTTCAGCCAACCCATGTCTACACTAGCCTCTCGCGACTCCCTCATCCTTTCTCCAAGTCAATACCGTGTCTCCACCAGCCTACTGTTTTTTCATCTTTTTCCTTTATTTGTTTTTCTTTCCTATCCTCTTCTCATAGCTTTCATGGCCACCTCTCCAACCATTGTTTCATCTCCAGCCACTGAAGCATCTGTGTTTATTGTCGCGTCTCCAGCAGCAGCCACATTCTGGTCATTGTGGCGTCCCCCTCTTCAGTCACTGTGGCGTGCCGCTGCCACATCTCCGGTCACTGCCGCGTCCCCATCTTCAGTCATTGTTTAATGTGGGTTTAATTGAATTACTAAACAGGTAGGGATGTGGGATTTTATGTGGGTTAGGTTGGTTTGGTGGATGGGTTTCAATTCCAATTTTTGTATTCGATTGATTTTGTTAAAATTTGGGTTTGTTCCAAGAGCTATTTTTTTCTGCTTCTCGATGTTGATTCCGTGGGTTTGTACTATTTATTTTTTTGGTTTTCAATTTCAAATTTTGTATTGGATTGATTTTGTTAAAACTTGGGTTTTTGTTGCAAGAGCTATCTGTTAAAATTTGGTTGTGGATCTTTTGTATGTAACTTCTTTCTCCATTAATTTTTTTTTTTTTAAAACTATCTGGCAGTGGTAGCCAGGATGTTGGAGATTGGAGATAGTGGTGGTGATTCAATCTTTTAGTAAAATTTAAGAGCTGTTGTTAGTGCAACATATTTCGGAATATACATGCTTCTGAAATTGATTAAATTTGATGAGATTCTGGGCAAAATGGCTTGTTATATTCAAGGAAATGAAAGAATTTAGTTATACTAAAGCCTAAAACTGCTTCTAGCAAAATATTTAAATAAATTTTAGCTTGTATATTAAAATTTGATGTAACAAAACGAAGTAAATCTAGAAAATTTATGAAGGCAGTGTTAGTTGTTTTTATAGCTATCATTGATCCTATTAATAAATAAAATGGTTTTGACGACTGAAGGTGGCACCTATTAATAAATAAAATGGTTTTGACGACTGTAGGTGGCATTGCCAGGCTGATATTTATTTGGATGAAGATTTTCTATTTTATTTTTTTGCATGTATAAAATGGATTTGGGGATTGAATTTTATTTGGGTGTGGATTTACCACTTTACCCTTTTAGTTATAATTTCAACTTAGTAATGTAACGTTAGGGTCATTTCTGATAGTTTAAAAAAAGGTGACGTCATCTGCATTAGCTCATACCTCATGGTTATTTGTCAATTATCCCTTTGTTTTATATTGACTAATTTAATTTGTAGTGAGTTTCCTTCCAATGATGGAAACCGTTGTTCCAAAATTTTGCAACTTATAACAAGGGATATGATATTATGGGATTTATATATGAGAGACACCAATTAATTAAAATTCATCCAACAATTCAAAACTACCTATAGATAACATTTATTATATATAAATCAATATTTCTCGCACTGATTGTTCTGTCTACAGGAGCAACTAATGATCTTTCATTATATACCAAAATCTAAAGGAATCCTAAGACCTCTCAACGTACACACACACACACGCATGCATACATTTACATTGTTTAGAAGTTAATTATTTAATTTCTCTATGAAACCTGTTAATATAATAACTAATTAATTACCTTGAATTTTATTAAAAGCGTGTTTGTTTTGACTTCTTTACTGATCAAAATAGTTTTTTTAATGTTAAAAGCTATTTTAAATATTTTTTAGATTGTTTTGTTGGCACCTAAAAAAAGCTTAGAGATGATTAAAAAAGTATTTTATGTCTTTTAGGATAACCTCAAAATCAAGGTTTTTGGAAAAAATTCTTTTTGAGATTTTTTTCTTAAGTTATAAAATATCAAATATACCCTTACATATTTTAAAACATTTACCTTATCCTTCCTTCCTAAAAAATTATTTTGATAATTTAACATAAATAGTACTGGTTCACTTATTCAATCAAACAACTAATTTTTTTTCCTTTTTTATAAAAACTCTATTTTTACAAGCTCTACTCCAATAAGATCTGTCTCAATAAGTTGTACCTGAAAAATCTGAAACAAATCGGCCCTAACTACATGTTTCCTTGATCATTATAATGTTACTACTTCTCTTTTCGTGACTGTTATGGGATCAATTAATATTGACAGTACTCTTTCCTTTGCTCGGACATATGAGCTCCACACGCATCTCCATATTGGTATGTGTAGTGGGACATCCGAGCAAGATTAATTGTTGTTTCTACAAAAGGTTGTGGAAATGGATACTTATGAATCCCATCCTTATTCATCTTCTTCCACGTTTTCAAAATTAGATTCCTTATTTTTTCACGAGCAAGTTCCTTATAGAAACCATTGCAGATAGTATGATATTGAACTTGCAGTTTCACATCTCTGGCTCAGCCTGTGTTACACAAACAAATTACAAGAATATTAATATATAAATTAAATGGTTCAAATGAATATGCATATGGAACAAATCATACCTTTTGAGATACTCAAATCATTGCAAGGGCGAAAAATCATGGATGGCCAAAAAAGTGCCTCCTTGGCGAATGTCTGATCCAACAAAAAGTAAGAATGAATAAAAAGCAGCGTCCCTAATACACAGTGGCCGAGCCACATTTAGGCCTGAGGAGGCCTTGGCTTGCCGTGGCCTAAAAAAAAGCTCCACAATATATTAAGGTAAAATATCCTGTTAACATTAGATATCCCAGTTTCTTGTATATTGGCCCCTCTAGACTCCAGAGCACACAGCGACCTCCAATATGCTATATGAGAAAAAAATATCATGTTAGCAATGAATTATTTGAAGATTCTTACGGTAGCCCTTAAGTTCACCACATTGTCCAATGCCGCACTTTTTATTGTTGAAATTTGATAATTTTTTATTTTCTAATTTTTTTTATTGTATTGCTTTTGATTTTTTTTTTTGGTAATATTCACGCCCTCTTTTATCGAATAACTCAAATTTCACTTAACAAAGAGTGAATTTTTCTTTTTAATTTATTTTTTTCCTTTATGACTTGCTTTTTCAATATATAAGTCTTTGTACTTTTAAATATATATTTTTCATTTCCTTTTTTATTTAAAAAAAAAGTTTAAGTTTGGATCTTTTAAACATTTAAATATTTAATATTGGGACAATATTAATAAGTACTCTCTAGTTTTAGCTTAATTTTAACCAGAGAATGATTACGCGTTTTTAATTAGTCACATCCTTGAACTTGTATAAAAATCATTATTTTCACCTCTCAAATCATCATTTTTAGGGATATGATTGATGAAAAATGAATAATTTCAAGGGTGTGATTGATGAAAAACAAACAGCTGTTCTCCGATTGAAATTAGACCAAAACTTAAGGTTATTTGTTGAAATTGTCCCATTTAATAATCTTATTTTGATTATTACATAGGGCTTTTATTTTGTAACTATTAATCTATTTTTTCCACTCTGAGATTTTCAAAACTCAATTACAAATTGAAGACATTAGAATGAGATCCTAAAAACCTACAATTCAAGATAATAAAATATTTATTTTCGAAACCATTTAGTATTCTTTTAAAAAATTTCTTTTTATATCTATTATTTAAATATAATACTGATTTTTTTTGTTGCTTTAGTTTATTTGACGGTTTGATAAATAATTTTTATTATTTTTAAAAAAATTCTATAAAATGTATTATTAATAATTGTGTAAATCTTAAATGTTAAAAAGAACTTATATTATTTAATTTCTTCAATCTATATATGTTTTTATATGACAACTTAAAGTTAGTTTTAGATTTACATTTTGGCCCCCCTAAACCTAAAATCCTGGCTCCGCCCTTGGTGATACAAATCTCGTATTCTCAAGATAGTCCACAAATGTTGGTGTGCCTCTTCCGTAAGTCCATTCACTTCTTGTAAAAATGCTTTGCACATATCGGCCCACTGAATCAACAAATTAAGAAAGTTTACAGTGCTAGAGATTAGGAAACTACAATGGGAAACGCGAATCGAGAATAACTGTAAATACCGCTTTTGTTAGATATGGAATTTTGTTTTCTCCTTTGTCTTTTAGAGTTTCGTTGGTCATCTCATTGACACTGCTTTAGAACGCAAGGAAGCACACCTTCATTTAGTCCAGAAGTTTATTCACGGAATTAATATACCATCTGATCAAAATACCATGTATATTGACATTACAATAAAATTTTGAAATAAACTTCGAATCAATATATAATAACAATATAATAGTTGGTATTTTTTGTATAATACAACCTTTTGACAGCATCTGTGAAAAGCTCTAACTCATCCATAGTACCATATACATCATAAATGTCATCAATGATGGCTATACTAAATTGTGGCTCAGGAACCATTCTGACTGTCCAGTAGAAGCTTTCTATTAGCCTATCCCTGGCAAACTTCAAATAGTTTGCTAGATCAATTTCTTTCCTCCACCTTTTTAACAAGGAGATATTATTTAGTTACGTTATAACATTGACCTGCCAACCTAGCTAGCTAATACACTGTTGTTCGATCATTTCTATATTCAATCGAGCGTAGTAACTAGATTTTGATATGTGATTATTACTAAGGAGTAGATCTATGCTCAAATAAAGTTCGAATAGATTAGAAAAGAATTTATGATTCACAAGACATATGGTTTTGTGCTAGTTTCACCTTGACATATCTTTGAGATCTCTTTGATATATTGATTGTCCCGAATTGAAATCTAACTTTGGCAAGTTCAAGTAGCAAGTAATGTTTGTCTTTTCTTTTGCTAAATGTTTCAATATACCGTTGCGCTTCCAACCTTGACGTTCTATGATGCAAAGGAAGCTCCATTAATGCATGACTAACAAGTTGTGATATGGCTGGATCTATCTTCTTTTAAGAGATTCTCTCCTTCGAAGGCTAGGTATGAAGCCTCGTGCAAACCTACAATTCCTTCGACATCCTTGTGATGGCTGGAGCCCACAAATTTACCTTGTCCATCCATGAAAGTCTTAAATACATCAGTTGTTTATAAAACTAGATGTTACCAATCATATCGTAATTATTTATGTGAAAATCTATGATAAGCTTCTCTAGCGACATAGGTAGAAATAAATATTAAACCAAGTGTTTTTTTTCCTTTGGTGAGAAATTTGTTAAACCGAAAGTTTCCATGGTACAGTTAAATTTTATTAGTAGAAAAATAACTTGCGAAAAAAAATAATTAAAATTATCATTAAACCGAACCATAATGTGAGACAATGTCCATCACACAAAATAATCTTGGAAATAGGTAGTAGCGGGATTCTGAGTGTAACCTTTAAAACCTCATATGCATATTGCCTGAGGAGCATGAATTTGAGAGTGGCAGCATGGAGTTTCTTTTCTGCTTTGACATTGTATCCTTCATCACAAGAGATAATTCTATCAAGAGCTCTCTTAATGTCCTTCTCAAACCTAGCCGTTGAATTTCGTCAACTAATTTAATGATCGCCAACGACCCTGCATTTTCATTGTCTATCGCAACCCTCACTTCCTCCTCTAGCTTCTTTACCCTGTTCTCGTACTCTGCATGCATGGGGCCATGACATTTGGAAATCAAATAAGCCTTGGCCCAAGTTTGAAATTAATAAGTAGTCCATTGGAAATTAGAAACCAGCCCAGCCCATTTTTCTTAAATTCATCTCGTTTACATAAGACATAAATTAAAATAAAAACACAGAAAAAGAAGAAGAGAAACAGAGAGTGGGAGCCTGGGGAGAAATGGTGGGTTTAGGCTAAGGAAGTGGAAGTTTTTCTTGTATTTGGAGGGGCTTTTCAGGTAATTTCCACAACTCTTAACTCTAATTGAATTGGGCATTAAGATTCTCACCTATACATCTGAATTTGGGAGAAATATTAGCATTTGGGAAAATTTTAGAAAAAAAGTCCGGAGAGAGAAATGAAATTTGCTTGCCTTATTTAGGCTTATTTTCTCAAACTTAAATAGATTTCTTACCCATTTAGAGCTATTAGTAGGAATCAGTGTAAAGTGAGACAAAAACCCACAAACCTATTTAACCCTAGCCTAGATTTTTACAATTTTCCCTTAGATTTGAATATTTATGGAATATTAGTGATTCTCCTAGCCATTTTTTATTCTTGAAAATATCATTAGATGGACTTTCAATTTTTAGTTTATTTCACTAAGGTTCTTGCAAGTGGGAAGTTGGGGTTTTGGTCTAATTATATGGTTTGATGCTATTAAAGACTTTTATTTCGTTTTTTCTCTTAGATGAAACTGCAGTTTCAAGTCTAGATCTGAATCTGTTAGAGGGAGGGGTTGTTACACAAGTTGATTCCCAAGATAGAGAATGGAAAAAATGTGTTTTCACAAAGATTTAAATTATAATTTTAAATTTCTATTTTTATCAAAGCTTTATTGTCTTTAGTAAAGCTATTTTTCTTTTAATTATCTATGAAGCATATTTTATAGTTTACCGAATGTTGTCTATTTAATTTATTAGAAAGAATTGTTTAATATTTTAGAGATTTTAAAGTAAAGCTAGTATCATAAAATATCTCTAAAATAATGATATGACTCTAAAGTAAAGAATTGATTTTCTGTTTTACTAAAACTAGTACCAAATTCATTCAGTTAGGAGACAGATAGAGGTCTTTAAGACTTGTTCAGACACACATTGAGGCTTTGGACGGTGTGATCTGAGCGCTTAGCCCTTTGGGGTAGCTCTGCACATATGTATAACCAGTATAGTAATTAGTTTGGTTTGAGCAATCCTAGCCTGCTAGGTCATGATCAGGTAGATTAGTTTGGGTATTTACTTAGTGAAACTATAATGATTTAAAAATTAAAATGTGAAATGGTTTTCATAAGATTTTGAAGCTTAATTCATTTATCGAATTTAAATGTTAAATGCAGGCAAAAATGTTTTAGAAAATTTTAATATTAACATTTAAATTATGTGAAAGATATATAAATGATTTAAAGACTTGATTCCTTATTTTGTATCCTTTCTAAATAGTTTCTTAAAAAATATTAGTAAAGAAAAATTTTAATTGTTAATTGTTATGATGTACTATTTTATTTTATGAAATTTTAATTATTTTAAATGTCTCTACCCCACTCACTGAGGTTATACTCACCGATTTTCTTCTTTTTGTTAAAATCCCTTTCTCCTCCCCCCTACCCCAACCGCCCCCGCCCCCGCAACACCCCCCCACCACACAACCCCCACCCCCGCCAACAAAAACTCCTTCCATGAGATTACAATGTTTAGTCGGATCACCACTAGCAGCTTGATGTTAGCAACATGATGATATTGAGCATTTTCTTTTGTTATTTTGCTTCGTATTTTGGATGTTATTTGTAAATATTCAGATGTTGCCTGAAATCATGGATTTTTGTTCAGTTTCCTCTTAAACTTGTCACTACTTATCATGCATAAGTAGTAAATCCACTGTTATAATTGTATTTTGAATTGTAAAATACTTAAAATGAGGCCGAAAGCCATGATTTTTGCTATAATGATTATTTTAGAGACAAATGGTTTGTTAGACTTATAGGACCTAAGGTCCCAAAAGGAAGTTTGTTGGCATATGATAATAGAAGTGTTAAAAGTTATGTGTTTTGCCAAGGGGATTAGTCCAAAATAGAGGGGAAAATCTATCAAATTTTCTTAGAATAACATATTTTAATAAGTTATTTTCTTAGCACAATTTTAGGCATAATTTGCTCATATTAGTTAGGGGCGGGTCGTGCCACTTCATCCTACAAAAATTAATTTATTGATAGCTACAAAATATGCAGAAGATGATATGTGATAATTTTAGAGCATATTAACCAAAATTAAATACCAGAATATTTAAATAAGTTGATATGAAAGAAATTGGATTTAATGGATTAGTATAGTTGCCAAATGATAAATCTCTAACGATTACACAGAGCTTTAAGTTGCACATCTTTTTGGATATGCTGGAAGTAAAATATGTATACAAATTCTGAAGTTTGGTTGGCACGTAGGAGAAACATTTTGTATACAATCTGTATGTATGAAACTATGAATACATACATACATACATACATACATACATACATACATTTACATATATATTTTAAAACTTTAAATGATGGGAATTTTAAAAGAAAAGATGTGGAGAGGATTACATAATTTTCTCTAAAAGATTTTGAAAAGAGGAATTATATATGTGTTTGTCCTCTGTGTTTGGTAGTTTTAGCTTCCAAAATATGTTGGAGGTTTAAACTTTAAAGGCTAGAAATAATATGATTTTGTTGCCAAAAAAAAAAAATTAGTGTATGATATTTAAATAAAAATATTTAAGAATAATTAATAGATTAAAAATTAGCTCAAATAATCAATATTTTTAAATTAATAGTTATTAAAAATCTAAAGAAAAAGAGAAAAAAAATTAAAATCACTAGCCAATTGCCAACATTAAAACACTTTAGACAATACATCCCATCAAATATTAAAATGATCAATATTCACAATTTGCGTGTTTGTATAAGTATCACCCTATAGAAGAGGTGATGGTTGACCTAATATGGTATGGACAGATCCAATTACGCAATCCTCCTTATCCTGTATGGTCAAAATGTTGCCCACGATAATCGATATTGATGAACATTTGCAACATTGAACAAAATCTATCATTTTTGAAACTGTAGTTGTTTGATAAATACCAGCATAAGATTTTTCAAATTTATTAAAAATTATTAAATTAACTAAATGAAGTATTACTGTAAGGTTATTATAGGATTTATAAAATTCAGTTTAGGTATTTCAAAATTATACCTTCAAATAGTCAAATCATAAATAAGTCGTTCCGAAACGTTAATTTATTAGGCTGCATTTGGAACCAATGTGTAGTAGTATGAAACAATCATTTTGCGGAAAAGTTCATTAAACATTGTTTCTTGCCTTTACAAATTTTTTTGGAAAACGCCGAAAGTGCCTTATCTCTGCGTAGACATTTGGAGGACAAGATTACTTGCAGCTTGAGAACCCGTCAAGGACTGCAAAATGTCACGAGCTTAGAGGTTTGCGCAGCACGCTCGTGCGACACTTAGACAACTTGACTCAAAAGTTGCTAAGTAAGCCTTGATGCTAGTCTTCTCGCTCAAGGAGAAGAAATGACCGTTGAGCCGAAGAGACTGTAGGCAAAGAAGAGAAGAGATGGAGACAAGAATTGCTAAGCAAAAGAGCTTTGTATTATACTTGAAAGCTTTACAATGCTTGGATAATTTGTGTATTTGTGGATGCTTTACAAATGAGGTTGGAAGGGTTTATATAGGGAACCACCTCTCAAATGAATGGCCTAGATCTAATGCATCTAATGGTCCTAATTCATTCTTATCTACTAAGTTATCTAGATATGTACAAAAGAATATTATCTACTAAATCATCTAGATAAATACGAAAGATAATTATAGAAGTTTATCTTGCTAGAGAATTCTAGAAGATGGGTTTGGGCCTGGGCTTTCTAGAAGCTGGGCCAAGCCTCTAACATCTTTGGGCCATTCTAGCAAGCAAATTGGGCAGGTCGTTACATCCTCCCCCACCTAATTCCGTGACGTCCTTGGCGCGCTCTCGTCCTTGTAGCGTTTGGATGTGCTCACCAAATTGCCACAAGGTGTCTTCGCGTTCCCAACTCGCCTCACTATCCGAAAGGTTTTTCCATTCCTTTGCGAGCTTGTATGCCGTTGGACTTTTCCCTCTATAGGTTAAGGCTATGGCATATGGAGCCATAGGTTGTTGTCTTGTCACAATCTCAAACGGACTCTTACCCGTTACCTCACTCCTTTAGAGATTATATGAGAATTAGGCAATGTCTAGCAACTTTGCCAATCATGCTGATGAGCGCTAACATAATGCCTCAAGTATAGCTCAAGCAAGGCATTGATGCGCTCGGTTTGCCCATCAGTTTGGGGATGGGAGCTTGTTGAGAAGCTCAAGTCGGTCCCCAATATTTTGAAGAGCTCTCCCCAAAAGCGTCCCGTGAAGCGAGGGTCACGATCACTCACGATATTTTATGGAACACCCTATAGCTTCACTATGTGCTTGAGGAGTGCTCGAGTAGCTTGGTCTGCGGTGCAATCAGTAGAGACAGGTATGAAGGTGGCATATTTGCTGAACCGATCAACTACCACCATTATGCTTCCATACCCTTCAGATTTTGGCAAGGCCACGATGAAGTCCATTGAGACGCTTTGCCATGGCCTTTCTGCAATGGGTAGGGGTTCAAGCAACCCCGATGGACGTGGTGCTCGACCTTGTCTTGTTGGCACACAAGACAAGTCCTTACATAGCCCTCCACATCTTCTCCCATTTGAGGCCAA
This sequence comes from Boswellia sacra, assembly GCA_013180625.2. NCBI lineage: Eukaryota > Viridiplantae > Streptophyta > Magnoliopsida > Sapindales > Burseraceae > Boswellia > Boswellia sacra. The sequence goes on along the minus strand of SNVD02010220.1, from coordinate 106,339 downwards.
TAATAGGAATCTTGCAAGAGTGCAAGGGTTCGTGCCATACCTGGGTGACCAATCCACTTAGAATTGTGGCACTCCTTGATGATCTCCTTCTGCAAGTTTTCATGTCTTGGCACGAAGAGGCGATTACCCTTTGTGAGGAGTAGGCCTTCATCATGTCAAAAACGTCGTGTCTTCCCCTCACTTGCCAATTTCAAGAGATTATTGGCTATGGAGTCGTGCTCTAGACCTTGTTTGATGTGGTCGATGAGCACATTATGTGGACGACTTGCACTCAAGGTGGCAAGTTCCACCTTGCGACTTAGAGCGTTGGCCACAATGGTTGTCTTGCCCGCTTTGTACTCAAGCGAGTCTTGGAGTTGCTTCTCTAACTCCATAAGTTTGGGTGGTATCATGTGATAAGGCACCATGGCTGGAGGCTTGGCATCGAGTTCCAACTCGATTTGGTGATCCACTTCCTGTCGTGGAGGTAACTTCTTTGGAAGTTCTTGGGGCATCACACCCTAATATTTCTCAAGGATGGCTTGAACTTTCCTTGGCATTAGGTACTCGACAATGGCAATGTCCTCACCATCGTTTAGTTCTCGAACGGTGGCAAGGAAACTTGGATCCATCTTCATCCCTCGTTTGAATTGTAGTACGGAGAGTATTTTGTTTTCAACCTTTGCTACACGTTCCGCCATAACTATGCATGATTGACTCCCATCGAGGATGTGAAGGGAGTTAGAGGCTGGTATGGGGAAAGCATGAACTTGATCAAAGAACTCCATGCCGAGCACTACTTGAAAGTCATCCATGGGGACGATGGAGAAATCAAGCTTACCGATCCATGTGCCAAGTTGTACCGACGTTGCCTTGGACACTCCCAAGATTATTTTGGCGGGTGAGTTTACCGCCTTAATGGTGCCTCCTCCATTGTTATATTTGAGGCCTAATCGTTTGGCCTCTTCCATGGAGATGAAGTTGTGCATGGCTTCCGTATCAAGCATCGCACGCACATCCTTGTCGTTGATTGTAACGCTCACATACATTAGACCCTTTTGAACATGGGTGGGTCTTTCAAGTGTGCCAATGGTACGGAGAGAACCTACCTCTGCTTGAGGCTCCTCATTTTGCACGCTCTCATATTGAGCGGCTAAGGCATTAAGAGCCTTCCTCTTTGGGCAATCACGCACCCAATGAGGACCATCACAAATGAAGCAAGGACTTTTAGGTTTGGGGTTATCGGACTTACCTTTGTTGGGTGTGTCACGCTTGTCTCCCCCAGATGGTTTCCGTGCACCACCTTCCTTTCGAGCATGTTCTTTCTTGGTATTCTGCTCTCCCCCACCTTTCCCTTGGTTGGTCTTCCTCTCCTTAGATTGGGATGTGTAATCAATGAGGGATTCGGTCACGGCTATGGCATCATCAAGATTCTGTACGCCGCTCCTCTCAAGCTCAACCCTCGCCCAATCTTTGAGTCTGTCGAGGAAGTAGAAGAGAGAATCCTTCTCGGACATGTCCTCGATCTCGAGGATGATGGTGGTGAACTCTTTGATGTAGTCTCGAGTCGTGCCATCTGGCTTCAAACGGCGGAGGCGACCTCTTGCCTCCTTCTCGGCATTGCTAGGAGAGAAGTGCTTCCGAAGTTCTCTCTTGAAATCCTCCCATGTGCGAAGGGATAAGATGCCTCTGTCCACGTCACCATGCTTGCGACGCCACCATAATTGGGCTGCATCTCAAAGGAATATGGGTGCAATGCCAATCCTCGAAGCATCATCATTGACACGCTTGGCTTCGAAGTACTGCTCCAAGCCAAATAGGAAGTTCTCAACTTCCGTGGCGTTGCGAGTGCCATTGTATGTGGCAGGAGTAGGCACATGCATGGTGCTTAGCCCACTTGGGTAAGACCGGTTAGCACAATCACATTGATGCTTCTTCCATTCCGTGCGAGATTCCTCCACATCCGCACGAATTGCTCGCAACTCATTCTCCACAAAGGTCCGCAAGCCGATGAGCTCTCGTGTAAAGTTATGTAACTCCTTTTCATAGGCGTTACTAAACTCAAGAATGTTGGACTTTGTTGCTTGGGTGATCTCTCCATAATCCGTCTCTAGGCCTTCGAGACGGTCGGAGAGGCCCTCAATTGCATTGTCCATCCCCGAGATCACTTGCTCTAAGCTAGCAACACGAGGCTCTAAAGACTCCGAGGGTGGAGCTTTGGACTTACCTCGTTTTCCTTGTGGGCGTGGTAGAGGTTGCTTCTCTCGTCTACGAACTTGCTCCTCCATGGTCACTTTAAGGTCGAATGCCATGCTCTTGTGGTCGAACTGTGCTCTGATACCAACTGTCACGAGCTTAGAGGTTTGCGCAGCACGCTCGTACGACACTTAGACAACTTGAATCAAAAGTTGCTAAGTAGCCTTGATGCTAGTCTTCTCGATCAAGGAGAAGAAATGACCGTTGAGCCGAAGAGCCTGTAGACAAAGAAGAGAAGAGATGAAGACAAGAATTGCTAAGCAAAAGAGCTTTGTATTATACTTGAAAGCTTTACAATGCTTGGATGCTTTGTGTATTTGTGGATGCTTTACAAATGAGGTTGGAGGGGTTTATATAGGGAACCACCTCTCAAATGAATGGCCTAGATCTAATGCATCTAATGGTCCTAATTCATTCTTCTCTGCTAAGTTATTTAGATATGTACAAGAGAATATTATCTACTAAATAATCTAGATAAATACAAGAGATAATTCTAGAAGTTTATCTTGCTAGAGAATTCTAGAAGATGGGCTTAGGTCTGGGCTTTTTAGAAGTTGGGCCAAGCCTCTAACATCATTGGGCCATTCTAGCAAGTAAATTGGGGGGGTCATTACAAAAAGCTCATAATTCCAAGTGCTTGGGTGATAATTTGCTGAGCGTCGGTTAGCTGGAGTTAAGTGGACATTTTGAGCGCTGAAGGAACAACAACAGACCTTGAAGCTCATGGTCACGGTAGTGCCATGGTGAGGTCTGAGGGTGTCATATCTACCTGGTTTATGAGTAAGGAGCACAGATGCTGCAAGCATAGAAGGGCAGTTACCACTGTTGCATATTAATGCAAATATAGCTGACGTTGGGCCACTGAATTATAACAAAATAAGGAAGGATTACCAAGTTGATAAATAACTCAATCAATAGTTGAAACAAATGAAATTTAACCCAAATGACACTCTTTCAAAGGAAAACAAACTCACCACCCAAGTGAACACCAAAAGGATACAGAATATTCACCGTCCAATTATATTTAGCAAATAATATATGGTTTAACGAACTCATCACTATGTGAAATCCACCAAGAGATACATAGTTAAAGAGAAATCGGTAAGAACCTTGAAATTTTATTAAAATTCAAATTCAACAACTTCACTTTTGAGTACAACATTTAAACTTAAACAACTTCCTTGGAACAATCCTCCAAGCATTAGTAAAAGACATTGATTAAATGCATTCATTGATTCCAATAAAAACTACAACTCGATTAATGCTTAGACAATTGAGTTAATGAAGAAGACTCACAAAAAAACTCAACAGTGAATGAAAATGCTCAAAACTAAACTAGATAACTCTAATTCTCGGGCAGCTTTAATGTTGCATTAATTATGGACTAACTTGTGAAGAAATTGTCATAACTTTTTACGGGAACTCTAAATGACACATTGTAGAATGTCTTAAAAATTTCACTTCAAGCTCCTTTCAATAGTTTATTCCTTGCAAATTAATTTACTCCACATGAGTACCAATTCTTTCGAAATTACCCCTAATTCTAGTTCCAATGCATTCTTTCAATTAAAATTGCCTTTATACGGATGGATGCTAAGCCCTGCGGGGGGTTGGAAGATTTATTATGCGCGTATCGATGGTGATGAAATGTCACTAGAATTTTTCCTGCTTTTATTTGAAAGAATTTTGATGTAACACGAGTGTTGAATCTGGGCTACAATCTAAAACTGGAAATTTGATTGGACCAATGGAATATCTACATTTATGGTGGCGGTTATGTCGAGAGAGGGTGGAGTTCCAGAAGTTTCAGTTGTACCAGACATTTAACGTTGTTTGAAAGCTGAGTTTATGGTTTTGTTCCGCCTTTGCCTTCCTCACCTCTAACAACCAGATTTTATTGTAGATTATTTATCGTCATATTATAATTGTTGTAATGTTACGTTCAAGCGATGTGTTTGTTAGTGAGATATTTCGTTCACATTTCTAATGCAACGTACGAATTATAGGAATCTCTTAATACTTCCTCAATAACTTTCAAACTAGTATCTAAATAAATGTAATAAATGTAAATATACTATTCAGATGCAATAAAATTCTTTTAACTAAATTTGATGCTTCATATCACTTGAAGATTTTTTTTTATTAGTTTAATTTAAAATTGTGACATCTAATGATGTAGATTTAGAGTTAAAATCCCTAGACCGGAGAAGCATCAGAAAGTAAGATGAAAGAAAAAAGTTAACATACCGATTGATGGGCCATTTAGCCAAATAACAGAAGATATTCCCTAACGCTGCCAAACGCCACTTGAAACGGATTGACGGCAGCGGACGTGGAAAGGTCTTCTGCTTCGAGCAGCTTCCAGATAAAATCTTCTATCACTATTGCATAATTTCATATTTAACTATCTTGAGAAACCTATCCTCTATGTTCTGACTGATCATTGACTTCAAAGAATCATTAACATTACTTGTCGACAACAATGACCGCAACTAGCAATTTGAGAAACCGATTGATAAAAATTCATCAATTAACAAAAAAAAAAAATCTTTTTTTACCCAAAAAGGGGAGAAATTTTTTCAACTGCCCAACCAAAATTTTTCGAGTTAGAAGTGAGGGAAGAAATGAAAAATGTTCAAAATCAAAATATGAAATAATCGTTCAAAAAAAGGGCTTCGTACCAACCCCTAAGCACTCTTATCAGCTTTTGCTGCAGTGGCGGCAGCTTGTCCTCTGAGACGACCAGTTCTCCTTGCAGCAATGAGACCAACCTCTTGGCGAGGAGGAGCATCGATCTCTGCGAACAGTACTAGCATGCCCAATGTGCTGGTGGTCACCACCACCGTGGGGATGCTCTACAGGGTTCATGGCAACACCACGAACTTTGGGCCAGCACTTACCCTTGACTCTAAATTTATGATATGCATTTCCTGCCTTCACCAATGGCTTCTCGGTTCTGCCTCCACCTGCAACCTGACCAACCATAGCACGGCACCCACTTGGCACGATCTTCTTGGCCCCAGATGGAAGCTTAATCCTAGATAATACAACATTGGAAGTAACAATTAACAACCCAAATTATAAAGAAGGAACAAAATCAGAAACTGAGGGGGAGTCAATCCATAGGTGGGAATGAGACATCAGCTGAAATAAAAGAATGAACTGCAACATATAAAGTTTTAACTAATGCATTCATGATAATGTCTAGCTATGGAGACCAGAAAATAAGATATCTGCCTCGTTGCACAAATTACATAAATACTAAAACTAATGAGGAAGAAGGCTGCGAAGGAAGGCTTCAAAGACCAATAAACGTCACATCTAAGATCGTACACCAAGTTGATAATTATATGTTTAATTGATATCAGATTAAATAAATAAGGATTAAACGATCTAAAATTCTATTTATGTATAAAATAATAAAAATCAGTGAGTAAAAACTTATATCGTCGTAGTGTTGATGACGTGCATAGTCTTAAATTAAGAGGTAGGTCGCTCAACATTTTGAATAAAGAAAAAGAACAGGAAGACTTAAATGTAACAATCATAATTTTTTTTAATAGGGTTATATATGTCATTATGGGAATTAGTCAATAATAATAATAATAATAATAATAATAATAAGAGAGTTTTAATTAGATTTAAATTGGATGAGATAAATAGTGGTTAAATTTTATCTTTTTTCAAATATATTTACCTCATCTAGTATATATAAGTATTATTATAATATTACAATTAGGGTTTTAAACGTGAAAGCTAGGTGAAGGCTTTGAAACTCAGAGAATTTCAAGGTAAGATCGAATTTCCCTTAATTTAATATAATAATTATTTACTAGAAATTATTGTTGCATAGATTTGTACTAGAATTTCTACAGAGTTTTAAAGAACAGTTCAAAATTTTTGAATTTATTAAGAGTCTTAAAAATAGAATTTCAGTCTACTCTTTTTATATGTTGTTATAGACAAAAATGTGAACATCTAGAATTTTATTTCACAAAAAAAGGTCAACATTTCGATTTATTACAAATTTTTAAACTTTCTATTGAAATCTTGGAAAATACTATAGATTCTGAATATTACAAATTTCGGAATTTTTTTTCATATGGTAGAGGAGTCAGTAATTTCTCAAATTTTATATGCTGCTTTTTCAAGATGATATATATGTTCTATAAATTTTCATGATTTTTAAACTTGTAGAATAATTGTTATGAAATTTTGAATTTGAAACATCTTAATCTGGAAATTCTGGACAGAGTTTACTGGCAGAAAATGAAAATCTTAAAAAAATAGTTTCTGATCGTAAAATGCTTTGAAAAATGTTGACTTGAATAATCTATGTGTCTAGTTTCCCTCTGTAAAATCCTAGATCAATCGGATTAAGATATAAATTTTTAGAATTTCTGGAATCATCTCTGTTCAGGAAATGAGACTTAGACAGAACGGTTTATTTAGGAATTTTTAAGGGAATTTTATACCATATTTTTGGTGTTGAGTTTATGACTTTATCAAAATATTTTATGTTTATGTTTATGTCTTAGGACAATCGTTGGACGAGTAGGAGCTAGGATATTTCTCTTTTTGGATCGATCAAGGTAAGTAACATCATACATGTATTGTGATTAAAGTGTAACGTGTTCTTAATGAATATCTTGATATGTTAGAAAATATTTTTATGTGATATTATATGAATTATTTTCTGTTTTAGAATATAAATTATAAAATTAGAGTTTTAGCAAAACTTTTAAATTGATTCTTAAAAATCGCTTTTATGTTAAAAACCGTTTTAATGAAATGAACTTTTAACAAATTATTTTTACAAAAATTCAGAATATATGTTAATTGTTTCCTTAACATTTTTTGGAAGCTTTGATATTTTGATGACCTTATTATTATTTACAAAAAGTCATTAGAATCTGTATTTTGAGTATTGCGTTATTTGTCATGGTTTTGAAATGTTTTGACTCATTATCCTTAGGATCTGAATACTATTGTGAACTCTGAATTCTGAACCCAGTTGTGGTATTAGTGTGCACACGACTTTCTGACCGGGTTACCGGGATTACAGGTGACATTATTGTCTGACTTTCTGGCCAGGTCATCGGGATTACAAGTGATATTAATGTCTGAATTTTGAGCCTGTTCATCGGGATTACGGGTGACACTATGTGATATGAGTCGATGAATGTTTTCTGATCTGTAATGATTTCTTTGATCTTAAATGTTACAAATGAAATTAGCTTTTTTTTTTAAATAAGGGATTAATATATGTATATGAAATTAGGGGTGTTTAAGAAATTTTTAAACTTGAGGAGGGGTCTGGGCCCCCTAGGTCTCACGGTAGGTCTGCCTAGGGTTTAGATCATCAAACTATATGGAGATGGAGCCAGGGGCAGAGCCACATTGGGACTAGTGGGGGCAATTACCCCCACTGAGGCCAATGTGAGTTTTTTTTTTTGGTCACAGAAAAGTTTTAATGGTCTATCTTAGCTTTATTAATTTCACTTTTCTCCCAAAACTTATAAATATAGTATCCAATCCCTGTCTATAAAATATGTCAACCTTTAGTCCAACAAACTCATTATTTAAAAAATAAAACTACATTATCTAAATTGTTAACAAGATCTACCAACTTATATATATTAAAACTTTTTTTTCTTTATATAATTTACATTCAATGTTAATTAAACAATAAATACTTTTGATTATGAAATTAACTTGCAATTAACTATTTTTTTAACATATTACTTTAAAAAAAATTGATTATTTTTTTAAGATTACCAAGTTTATCATCAATTGAAATTAACTATAAGACATACATTTTAGTATTATATTCTTACAAATAAAAGTTAATTACAAAAAGAGACAAGTTATAAGATTAATATGTAATCTTAATTACTTTTTTATTGGTTATCAAATATTAAGTATAAAATATTTTAATATATAAATATTTATTAAAAAATCTATTTATTATATATTATGCTTTTTATTACATTCAAAAATGCCCCCCCTGATTTATTTTTCTGGCTCCGTCACTGGATGGAGCAAAGTACATGTCATATTTCCAACGTTGTTTCATTGGATGTTCATGAATTTGAGTCAAAGAAGATAGCATTAATATTTCGAATGTTGCCCACACGCACTCCCTTAATTTGATAGCTTCTAAAGTTCCGAGACTCGAAGCACATGTTCGTTGACCAAGCTATTATATAGTATCTCGCATGGGGCTAAGTATTACATAGGCTTTCCAATATTCCTTGTATGAGATTAATCAAACAAGATGGGAAATTTTAATTAAGTTTCATTTGCTTATGCCCATGTAATGATAACTTTAGCATGTTTTCAATGTCTCATTATTATTATTATTATCATTATTATCATTATTAAGCTATATCAATCTTTAAGAATATTCTAGATATATGTACTTGACCATTATTATTATTTATTTTGTTACGTATCAAGAAAAAAAATTGAAAACTAACCTATATAAGAATAAAATAAAAAACCTAAAAGATCGATGAATGCTTGAGGATGCGAAACATAAAATATTGCAAACAAAGAATTTCTATTAAAAACTGACTAAACAAATATGATTTTTGAAAAAGAAAATTTTATAAGTTTTTATACGGTTACAGTTTACAAGAATGATGCATATAGAGTTTTTTTGTTCAGTTTTATATACGAGGAGAGTAATTTTTTATTGTTAATTTTATCATCAGATAATAACTTTTTCTCAACATATTTTTATTATTTTTAGTAAACATTACATATCTCCCGTGTCTTATTATTATGGGAAAATTGAAAAAATTGACATAATTAAGGACCTTCATTAAAATTTGAACACATCCTGAAAAATTTTCATACCATAGACACTTTCTTAATAAAAAGACTCAATTACCCTTATGTATTTAATTTTTTTCCAAAGCCTTATTTTCCCTTGTTTCCCTCTTCAGTAAAAAATTACCAAAACTCTTCGACACTGCTCGAAACGCAAACCAACACGAGCATCGGTTGAGGATAGAAGTAAGACGACGCAGAGGGAAGCACCTATCGACACTGAGGTACGTTTATTTGTCAGTTTTTTCGTACTTTTAGTAATTTATTTGGTTGTGTTCTGTTTCGTTAGATTTGATTTAGTTTTTAGAAAATTTGAATTAGGGATTTGAGTTTTCGTCGGATTTGTGAACTTATTCTGTGTTTTTAGGGATAAATCTAGTGTTATAATGTGATTTTTGTAGTTTGATGTGGGTGAAAACCGACAAAACCGAGTGGTTTCGTTGCAAGGTAAACAACTCGACACTCGACATCTACATGTCGAGTCGTGTTGGATGTGAATCCAACACTCGATATCAGTCTATTTTCGAAGACATATTAATCTGACACTCGACACTACCTTTCATCACACTCGACACTTAAGTGTCGAGTCGTGTCGAGTCGTATCAGATGTGAATCCAACACTCGATATCAATCTATTTTTGAAGAAATATTAATCCGACACTCGACACTACCTTTCATCCGACATGTCGAGTGTCGCGTTAGTCAAGCGTCGGTCGTCATGCATTGCGTGTCGAGATAACTGTGTCATGTGTCGGGATGTCGCGTGTCGAGATGTCGAGTGTCGAGTGTTTGTGTCGAGTTTCGTAGAGCGTTTAGGTAGAAATGTCGTTTTTATGCTTTTTGTAAGCAATTTTGTAATGATTTATTGTCCACGGACTTATACGATATGTCTCTATCATGCAGGATATAGAAACTTTATGTATACTTATGCTATACAATGGTTCTTGGACTATGCAAGAAAATGATGGTTATTTATACACCGGTGGGAGGGCGAAGCCATTGATAATTCGTAGGTCTGCTACCTATAATGAGTTAGTTGACTGTATTAGTACTAGAATGGGTTAGGATCTTCGTAAGCATAACATCAGTTTAGAGCTTATCTTCGAGATATTGGAGTCGAGAAATGGGCATGTTCACAGTTTCATGGTCGACGGTATGACATCATGACAACAAATATAGCTGAGTTGATGAACAGCTGCTTGCGACACCATCGATTCCTCCCGGTGACATTTTTAGCAGATTATTACCGGGTCAACTTGCAGCAATGGTTCTATGAGCGTCGACAGTTATTTGCTAACTCGGAATTACATCTCTTGCCGTGGGCTAACAAGTTGATGGAGGAGCGTCTAAAGGAGGGAGAACGTATGAAGGTTAGTGGTATCTCTGTTACTATGTATGAGGTTAAAGGCAACAATCGTGTTAGCATCGTTGACATGCACGCTCGTACATGCACTTGCCGAGTGTTTGATCTTGACCAGCTTCCGTGTGCACATGTATTAGCTGTTTGCAAGCATATGAATTTACTAACGTTCTATAATTATTGTGCCCATTGGTATACGACTGAAACATTACTACATGCATATGCTCTGCCAGTTGTTCCTATTGGAGTTAGTGAGGATTAGATGGTTCTTGAGGAGGTTCGCAGCAGAGTGGTTCTACCGTCAGTCATGAGGAGACCAGCCAGTCGTCCTTAGAGGAATCGAATCCCTTCCGTTGGTGAGTCTAGCTCGTCTCGAACTTGCGGGTGATATGGAAGTTCCGGGCACAATCGTCAAACTTGCCGTAACCCAATTCCACTTCATGATAGGGGATGAAGACTACCAAATGTAGCCAGGGACTTATTTTGTCTATGTAATATTTATTGTATTCCAATTTGCGGCTTGTTCAAATTAATAATAACTTTCATATATGTGATTTTATCATTGTATTAAATATTCATGTATAAAACATTCACTTATGTGCTTCGTCAATGTATGTACGTAACATTAATGTATTAAACACGAGTTTATGTGCTTTTTTGCACCTATACAATGGGCGTTAGACTATCTTAACAGCAATGTCCTTTTGCCTCGCACTCAAGTTCGTGCGAATCTATTGAATACAGTCCAAACTTGCCATGTTTGTGATCGCCGCGTGGTAGTGTTCATCATACAGTGTCTTAAGAGTGAAGGACAGTCCAAATTCACATTCCATCTGCTTCAACCTGCAAATACAAGATCATTATAGTTAAATATGATGCAAAAAGGCAAAAAGAAAAAGCTAAAACAAGTGCCCTATCAAAACGCTCGACGAAACTCGACAAAACTCGACGCGCTCGATAGCTCTCGACAACATAAACCAACAAAATTCCTATCGGATTCCTCCAACCGACTAGACGACTTTGTCGGATGTCGGATTATTCGAGTGAATCCGACACTCGACACTACCTTTCATCCGACATATCGAGTGTTGGATACATGGTTCGAGACGTCGATATGTCAGTTTTCACGTGTCTTACACTTGACATGTCGGATAAAAGGTAGTGTTGATTATCGGATTAATAATCCGACACTCGATGTCTTTGAAAATAGACTAATATATATCCAGAAATAAGAGGAAATAAGACTTTGAAAAAAAATTGAATACATAAGGGTAATTGAGTCTTTTTGTCAAGAAAGTATCTATGGCATGAAAATTTTTCAAGATGTATCCAAATTTCAATGAGGATCCCTAATTGTGTCTATTTTTTCAATTTTCCCTATTATTATTAACAAACCCCTCGACACGGCTCGAAATGCAAACCAACACGAGCATCGGCTGAGGATAGAAGCAAGACGACGCAGAAAGAAGTACCCATCGACACTGAGATACGTTTATTTGTCAGTTTTTTCGTTGTTTTAGTGAATTATTTGGTTTTTTTTCTGTTTCATTAGATTTGATTTAGTTTTTAGGGAATTTAAATTAGGGATTTGAGTTTCGGTCAGATTTATAAACTTATTCTGTATTTTTAGGGATAAATCTAGTGTTATAATGTGAGTAATTTCTAGGGTGATAGTTTCTGTTTCAGCTACTTGCCCGATTTTAATGTTGTCTCGCTAGTTAATTATTGTACGTAATCACTGAAACTACCGGGTAGTGTAAGAACTTATTGTACTCAGTCACTTTTCAGTAAAATCATTTTTAACACCACAATCATTTACCATGCTCTTCTTAATTAAACCAACTCTCGAATGGGCCAAAAAAAAAAGTAACAATCTCATTGACATATTAAAAGGTAAATATTAGTATATATTTAATAGAAATAATTGTAATAGACAACAACTTCCATATTTAAACAATGTTTAATGCCTTCAAGTTAATCTCAGTATCCTTGAATGTTTGTTGAGATAAATTTTTTAGTTAGATACAAAAACCAGATTAATTTTCACTATTTGATCTTTTCAGTAAAGAAATAATTGAGTACTGATTAATATAACATTGTGAAATTTTTTATATATTAAAATACAAAACTATACCGTTTGTTTGTGCTGACAAATGTTATGAACTATATATATAGAGGGATAGTCTTAACTTATGTTTTAAGAGTACGTGTGAAATCCTTAAAAATTATGTAGATTCATTTGAAATTTGAGTATTTAATAATTTTTATATTTTTTTAGAGAATTTACAATTTTTCATAGGATATACATAATTTTCAAAAGAATTTACACAATTTTTTTTGGATTTAACATGTGCCTTATGGCACACATTAAAACTACCTTATATATAATTTCTTATTAACCATTAAATATGTATTTTGTCTTTGTTTCAAAAATCGAGGGCACAAAAAATTTAATGAAATAAACGTGATATTAAAATATTTTTAGAAACATATATATGTTAAATAATATTCTTAAAAACATAATGTAAAGTAATTTTAAATCATACCAAACATTTGCATCCCACTTGCGTTTGAAATAGTGCCGAGTAATGCGTAACAATTACTTTGAATATCGAGGTCTCCAAATTTTTTAAAGCGCACAAATTATCTATTTTGGAGTGAGTGACTCTATCATCTCAATTTCTCTCCCCCATCTCGCCTCCAACTTCCAATATCTCATCTATTTTTTATACTTCACGGTCCCACACATTTCACTTATCCAGCAACAACTGCCAAGATTTAGAATCAACCTCTCACTCTTATAACATTGTAATTGCACTTCAATCATTACGCAAATCTTTTAAAATATTTAACAAAATAATGGTATATACCATTACATTACTTTGTTAGACAAATGAGATTACTAGGATGAGTTTAGGAGAGGATCGCATTATTCTTTTTTCTTTTTTATCTAATAATTGTCATAAATATTTATTTCATTGAAAAAACTTTATTATATAGCATATTATTAAGGAAATGAACTATTTAAGTTTGGTCTTTACTAATTTGAAATCAATATAAAGATCTGTGATAAACTAAGTCAAATCTCAAAAATATGTATCCACCTCATATTTTACTATCTATATCAATAATTGATAATGATCATCATCTATTATGAATAATTAATATTGAGAATTATTGATTTTTTAATACAGTTAATCCTTTATATAACATAATTAAAAAGAAAAGTTCACGGCTTTGCTTTTTAATTTCTACAAAAATATCATATATGCGAACCAAAATAATTCAATGAAAAATTTTTTTTTTCATAAAAACTATTTATGTTTGAGAGCTGAGTTACGTAAAACTGAAAAGTATGGATCATATCTAGATGTCACTCTAGTATATTAAATTAGTAGCTTGATCGACGTGACATCTATTATAAATAATGTATATAATAAATAAAAAGTATTTGGCTACAGAATTTGATAGTGGTAAGAACGAAACAAAGAGTAGTTACTACTGGAGTTACGATGTTGGTGGGGCTGTGAAAAAGTGGAGAAGAGAAATAGGCGGGAGAGATTGAGAATAAAAAGAGAAATTCACTATAATGTCGTGTCTTGTGTGTATGTCACAAATACTGATACTGGAGGGGTTATATTAAAATATTTTACCGTTTAATCTAATAATAATTATCAAATACTATTAAATTTATAATATTCATATAATATATATTTTGTAATATGATACGATCATATGTATAATCAAAATTTATTAAAAAATAAATAAATAAAATTAGATATCTAATAATATTTTATTACTTAAACTATTACGTTATTATAGAATTTATATTATATAAATATTATAAGTATAGTATTACTGATCATTATCACATTTCTAGTCAATCAAATTTGTCGATGCATGGACCAATGAGATTACAATAGCCGATATCTTTTGCCGCTGTCAAGACTAATCACGGATCATCATTTGGTTGGCAACAATAATATTGCAACCCAGAAGTGATTAGATGAAGTGCGAATGAATTATAAAGGCACTGGGGTCATGATAATATAGTAAATTAAGGAGAAGAAAAATAGGCGAGAAATAAAGAAGGTCTTTGTGAGAAATGAAGAAGGCTATATTGCTTTTAGGGTGTCTATATGCAATTACACAACATAAAAGGGCCTACTTACAAGCGTGAATCACTGCCTTCGCCTCCCACAGTGGCTAGTAAAAATTTGTCAAATAATGGACCAATCAAGTTTTGCCTCTCCATTAGTCAATCAAATCTGCTGAAGCTTGAACTAATAATACTTGGCCCTAAATAGGCCAATAAGAAATTGCCATTTGGGCAGACAATTAATTGTCTCAACCGCCTCACAACTCGGTGGAAATCCACCTCAATATTATGACAGAATTTGATTGATCAGGTTGGAAGAGACAAAGAGTAAATTAATTTAAAATTGTTATCAAGCTAGTGCCGGACAAGGAGAGGAGAGAACCGAATGTTGAACTTTATTACAATGGACAAGAAAAAAGACAGAAAAAGAATACACCATAATAATCTAAATGCGGTCAACATTTTGGATTAAATTTTGCATGATAGTGAGGTGAGGTGCCGTAGACTTTCTTTTCTCGGACATTTTGATAATTTAGTAAAATTGAAAAATATATACCTTTCAACCATTTCGTAAATGACTACTCCACGCAATTAAAAGAGTAGGCTTTTTTTTTTTAATTCGTTGTCATGCCATACCATGTTTTTCTCAATTCGGTAATTAATAATATGAATCGTGATTCACGTTCAATGGCAGACGGGTACAACAATGAAAATGAAATTTAAAATATGTTGTAATTGTAAGGTCACATGTCATGTCATATAAATTAGACTCCAATTATTATACAACGTAACTTAATAAATGTACTAATATTAACAAAACTTAAACCTGTTTATATATGCTTAATACAGATTAAGAATCAAATTAAAGCAATTAAAAAAAATACTTGGACAAAAAATTTATCATAGAGTTATAATTAATATTTCTTAGTTATTAAAGTTTCGCATACACAAAATACCAGAACCTTATAATATATATATTAGTCACAAATTAAAATCTTTAGCTCATATGTTTACAATGTTCAGAAGTTGCTTATTTTTGTGGAAAACCTTGATGTTGATGTTACACATCTCTCTCACTTATAATGACAGGGATGGGATCAATTAGCAATGACAGGACTCTGGCCTTTGCTCTAATATCTGGAGATCCATGTGCATCTCCATGCTGGTACTGGCATTGGGCTATCCGTGCAAGATTAATAGCTGTTTCTGTGAAAGGTTTTGGAAATGGATACTTGTCAGCCCCATCGTTATTCATATTCTTCCAGTTTTCATCAATTAGATTCCTTATTTTGTCACGGGCGAGTTCCTCTGACAGACCAGTGTCTTGCATACAGCATAATATTGAACTTGCAGTTTCACCCATCTCTAACTCAGCCTGTGTTATGTTATAGTTACATAAAATTTACAAGATTAATATTGTTAATGTATATATAAATAAAATATATAGTTGATGATCCATTTCACAGAAGGATGTAAAGTAATCATACCTTTGAGGTACCTAAATCATTGCAAAGGCGAAAAATCATGGATGGCCAACGCAAGAGATTATCATATTTTTCTAAAGAGTCTAGAGCCTCCCTGGTGATGGTTTGATTCAGTAAAAAGTAGGAATGAATAAGAATTACAGTCCCCGATATAGATCTCCATCCATTCTCAAGATAATCCTCAAATGATGGCGTGATTTTGTTGTGACTCCATTTCGCTTCTTGTAAAAATGCTTTGCACATATCGGCCTACTGCATGGAAACGAAAAAAATATATATGTATAATCAAATTATTTATTATTTGACAATCCTACAAGTCAGACATTAGCTAGGATTGAAAAATGAAATTGAAGAATAGTTGCAAATACCGCTTTTCTCAAGCATGGAATGATATTTTCTCCCTTTTCTTTTAGAGTATCATAAGCCATCTCATTGACACTGTTGTAGAGAGCAAGAAAGCATATCTTCATGTAATCTGGAAGTTCATTTACAGAATTGATATCCCATCTGAAAAAAAAATATTGGGCGCTAAAAATTAATGAAATAAATTGTTAATCGTGACTAAGCATAACGTTTTCTGTGGTGCAATGCTACAAACCTTTCAACAGCATCGGTGAAAAGCTCTAGCTCATCCAAAGTACCATGCACATCATAGATGTCGTCAATGATAGTTATAAATGCAGTCACCTTTGTTAGCCCTTTGCGACAATTACTAAATTGCGGTTCAGGAGCCATTCCGACCGTCCAAAAGAAACATTCCATCAGTCTGTCTCTGGCAAAGTACAACTTGTTTGCTAGATCAATTTCTTTCCACCACCTGATAAACAAAGGGAAAGCCAATTAATTGCTCAGCAATTTAATCCATTATTAATTAGATATTGATAAGTATATTTTGTGGAGTTAATTGATTAAGCTTTGGATAAAGTACTTTAAATTGATGAGAAAGAATTTATATTTCATAACATATATAGTTGTATGCTAAATTTACCTTGACATGTCTTTGAGATCACTTTGGTATATTGATTGTACCAAATTGAAATCCAGCTTGGCCAGTTCAAGTAGCGAGTAATTTTTGTCTTTTCTCTTTTCGTACGTTTCAACATACCATCGCGCTTCTAATCTTGACATTCTATGATGCAAAGGTAGCTCCAACGCGTGATTAACAAGTTCTAATATAATTGGGTCTACTTTTCTCCCAAGTTCCTTGAGATGTGCTCTTGAAAATCCTTGGGCCTCCTCCAAAAGGTTTTCTCCTTTGAAACCAAGAAATGAAGCCTCGTACAAATTTAGTATTCCTTCAACATCCTCACAAAGGCAAGCCACGTAATTCGTTTTTCCGTCCATAAAAATCTTGAATACATCTGCACATGGTTTTCAAATTGACTAAATGTGACGTATATTCAAATTAAGTGTGAACATTAGTTTAAGGTATCAATGATTTTTATGATGTGGTTTCCTGTACCTATCAAGATACTATTTAATTAATTAAGATGAATAACCTTTTATAAATCTAACCTAAGACCATGTGTGCACCACGTAGAAAAGAATATTCCAGGAAATCATGTGAGGATTGACCTTGAGAGATCTCATAGCCATGTTGCCTGAGGAGCCTGAATTTGAGAGATGTAGCATGCAATTTCTTTTCTGCTTTGACATCGTAGTCTTCTTCCCACAAGATAATTCTATCGAGAGCTCTCCTTATCTCCTTTTCAAAACGGTATCCCAAGCCTAGCCGCTGAACGTGATCAATCAGTTGAAGAGTGGTCAGCAACTCTGAATTTTCATTGTTGATCATACCCCTCACTTCCTCCTCTAGCTGCTTTACCCTGTTCTTGTAATTTTCATCCTACAAAAGTTCAATATTCCGAGTTAATAAAATATGGTAAAATTGATGTGTGTGTGTGTGTGTATATATATAGCTAGAATAGAAATAGGATCACATCACAGATCATATATACAATATATATGAAATTAGAACCCATAATTAATTAAGCAATGACTCACCACATGATAATTCTGTAAGGACTGCAGGAAGTTGTAACTCCAACTAGTTGGTTTGTAAGTTGCAGATCGTCTTGAACATTCTGGCAGCTTGGAAATTTGTGTGCTCATTGCCGAACCTTTCGTTCGCTCATGACCTTTAAGAGCTTGATTTTGTGCACATTTTAGATGATATCTTGGAAGATTATGTGAGAGGACTTGCGTATGAGGCAAGCAAGAGAGATGGAGCGCCATTATAGTGCGTACTAAGTAGCAGTCGTATTGATCGATGTTTCTAATCTTAATTTGTAGTTGATATATATGAATCATATGATCCATTATGACTTGGGGGGATATTTATATAGACTTTGGATTGTTCCCTTGCATGAGACTGTTAGGAGAAATTTCCATTAACTTTCCTTGACAATATTAAAATGCCAGGACTGCCCCACGTTTCTAATGTCCTAGGAAATTAAAATTACTTTATTGTTGTATCATCTAAACGCGATGTTGTCATTCTTTCACATGAAACAATATTCAGGTCATATGATTAATAATTTAATATGTTTTTCTTATTATATACTGTATACAACAGTCCCCCGAGTCTTCCAGTAATTTGAGTATTTTATCCCCCGAGTCTTACTATATTAATATTTCTGACAACATCATAATATGTCGTCATTGATTTTTATATTTAGTCTATCGTAGTTTCCTTTTCATTTGGATCATTCTATGTCCAGCTGTCTCTTTCAAACCCTTTCTTCCGTTTATTTTAATCAGTAATTCTGAGTCACCATGAAGTTAATTTCACACTATTTGATTTTTTTAACAAAGAAATTTGAGTCCAAATTAACATTATTAAATATGTTTTCATACTCTAATATTGTTGTTTACATTGACTAATAATGGTTTGCGCTGATACTATGCAGCGCTTTTGATTATGCTACTAACTATAGTTATTTTGGTATTTGATACTAGTTATAATTATTATTAGTTGTTAGTGGCTTGACACATCCGGCAACACCTCCACCACCAACAGGATCATCTGCAATTGCCCTCTCTAGATCCGTCAACATCTCCGTCATTGAAGTCGTCGATGAACAGGATCTAGAGATTAGAGATTCAAAGCCAAAATTTTAATCTCTAAATCTCGCCGACTGGCAGCTTCAATGACAGATATGTCGACAAATTTGGAGAGAGCGACTGCCAAGTCGTGGTGGAGGTAGAGGTGTCGTCGAATGCGCCAGGCCACCAATGGTTGACATAGATGATTTTGACCACATTTTTTTATTTTATAATAATAAATTAATAATAAAATACATGTAAATTTTTTATTTTAATTATTTAAATATTATAATTATAAATATATAAAAATATTATTTTCATATTATAATTTTAAATCACTTAAATTTAATAATTTTAATTTTAATACAAAATCATGGATATTTTAGTATTTTTACTAAAAATTAGTTTTTAAAAAACAGCACAACTAACAACTGATTTTTATTACAATATTTACATAAACAAATAATTCTGATTTTATCAGAAAAAAGACATATAAAATATTATTAAAGAAAACGTTTTGTTGAATTATTTTAAAAAGCAGTTAATAAATACATTTTTTTAACAAGTTAATGAAAAAAAAATAATTTTAATTAATAATCGTCACTATCAGAGGCTATAGTTTAGTTTGCCCCTGTGCATGCATGTAATGCGAATACTGACTAAATATAATTTAAATTAAAAAAAAAAAAAGGTTCTTGACCTGCCACTTTACGACTCGAAAGGTTAACGACGAACGTTTGGTCTAACCTTTGACTGGTGGATTTCTTGGCCAAGCCTTGGATTACTCGACTTCATGTTTCATGCGAACTCGTTAATTAGTTAAATAAGACCTGTCTAATATGTTTTAATAATTAAAACATATAGATCAGTCCTTCTGATTACGTAATGTCCATGATCTCATCAGAGTGTTAATATTTTGAGGAATAATACAGTTCTTACACCATGTTCCTATACCACCTCTTTTAGAAATTCATCAACACATGCATGGGATATACTCAAAATAATAAAATATCATGATTTTATACTATCCAATCCCGCGTAACAAACATGCCCTTAAAGTACGTTAATATATAAAGATATTTTTCATCTCGCTATGTATTTATTTTTAATTCATCCACTCCATCAGAATTTTATTAATTAAGGATGGTTTACTATCAGAGATATTATAAATCATGAGATATTATATTAATCTAACAAAATGAAAGATTTTAAAAAAAAGTCTTGCCTTTAACAAAAAAGATAATAAATGAAAATTATAAAACAATTGATTATTATTTACTTTATGCGGTTAATTATGGATATAGTAATAAATTTTCTCCAAAGATATTTCTAAACTTTCTTTAGTACATCTTAAAATAAATTTTTAATTATGTTCCACCTAAAAAGAATAAAAAAGCTTTATACCTTTGAAACTAATTAACCTATGAATGTTAAATTGGTAAAAATAATAAATCATATTATGCGTTAAATTTAGTTACATATGTATAGTTTTTTTTCAAAAGAAAAATTATTAAAGAACAAGCAAAGCAACAATAAAATAATTTTCAAAAATTTAGAGAATCAAAATATAATTGAAAGATTGATAATTTATTTTTTAAAAATATTATATACAAATAGGTATTGTATGATAGTATTTTAAAGAATTATTACTAAGATAAACTAACATATTTGCATTAAGACAAAAATTAAATATTTAAATTTTTTATAATCAGATAAAATTATTTGAAAATTAAAGATAAACACTTAATATCTAAATGATTGTTAATAAGTTAGACTAGGCATAAAAAGACAAATATACATTTCTTTAACATTAATTAGATATATTAACGTTACTAATATTTTGATCCCTAAAACTAACTTGTATTTTCAATTTTAAATATAAGAGTAATAATGTATATATATACAATCAATTCAATTCATATAATTTGACATTATAAATATCTTCTGCGAAACTCGTCTTATAAGTCTTTCTCAATATTATCGTGAAATAAAATGATAGATCCTATAAATAGATCTGACCTTATAAGTTATAATTAGGAATGACAAAATGTACTGTGAAATTGCTGCCTCTATTAGGGCAAAGATAGGAGTACTAGAATTTTAATTCATGCATTGCGATAGAGTGGGCATGGGTTTACTAGTCTCCACCCCACACTCACCCCACATCCTACCATTACATATAAAAATATAATTTGTTATTGTTTTTATTTACTTATAAAAATTGTTACATATAATATTTATAAAGTTAAAAATACTATTTTTATTTGGCTCTTAATATATTAATTATTAAAAATATAAAATTATATTATTATCTAAAAATAAAATATTATATTTTTTTATTAAAATCTTTAATTTAATTATATAAATAATTTTGATACGAGAAATTGGATGAGATTGGAGAAAGTATTCTTTACTTAGAGATTTTTTTATCTCTACTCATTTTAAAAAACATAAGAAATGATTAGAAAATAAGGGTTAAATTAAATAATAAAATGAGAAATAGGGAGGGCCCGTCCCGCCCTGCCCTATTACCATCCTTGGTCATAATCTACAGGTAAAAGGTGGCATGAGATTAGGTCCCCCCACTCTTGCATTTAATGACAGTGTGCAGCCTTTTAGTTTATAACAACGGGATCCAAAGTGTTAAGTATACGATAACATCGCGTACAATAACGTGATTACATGAAGAAAAATAATGCAATTGTAAAAAATTCAGAGCAAACGTCGCTTTTGAACCAGCTCTATTCCATTAAAGCGATGTAAAGATACTATTGTACTTTAATATCTTCAAACAATTCCAATTTGAACACGATTTCTCAAAGCTTTTGTCGATTTGAAGGCCTAGTTTTTCTCCTTGTAAACGTGAAGGAAGTTCGTGATCCAACATCACCACCGCCGATGAAGATAAGCCTGTAATTTTAAAAGGATAAAAAAGGATTATTGTACTGGTTGTCGTGTTTTATGTGGTACAGGTGGACTTACATCTATCACAAATTTTCTCATCGGGAATCCACGCCACTCAGCTACAGAACAAATATCTCTAGAAGATTTTAAATCCCTCAGCCACTTAGAGTGTATTTATTCGTACATTTAAATTTTTTTAAATTAAAAAATAATTAATTTTAAGTTTTTAAATTGATGTATAATTGATATTGATTTAAATACATTAGAAAGTGTGTATTTTTATACAATAACTTTTAGAGTTTGTAAATAAATACAACCTTTGTTACCATGAGAATTAATTGGTAAAACATACACACACATTTTATTTTATGTTGGACATTTATATATAGAGATTAATTTAATTTATAGTAATTAGTTTCCTGCCAGTGACAGAAACCATTGTTCCTTAATTTATAGCTTATAACGAAGGATTTGATGGCAAGATTATTCCGGGGTCTATATATCGGACAAACGTCCGAATTAAGATTAATTTAACAATTCAAAACTACTCTTCGATAACATTTACCATTAATAGAATTATAATTTAATGTTAATTGTTGGTAATTGTTTTGTAGTGCAACTAATAACCTTTCACTATATACTCAAGGCTTTGGTGCTTAATTATATATGTATAGAATAATTTTACATTGTCAAGCAAGTTAATTATCTTAAAATAGGCTTCTGTATCCCAAATCATTATTTTTATTGGACTGTAATGCCACGCGGTCTCAAAACAGCTCTTTCAATTTTCCAAAAGGCCATGGAAACCCTGTTAATTTAATTACAATTATTTTGAACTCTACTAACTGCAGTTTGCTTGATCATTAATGTGATGTTACTAATTCTCGTTCCATGACAGGAATGGGACCAATTAACCATGATATGACTCTTTTCTTTGCTAGAACATCCGGAGCTCCGTGCCCATCTCCGTACTGGTAATGGCGATGGGCTATCCAAGCAAGATTAAAAGCTGTTTCTACAAAAGGTTCTGCAAATGGATGCTTATCAAACCCATCTCTTTTCATCTTCCTCCCGGTTTCATCAATTAAATTCCTTATTTTTTCACGAGCAAGTTCCTCGAACAGACCAGTTTCGTGCATATAACATAGTACTCCAATTGCAGTTTCACCTCTCTCAAGCTCAGTGTGCGTTAGAAAACACATATATATTGACATACAACTTAAAAGAATGTTAATTAGTGTAATAAACAAATTAAAAATGGTGGTGCTCCTTTTTCCAGGGTATAGATTAAGCATACCTTTCTAGTACTGAGATCATTGCAAAGCCGAAAAATTATGGATGGCCAACGCAAGAGATTATGGTATTTTTCAAGAGACTTAAGCGCCTCCTTGGTGTTATTTTGGTTCAACAAAAAGTAGGAACGGAGAAGAAGTAGTTGCCCTGATGATAATCTTCATGCGTTATATATCAAGATAGTCCTCAAATGTTGGCGTAAATCTGGTGTAACTCCATTTTGCTTCTTGTAAAAATGCTTTACACAAATCAGCCCACTGGATGATCAAAGATTAATGTTAATTAATGATAATATCATTAATTTACAATTCTAGAGATTGGGTATTGGAATGAGAAATGAGAGTGAAGAATAGTTATAAATACCACTTTTGTCAGGTATGGAATGACGTTTTCTCTCTTAAGAGCCGTTTGGTGTACGGATTTATATTTACTGGAGTGGGCTTAAAATTGCTGAAAATCTGAATATAAGAATCGGATTAATGAGAAATTAATATTACTGTATTTAATTATTTCTAAAAAATCTTATATAAAAATTAGATTATCGTGTTTAGTTATATTCAGAAATGTATTAATTTTATTAAATATATAAATATATTTTATAAATAAAATTTTTTTAATATATAAAAAATCTTTATATTATTTTCATATAATAGTATGAAATAAAAAAAAAGTATTAAAAATACCAAATCAAAAATTCCAAAATAAATCCGAATTCAGAATTCCACACAGAAATGATAGAATATATAGAAATTAAAACAAAATATACAAAAATTACAAACTAAAAATTCAAGAATAAGTCCCATATCATAAATTCCAGAAATTCACGAACAAATACTAAATCAGAAATTCCATAAATTACAACAAAATTTCCAGAAATTCCACAACCACAAATTCACAAACAAATTCCAAATCAGAAGTTCCAAAAATTTATAAACAAAATTTCCATAAATTCCTTCGAAGTTGCCATAACCTATCGCGTATTTCAAAAAACCATAACCCAATCGACACCGCCATAACCCATCACACCACCATAACAGTTGCACCACCGCCGCTATTACCATCTAATTGCACACACCACCACAACAATCTATCCACGTGCGCAAACCACCACCAATTGTCCATTTGTTGCTCTCGCTACCGTCCATGGATCATGAGAGGTAGCGGCGAGAAAGGTAGAGGAGAGAGTGGAGGAGGCAGAGGAAGGTTTACTGATTAGTCATTAACGCCACTAGTTTCCTTGAGGAGGCAGAGAGAGAGACCCAGAAGATGAGAGGGGCGTTGAAGTCCTTGTGATGAGAGGGGTTCTTGTGTTTGAGCGAAAGGGGTGGGTTTGGGATGCCGGGTAAAAGTGCTTTGCACATATCGCACCTGATTGTGTGATTTTGTTGTGACTCCATTTTGCTTCTTGTAAGAATGCTTTGCACATATCGACCCACTACATGTAAACAAAAATATATATAATTAAATTATTTATTTGACAATTCTACAAGTCAGGAATTAGCTAGGATTGAAAAATGAAATTGAAGAATAGTTGCAAATACCGCTTTTCTCAGTTATGGAATTGTTAGTGTCAAACGTGATAGTTATAATGTGTCATGCACATGATTAATTTTAGACAAACTTGTAATTAAAATATTGGTTTAGATTCTTTCTTATTTTACAGTTTCTAAAAGTCTTTATTATGAAGTATTAGATTTATATTGAATATCTCTCATTAGATTAGGATATTACTCTAGTATCCTACTTGACTTATGAGTATATTTTATTAGAGTCCTAATTTACTTAGGAATTTATTTATATAACTTCTATATTATTGATTGATATCCTCTATTTACTATTTAAGTTTGATTAAGATTCTACAGGATATTGATTAGAATGGCAACTGAATTTCATACTATATATATAATGTTATTTCTTATAACTTATATGTAAGTGTGACACCGCATTTCAAGATATTGAAGAAAACTTCAACGGCAAAATTGAAATATGTCTTTGATTATGTTTTATGAGAGTTTTATTCATGTATGAGAAGTTATGATCATGTATGAATTTTGTTTATGTCTACTTGAGATAGTATTCACTCGAGAGAACTTACGAATTGAGTGTTTATATAATTCAGTATCAGACATCGTTATTATATATTACTTAACAATGTGTTGTTAAGTTGTCAACAACAGAGAGTTGGCAGTGTCATTAGAGTTTAAGACCTTGTTGGGATTTTATTTTATAAAGATTAGATCAGTGTGTGAGAGTGAGTCAATACTATAAATATTCATAAAGATTATACAAACAAGAACTTAGTGAGTAGCAGCTCTAAGCTATCCACGAACGTGAGTTTTTATAACCAAATCACATAAATCTTTCTTTGCTATTTTATATTATATTATATTATTATATTACGTATAACTGATCCATACTTTCAGATCTTACAGGAATTATGTTTTCTCCTTTTTTTGTTTTAGAGTATCATTAAATTATATAGAGAGGGAGCAAAGTACATGTAATATTTCCATTGTTGTTTCATAGGACGTTCATGAATTTGAGTCAAAGAACATAGCACTAATATTTCGAATGTTGCCCACACGTATTCCCTTAATTTGAGAGCTTTTAAAGTTCCGAGACTCGAAGCACATGTTCGTTGACCAAGCTATTATATAATATCTCGCATGGTGCTAAGTATTATATAGACTTTCCAATGTTCCTTGTGTGAGATTAATCAAACAAGATGGGAAATTTTAATTAAGTTTCATTTGCTTATGCCCATGTAATGATAACTTTAGCATGTTTTCAATGTCTCATTATTATTATTCTTATTCTTATTACCATTATTAAGCTATATACATCTTTAAGAATATTCTAGATATGTGTACTTGACCATTATTATTATTTATTTTGTTAAGTATCAAGAAAAAAAATTGAAAAATAACCTAAATAAGAATTAAAAAGAAAACTAAAAGATCGATGAATGCTTGAGGATGCGAAACATAAAATATTACAAACAAAGAATTTATATTAAAAACTGACTAAAAAAATATATGGTTACAGTTTGAAAAAGAAAATTTTATAAGTTTATATATGGTTACAGTTTACAAGAATGATGCATATAGAGTTTTTTTTTTTCAGTTTTATATATGAGGAGACTAATTTTTTATTGTTAATTTTATCATCAGAGAATAACTTTTTCTCAACATATTTTTTTTTATTTTTAGTAAACATTGCATATATCCCGTGTCTTATTATTATTAACAAAATGAGATGTGAGTAATTTCTAGGGTAATAGTTTCTATTTTAGCTACTTGCCTGATTTTAACGCTGTCTCGCTAGTTAATTATTGTACGTAATCACTGAAACTGCCGGGTAGTGTAAGAACTTATTGTACGTAGTCACTTTTCCGTAAAGTCATTTTTAACACCACAATCATTTACCATGCTCTTCTTAATTAAACCAACTCTCGAATGGGCAAAAAAAAAAAGGAACAATCTATCTCATTGACATATTAAAAGGTAAATATTAGTATATATTTAATAGAAATAATTGTAATAGACAACAACTACGACATTTAAACAATGTTTAATACCCTCAAGTTAATCGCAGCATCCTTGAATGTTTGTTGAGGTAAATTTTTTAATTAAATACAAAAATCAGATTAATTTTCACTATTTGATCTTTTCAGTAAAAAAATAACTGAGTATTGATTAATATAACATTGTGAAATTTTTTAATATATTAAAATACAAAACTATACCTTTTGTTTGTGTTAACAAATGTTATGAATTATATATATAGAGATATTATGAACTATATATATAGAGAAATAGTCTTAACTTATGTTCTAAGAGTATGTGTTAAATCCTTAAAGATTATGCAGATTCATTTGAAATTTATGCATTTAATAATTTTTATATTTTTTTTAGAGAATTTACAATTTTTTATAGGATATACATAATTTTCAAAAGAATTTACACAATTTTTTTAGATTGAACATGTGCCTTATGACATACATTAAAACTACCTTATATATAATTTCTTATAAACCATTAAATATGTATTTTGTCTTTGTTTCAAAAATAGAGGGCACAAAAATTTAATGAAATAAACGTGATCTTAAAATATTTTTAGAAACATATATATGTTAAATAATATTCTTAAAAACATAATGTAAAGTAATTTTAAATCATACCAAACACTTCTATCACACTTACGTTTGAAATAGTACGGAGCAATGCGTGACAATTTAAATCATACCAAACACTCCTATCACACTTACGTTTGAAATAGTACGGAGTAATGCGTGACAATTACTTTGAATATCGAGCACTCCAATTTTTTTAAAGCGGACAAATTATCTATTTTGGAGTGAGTGACTCTATCATCTCATTGTTCGGATGGTAATATGAATGGAATCTAACATCTTCCCAAGAAAAATCTTTTACATGAAGATTATTTTATTCTCACTTGTCTTATTTTAAAAAAATATACATATATATATATATATATATGACAACCTAGGCAAATGAAATATTAATAAAACCTGAAAATCCTTTAGAAAATTGAAAAGAAAAGAATAAATATTTACAAGTAAAATATTACACAATAATTTCAATTTAGAAGTTGAAGATGAAAACAACTTAAAAATCCTTTTGAAATTAACAAAGCTTAAAAAAATATATTTATTTAATTTTTTATATAAATTAAAAATAGCATAAAGTCTCATAATACATTTTTTATAATTAATACTATCAGTAAAATATGTTATTCATTTTAAGGACTAAACAGTAATAAATCCTATTTTTTATTGTTGTATTTCCGTCTTTATTCTTCACATAAATCATAAATTAGAAACCTCCTTAAATCACATGTTTGGTATGACAAGTAGCTATCGCCTTCTCAAAATTCTTTTTCTTTGCTAACTCAAAATCCAAGGTTTCCTCTCGCTCTCACTAAATCCATTAAGGGTGTGTTTGTTAACATTTTTCAAATTTTATTTTCTAAAAACGCATATTTTTCAATACATTTAAATCAATATTAATTATATACACTTTTAAAAATTTAAAAAATTTAAAATTAATTATATAACCTTTTAAAATTTTAAAAATAAAAACTCTAAAACACAAACATACGCAATCTTAAAACACCATTTCCATGCGGCAACCCGCCAAATTTTCTCTCGCCTCAGGCAGTCTCCTGTGTCCTTGAGCGAACCTAGAAATTGAAATAAAAAATAGATAAAATAATATGTTCATTTTGTTGTAATATAATATCACAGAGAAAGTTAGTCATTTTCACCTTGATTAAATCAGAGCCATCCACTTGTAGATACAGGATATTGCCACATTTCTGTATCCTTGCCGTACGTATGTAAGAACAAGATTGGATGGCGAAGACAGTGGAGGGGCACAAGGCCAAGGCCTCTGTAAATACCAACACCGCCCTGCCCATTGTACTTGTACGAACCAATCAGTGAAAAGACTCTCTTGCGTTCGTCCCCAACTTGTCTCAATTTCTCTCCCCTATCTCGCCTCCAACTTCCAATATCTCATCTATTATTTCTACTTCACGGTCCCACACGTTTCACTTATCCAGCAACATTTGCCAAGATTTAGAATCAACCTCTCGCTCTTATAACATTGAAATTGCACTTCAATCATTACGCAAATCTTTTAAAATATTTAACAAAATAATGGCATATACTATTACATTACTTTGTTAGACAAATGACATCAGTGGGATGAGTTTAGGAGAGGGTAACATTATTCTTTTTTCTTTTTTATCTAACAATTGTAATAAATATTTATCTCTTCTAAAAAACTTTAGTATATAACATATTATTAAGGAAACAAACTATTTTAATTTGGACTTTACTAGTTTGAAATCAATATAAAGATATGTGATAAAATAAGTCGAATCTCAAAAATATGTATCCACCTCATATTTTACTATCCATATCAATAATTGATAATGATCATGATCTATTATGAATAATTAATATTAAGAATTATTAGTTTATTAACACAGTTAATCATTTATATAACATGATTCAAAAGAAAAGTTTACGACTTCGCTCTTTAATTTCTACGAAGATATTATATATGCGAATCAAAATAATTCAATGAAAACTTTTTTTTTCATAAAAACTATTTATGTTTGAGAGCTGAGTTACGTAAAACTGAAAAGTATGGATCATTTTTAGATGTCATCCTAGTATATTAAATTAGTAGCTTGATCGACGTGAAATCTCTTATAAATAATGTATATAACAAATAAAAAGTATTTGGCTACAGAATTTGATTGTGGTGAGAACGAAACAAAGAGTAGTCACTGGAGTTATGATGTTGGTGGGTCTGTGAGAAAATGTAGAAGAGAAATAGGCGGGAGTGATTGAGAATAAAAAGAGAAATTCACTATAATGTCTTGTCTTGTGTGTATGTTACAAATACTGGGAGGGATTATATATAAAATATTTTACCGTTTAATTTAATAATAATTAATAAATAATATTAGATTTATAATATTCATATAATATATATTTTATAATATGATGTAATATTATCATTTAAATTATTAAATTATATTATAAAATTTATATTATATAAATGTTATAAGTATTAATATTATTGATAATTATCATATTTTTAGTCAAACAAATTTGTCGACGCACGGACCAATGGGATTACAATAGCTGATATCTTTTGCCGCTGTCAAGACTAATCACAGATCATCATTTGGTTGGCAACAATAATATTGCAATCCAGAAGTGATTAGATGAAGTGCGAATGAATTATAAAGGCACTGGGGTCATAATAATATGGTAAAAAGGAGAAGAAAAATAGGCGAGAAATAGAGAAAGTCTTCGTGAGAAATGAAGAAGGCTATATTGCTTTTAGGGTGTATATATGCAATTACACAACATAAAAGGGCCTACTTCTAGGCGTGAATCACTGCCTTCGCCTCCCACAGTAGCTAGTAAAAATTTGTCAAACAATGGACCAATCAAATTTTGCCTCTCCATTAGTCAATCAAATCTGCTGAAGCTTGAACTAATAATATTAGGCCCTAAATAGGCCAATAAGAAATTGCCATTTGGGCAGACAATTAATTGTCTTAACCGCCTTACAACTCGGTGGAAATCCACCTCAATATTATGACAAAATTTTTGATACGATACGTGAACACGACTTGACACGATACATGTTTAAGCGGATTTGAATTTTGGCTTATTCCTGTTCGTATCGTATTCGTGTCAAAGATAGCAATCCGTTTAATAATCGTGTCACGTTCGGATTGAGAGTCTTCGACACGCGAACACGATTGTGACATGAACACGTTTATGACACGAGTAACACGAATAACACGACTTGACACGATAACACGAATATTGACACGATTATAAAATAATATTAAATTTAATATTAAAATTTTGGACATTTTAATCCTTACTACATGTATCCAAATTTTAAATTAAGAATATAATTTTGAAACCTAATAAATTTTAAAAATACTACACGTTTGGACACTTTTGTCATTTAATAAAAATTGAAACCTAATTCTAATTCACTGAAAATTGGAAACGCGGAAGGAAACCTAATTCTAATTCTCTCCTCAATCCTCACCGCCGGCAGCCATCTCAATCTACGATCCTCACTGCCGCCAATCGTCACGGCTTCAGTACCATAGATCCACCATCCAGTCCTCCCCCTCCAATGACCACACACTCCAACCTATGCTTTGTTTTGCTCAATATATATTACATAACAGATAAGAGTTTGCAGGTGCGTCGGGGATCAGATCAGAACACTGGGACGTTTGTGTTTTTAGGGTATGGTTTCATCTCAAGATTTTCTTCTCTTGCCTGATTCAAGACTTCATTTGTCATATCTTTTTGTTCTCCTTCTATTTTTGCTCTAATGAAAAAAGCTCTGATAAAACCTAGGAAGGATCTGCATGGGAGTGAAGAATCCATCCTTTTTTGGTTAAATGTGCCTAAGTCATTGAACTGGCAAAGAGACAGCCATAATGTTTGAAGAGCCAGCGTAGTCGCAGGGTGAGTGTTGCCATGAGCCTTTCCGCTAAATCTTAGAATTTTAAGTTCTAGCTCCTTAGAAGTTTGTCATTTGCCTATGCTTCCATTTTTTTGCAAATAAGATTCACTGGTTCTGGATCTACTTAATCAATGGCCTAGATTTGCTTTGTAATTTGATTACTCTATTCTCTTTTTCTGATAGTCGCTTGGCTTTGTGCATCTTCAACATCCACCCTTAGATGGCAAACATAGGAGTTAGGTGGTGAAAATGCGGAGTTCTTGGTGTCCTGGCAGTTGGGAAGCTACTATTTTATCTCCTAAGAGCCTTGTCTATTGTATGTTAACTTGTCTTCTGTCTCTGGTATTTGTACATTTGGGATATGTTGGTCCTTCAGTAATCATAATTGGCTAATGAGGATATAGAAATGGTGTTGATTGGGTGTTAAATGTATTATTATAGGATACTTCACTATCATCTTCTTGGAGAGTCGTCTTCTGAACGACTATTAATACCAGAACAGGCTTTAAAAGAAGCAAGGATAGGTAAAACTAATAACTACAGAAATAATTTCATTTCTCACTCAACTTAAACTTACTTTACAAACACAAACTCAATCTCGAACAAGCAATCTTTAGCTTGAATATCATATATATAATTGATACAGGCATTAGATTGATTTTTTTTCTTTTTTTGAATGTTTAATGTCTATATACCATCAACATATTTGAACAGTTGTCATCAATTAGTCGACCTCAATTTTGTGCAACTTATAGGTTTAAATAAGATCATTTTTTGAAATCATTCTTATAAAAACTTATGGTATCTTATTTCCTATGATATTCCGCAATCTGCACCCTTTTGGCCTTTTCATATATTTAATATTTGAAAAATGGCCATCCATGAGCACACCATTCAATGGATCAGATTTGGCCGACACTTAAATGAAGTTATGTGAATGGTCGTGGAGAAAAGAACAGCAAGAAGTACTTGTCCTACAATAGTAGTTAACAAGTCAGAAAATTTTTTGTTTTTATACTCGTAAAAATGAACATTTTGTCGTTTAAAAATGTTTTCAACAGTATTAACAAGAGTGCAAGTAACGTTTGAATTCAGTTTAGGTTTTAATTCTATAATCTGATTTTTTCATGAGTATGATTTCTCTTTTGTAGGTTAAGAGTTGAAGAAAATATGGATAACAGTTGAACTTTTTTGTGTTTGATTGTGATGCACTTGTGATTTGTGATGAATGACTATAACTTTATAGTGTTTGATTGTTTGTCGGTGATGAACTTGTTCTAAGTCATCCATAATTTAGGAATGTGATGCATATTTATTTGCGATTTGATGGGCTTTATTTTTATTAATTTTGTTGTATTTGAATTGTTAAAGTTGTTTTCTTATGTTACTTATATTGCATTTGAAGTTTGTATGAATTGTTAAAGTTATTTGATAATTATGTATAATTTTATATTTTTTGTTATATCTTTTTCATTTAAAAATATGTTTTAGTGTATAATAATGTCATAAACGTGTTGTAAATGTATAACGTGTCATAATCGTGTTAACGAGTCATAATCGTGTCAACGAGTCATAATCGTGTCAATCGAGTCGTGTCAATCATATAAACGTATCTTAATCGTGTTAGACGGGCACGAACACGACCCGTTTATTATTTGACATGACCTGCCCCTAGCTACAGGGGCAAATCATGCCTAAAACTGTGGACTACTGGCTGTTTCTTAATTCTTGTCTTTCTTATGGAACAAATTTAAAATAATTCTCATTACATCCACAAATGAAATTTAAAAAAAACAATGGCATTATTACAATCTTAACATATCCTTGTACCATCACATGGCTGAGCCTCCACACTTCCTAACTAGGTTACATTTTGCTTTCACCCCAGAGGGGGAAGTTTTAAAGACAAAGAAAAATAAAAACAAAGTTGTGAGTATAAAACTCAGTGAGTGGGGATAAAAAAATGTATTTGTAAATAAATCCAAACGAATCATATTGTTATAAAATAATTATTTGCTTTATATAAAATAATAGTCTTTATAATCTATAACTTTCATATAATCTAAAATGTCATAAAACTTTAAAATAAATAACTATTGAATGACTAAATTCATCAAAATACTAGTTATAGTTAAAACAATAAAGTAATCATCTTTAATCGTATAATACGATGCTCTTGATGATCATGCTAAAATCATCGCTTCAGTTATTTACTATGCAAAACATAATTTTCTTGTAAATCTTCTTTCAAAAGAACCTTTTGTAAATTATGCTTCTTTTTCAAAATAACTCATATAAACATATTCAAAACTCTTTTCAGTATACTAAACAAGTACCCCTGAAACTGTCTCATCTTGCCTGGCGAGATCTAACATCGCATAGACAGAACCATCTGAATTTTCTCATACCCGATGAGATCTACATCACGCAGGCAGAGCTATCTGTACCTGGCGAGATCTAACATCGCGCAGGCCTGCTATCTGGTCATACGCATGCATAGAGCTGCCCTTAAAGGGCTAAAGCGCCCAGATCACACGGCCCAAAGCCTCTATGTGTGTCTGAACGGGCCCCAAAGGCCTCTATCTGTATCACTGTCTAAGTGATCTTACTAATTGTCTGGGTATCTGGGTACTAGCTTAGTATAACATAACTACACTTTCTTATTTTTATTAAAAACTGATTTCATTTAAAAATTGCTTTATATGCTAAAATTTCTCTTTTCAAGCAATTCATCAAAATCTGAAAATTTTATGCAAACTAAAACTGAAAATATTTGCACTATTTGAATTAATCCAGGACAATCATTTAAAAGAACATTTCTAACTACTTTAAGAAATCCTTGAGTCAAATGACTATGAAAACTTTAAATATCAATACTTTCACACTTTTTCTAAATTTACAAAATATTACTTTCTGAAAAACTAAAATACACTCCAAATACAAAATCTGATTTTTCTTTCTAAATGTTATAACTTTGTTCAAAACTAATTTTATTTTTTTTTAAAACTAAAATTTATGTCTACAACCATTTTGAAAACTAGCTTTGAAATATCTTAATGATTGAAAGCAAGTGTAATAAATGGGTCCATCTACCCTCAAGAAATACAAAAGAAACTAACTTGAATTATTCTAAATTTGCTAAAATTCTCGGTAATTCTATAAAATGCTAAATAAATATAACTACGTAAATACTAAAACATATTTCTAATTATCCAGAAAAATAAATCTTCTACTCTTTCTAAAACTTTCTAAAATATCCATAAAATAAAATACTTTTCATCTCACTATAAACCATTATTTATATTTCTATCTCAAAATCTCGTACATCATACTTTAACTCAAATCTTTTTGACTATTCTAAATTTTTCATAATCCTGCATTCAGGTCCCTACAATTTCTAGAACAGCTTTCTAAATTTGCAATTCAGCCCCTGCTTGAGCAGTTTTAAAATTTTACATTGTCACCCCTGCAGAATTTAAATTCAACTTTCTAAAACTTTTTCTTTTTAATTTGCTATTATTTTGAATATACAATCACTTATCAGTTTATTAACCAAAATCACCATTTCTTCAACATATGTATTTATTTAAAGAAAATAATCCAATACCTCAATTTTCTATACTAATTCATTTAATTATAAAATGTCTCTTTCTAAATCATAAACAAAAACTTTTTACTTTCCACCAACATATAATATATATATTCATTCTACAACTTTCACTTTAAATTTATTTTTCTCTTGTACTCAAATTTATCGAAACAATAATTGCTATATATTCAAAAATTAATCTACTAACACCACCCATAACCGTCTTTTCTATCCAAAATCTAATACTTTACACACTCCTATTCCCAAAATACATAAATCATCAGTATCTATTCTAAAAACTTTTAATATAACTCAATTAATTAAATTAATAACTTAAATCATATGAAAAACCATAAATTTAATACACTTTAATATAATATAAAATTCTCAAAACATAATCCACTCATTAATTTGGTGCACGACTCAATTAACTCGGATTTGATTCCAAAATCAACATTCCACCTAGTTGGCCACATCCTCCAACAAAGAATTAATCCTTCATTGTCCTAATATCATAAAAAAAAACTCATCACATCATATTTAATTCATAATCAACTTGAATGTTTAAAATTCCTAATATCCAATCAATCCTAATTAACTCTATTTCCAAACTTCTTAAACAGAATAATTCTTATTCTTTGATTTTTAATAAATAACAGACTTGTCAAAATTGTCTAAGATTTTATACAGACCTTCTACACATACATATCTAATAATATATAAAATTTCATAGCATTCCAAGTTCATTAAGTACCTCAAAATCTTCATGTTTCTAGATACAAAAATTCTGTCAATTCATTTCTAGAACTGACCTCTCCATTTTCCAAAATACATGATAATTTGTAATAAATTTGTAAAATCACAAAACTCTCCAGATTTAAACTAGACATATACACAAACTCGTATCCCAAATTTCATAATTTTTGAAGACCTCTAGATAACTCAAATCACTTACCCAAAACTGATTTTCTGCAGAAAAATTGAATTTCCAGTAGCGAACAGTAAATTTCGAAAATTCATAATAAATTGTATACTCAACATTTTTCAGTGAATCTAACTTTAAACAAATTCTTATGATGTCTATTTTAACATATATAAATTTCAGAATCAGATTCAAAGCCAATAAATTGCAGAAATTTTCGGAATTGCTACTGTTTACAGAACCCTAAATTTCCATAATTATCATCAAAACTTAAAATTCCTTAAAACAAATTCCATAAAAATCAAGAAGAGTGTGAAATAACTTCAATAATACTTTCAATTTCATCATTGTTCTTCATTCTCTCTCTATCTTCTCTCTCTAAAAATTCTAAAACATTCAAATATCTCCTTAAATTTTAATTTTCTTGCATGAAATACACAAAAATAACTTAATATTGATGGAATTATAAAAATTACCTGTTTTTTTTCTCCAACAGCCCCAAAAATTCTCTCCCCTCTTTTCTCCCTTCACTCTCGTCAGTCTTCTTCTCTTCTCCCTCTCTAGATTTTTCTTTTTTTTTTGTCTTATAATAAATTGAATAAAAGAGAAATGGGCTAGGTATTATAAAAATAAAACATAGGCTGGGCTTCTTGTAATTAGCCCAAAGAATGTGCTGTTTTATTATTCGTATTAGCGTGTCGTATAGTATTACCTGTTTAATAATTGTATCGTGTTCGTGTTGAGTCTTAGTGACATGAATAATAAACAGGTAGTATTCGTATTAGATCAATCTTTATCGTGTCATAACTCGACATGACACGAACACGATCTATAAACACGAATTACCATCTCTAATAAGAACCCGCTCCGCCCTATTACCATCCCTGGTCATAATCATAGAGATAAAAGGTAGCATGAGACTAGAAAGTACCCTTGCATTTAATGACGGTGTGCAACCTTTTAGTTTTTATCAACGGGATCAAAGTATTAAGTATACGAGAACATCGCATGCGATATCCCTGCCCAACTCATGTGATTACATGAAAAATAATACAAAAGTAAAAAAATTCAAGCAAACGTCGCTTTTTAACCAGCTTTATTCCACAAAAGAGATATAAAGATACTATTGTATTTTAATTTCTTCAAATAATTCATTTTTGAACACGATTTCTCAAAGCTTCTGTCGTATTAAGACGTGGGGGATGTTTATTTAGGCTTTGGAATATTGTTCCTTAATTCGCACGAGATTGATCAAGCAATAGGAGAAATTTCAATCAACTTTCCTTGACAATATTAAAATGCCAGGACTCCACCATGTTTTAAATGTCCGAGGAAATTAAAATTATTTTATTGTTGTATTATTTGACTCCACCTTGTTTTTTTTTAAATCCATCAACGGAAGTCACTGATCGACGCCATCTAGAGATTAGAGTTTCGGAGCCGAAATTCTAATCTTCAAATCCTGCCGGTCGGCAGCGTCAATGGCAATGACGTCGGTAGATTTGGAGTAGCTGCCAAGAAGTGGTGGAGGTGGAGGTGAAGTCGAACGCGCCATGCCATCGATGACCGACGAAGACGATTTGGATAACATTTTTTAATTTTGTAATAATAAATGAACAATAAAATATATTTGGAATTTTTATTTTATTTATTTAAATATTATAATTATAAATATATAAAAATATTATTTTCATATTATAATTTTAAATTACTTAAATTTAATAATTATAATTTTTAATACAAAACCATGGATATTTTAGTATTTGTATTGAAAATTAACTTTTAAAAATCAAGCTTACCAAACACCTATATATACTTTTATACTTTTAAATGACACAACAATTTTTATTTTTATTTTTTGTCAAATACCTTAAATTTTTTAAAATAACACAACTAATAACTGATTTTATTGGGATTATTTTTTAACGATAAAGCAATACCAATCAGACCTTAAATGTTATGGGATTACAACTTTTGATAGAAATCCTTAAAGATCCATCTGGTACAGAAACAAATAATTCTGTTTTTATCAGAAAAAAGACATATAAAATATTATTAAAGAAAACGTTTTGTTGAATTATTTTTAAAAAGTAGTTAATAGATAAATTGTTTAACAAGTTAAAAAAAAAAACTCAAGATTGATAAAAATAATAATTTTAAACGATAATCGTCACTATCAGATGCCATGGTTTAGTTTGGCCCTATGCATGCATGTAATACGAATAGTGACTGAATATATTTTAAATAAAAAAAAGGTTCTTGACCTGCCACTTTGCGACTCGAAGGTTGACGACGACTTTTTGGCCTAACCTTTGCCTACTCGATTTCTTGGCCTAACCTTGGAGTATTTTCACGCAAACCAACTATTTAATCAGTTAATTAAGGTTAAAGGAAAAACTATGGTGCAACTGTAGCCAAAAAAATTTAGAAAAACGAGGGTTGTAAAAGTTGTAAACATAACTTTTTCACCCCAATAAAAGTCGTAAAAGCTAGTCGCATAAGCATACGCAGCTGAACTGTAATTGGACCCATTAATTAAGACCATTTTAATATGTTTTAATTATTAAAACCTCAGTCGTCTTGAAGACGTTGTGTTCATGATCTCATCACGCGTGTTTATTTTTTAAGGAATAGTACACCTCTTATACCATGTTCCTATACTACCGACTTTAGAAA
Source organism: Boswellia sacra (assembly GCA_013180625.2). Classification (NCBI taxonomy): domain Eukaryota; kingdom Viridiplantae; phylum Streptophyta; class Magnoliopsida; order Sapindales; family Burseraceae; genus Boswellia; species Boswellia sacra. The sequence goes on along the minus strand of SNVD02010220.1, from coordinate 67,859 downwards.
TTCAACTAAACTTGCACGAGATAAACTCAAAATAATAAATACCATGGCTTTATGCCGTCGAGTCCGGGATAACAAACATGCCCTTAAGCTAATTTAATAAGATAATATTAATTAATACTCTCAAATTTTGACTTAATATCATTCAGAGAATGGCTATACTTTTTTAATCAATAACATTCCTCAACTTGCATAAGATTCATCATTTAACAGTTTCCGTTAACTTGGACACAAACGGTAGATTGAAATTTCAATTATGCCCCAAAGTCTCAAGTAATAAAATTAAAAAAAAAAAACTCTACTAATTTCTAGAATTCGTTTAGAACTCAGTTTCTAAATCATTGTCTCCTCTTCATTGCCTCCCACAGCCTCTGCTATCTCCATCTACTCGAGTCTCCCTCTGCCATGTCTGTTAAGAAAGCCCACTGAGGATCCTCCACTCAGCTCCTGCTCTGCAGATTCTGTCCTGCATTCAATTTCTGTTCTTCAGATTTCTTTCTTCTGTTAAGTAAGCTAATTCAACTTACTGTTTTATTAGTTTTCTTATTCTATTAATTAGCTTAATTAGCAAAGTTAGTTATGGCTTAAGTGTACAATATTCTAGAATTGCCATGTAATGCTTTTTTATTGGCTATAGCTGCTTGAGCCTCTAATGGTGTACACCTGGCTGCTCCTTTTTTGTAATGTTCTGGATATATATATCTTAGTATCTCACTCAGCTGGTGAGCTGAGATTTTACTGTTTCATTCCCAGAAATCCAAGTTGGTATCAGAGCTCTCAGAAGGCAAACACCATGTCCTCAAGATCGTTCCAAAGAAGTCCTTCCAATGGTGATTCTGGCTCATCTTCCCTATCCAGCTTCCTCAATGGAAGTTCACCTTTTGGAAACAACTTGAGTCAGTCATTTCCTATCAAACTTGATGAAGACAACATCACCGTTTGGAAAGCTATGGTGCTGCCAACACTGAAGGGCCATAAGCTGGAAGGATTTGTTCTTGGAACAAAGAAATGCCCACCTGAGTTCATCACAGCAACGGGAGATGAAGGTGATAGCAGCTCTCAGCTCCAGATCAACCCAGATTTTGAAGACTGGGTCACAACTGATAGTTTGCTAATGGGGTGGTTGCTCAGCTCTATTGCAAGTGAAGTGACAGCTCAGGTAATAGGACAACCTACTTCCCATGAACTTTGGAAAGCACTTGAAGAATATTGCGGTATCAAAAATAGATCCAAAATTTCAAATCTGAGATTTGATCTTCAAACCATTAGGAAAGGCTAAATAAAAATGAGTGAGTACCTTTCAGTCATGAAGAAAATTGCAGATAATCTGGCAGTAGCTGGAAGCCCCGTAGATATGGATGATTTGATTTCATTCATCACCTTAGGCCTAGATACTGATTACACTCCTATTATGGTTCAGATTCAAGCTAGAGAGAAAATCTCCTGGCAAGAACTCCAAGCTAAACTCCTCAACTTTGAAAACAAACTTGAAAGATTGAGTGGTTTCACGAACTTGAATCTCAATCAAGCTTTTGCTAATGTGGTTTTTGGTAAACAAAATCAGAACAACCAAGATCAGTGTAGGCAAGGGTTTAATAGAACCAATAATCGAAACATTGAAAGGGGTTCTGGCAACAAAAATACCAGAGGAAGAGGAGGTGGTAGATTTGGCAACTCTAGACCTATTTGCCAAATTTGTAGAAAAATAGGCCATCCTGCAACCATATGTTTTCACAGAACTGATTTGAGCTATATGGGAACTGCCAACAGAAACATAAATGGGAACAACAACAGGCCAAGATTTCCAAGGTCCAATCAACCATAACAAGGTTTCTTTGCCAACAATCAATCCCAACAGGCTTTCTATGCCACACCTGAAGCTGTCAATGATGAATCATGGTTTGCTGACAGTGGTGCTACTAATCATGTGACAGTAGAACCCAGCCTTCTCAACTCAAGAAGTGATTACTCTGGTAATAAATCTCTATCTGTAGGTGACGGTAGAAATTTATGCATTTCACATATAGGACATTCAAAGTTGCTTGCTGGAAAAACTGTGTTGAACCTGAAAAATATATTGTGTGCGCCTAAGATAACAAAGAACTTGCTGAGCATATCTAGTCTTACCAAAGATAACAGAGTTTATGTTGAATTTCACCATGATTTTTGCCTTGTGTGTGCCTAAGATAACAAAGAACTTGCTGAGCATATCTAGTCTTACCAAAGATAACAGAGTTTATGTTGAATTTCACCATGATTTTTGCCTTGTGAAAGACAAACAAACACACCAGGTTGTTCTGTAGGGAAGAGTTAAGGAAGGTCCCTACCAAATCAATCCTGGTCTCAGATTTCCAAACAAGCATCCATCCCAAGTTCCCGGAAGCAATAAAAGTCGTTTGAATTATGTTGTGTCTGTTCCTTCTGTCTCAAGGTCTAGTGTGTCATCTAAGAGTTTCACTGAAGTTTTCTAAAAAAAGTCAAAGGCAGAAAGCCTTGTAAGCTCTTGTAATCCCGTTGCTTTTGTGACAGGCTTTCTACTAGACAAAGAAAAACTTAATGTCTGGCACAGAAAGCTTGGTCATCCATCAGGAAAAATTTTGAGTCAAATTCTAAAAGCTTGTAATGAACCTATCAAAGGCAATCAAAATTTTGGTTTCTGTGATGCTTGCCAGTTTGGAAAATCACATGCTTTACCCTTCAAGAACTCAAATAGTAAAACTAAACAACTTCTAGAATTGATCCACATAGACCTTTGGGGACCCGCTCCTGTTTCTTCCATCTCCGGATATAAATACTATATCCATTTCATAGATGACTTCAGTAGATTCACTTGGATCTTTCCCCTCAAAAACAAATCAGAAGCATTATCAGCCTTCAAATAGTTCAAAATGCTTACTAAGAAAAAATTTGAAAAGCAAATAAAATATCTTCAATCAGATTGGGGAGGAGAGTATAGAGTTTTCACTGATTTTCCCAACCAAAATAGGATAGAATCTAGACTTGCTTGTCCATATACTCATAAGCAACAAGGAAAGGCAGAGAGAAAAAATAGGCATATTGTAGAAATGGGCCTAACCTTACTAGCTCAGGCACATATGCCATTGAGGTACTGGTGGGAAGCCTTTCACACTGCTGTCCGGCTCATCAACAGACTCCCAACACCAATTCTCAATGGCATGTCACCTTGGCAGAAAATATACAAACAGATACCTGACTATCATTCACTAAAAACCTTTGGCTGCACTTGTTTTTCTTGTCTAAGACCTTACCAGAACCACAAATTCCAATTCCATTCTACAAAATGTGTCTTCCTAGGCTATAGTGACCAATACAAAGGGTTCAAATGTCTTAGCTCCACTGGAAGAGTCTACATTTCAAGAAATGTAATCTTCAATGAAGCAGAATTTCCATTTAAACAGGGATTTCTAAACACTCAAAACAATCCAATTTCCCAGACTTCCCCTAATGATCTGTCAGGTGTTTTTCTTCCAATACTTAGCAAATGGGAGAAACAAGACTGTACTTTCAGAGAAGTTGAGACCAGTGACAATCAAAACAAAAGACCTTCTCAAAACTCTCTCACTGCAGTGGAACTTAATCATGAAAACACTCCAAACAGTCAAACTTCTCCTTCACTCAACCAGCAATCTTCACCTGGCATTGCCTCAGACAATTTACTGTCACCTCAACCAAATGAAACCACTACAAATGAACTTGAAACCTCTCACCCTGATCACCAGGCCTCAGTGCCTATTATGCCTCACCACCCAATAATCACAAGATCAAAAAGAGGCATTTTCAAACCCAAAGTATATCACATCAATATTTCACACCACATTGACCTGGAAAACTCAAAGCCAATGACAGCATCTGAATCTTTGCAATCTGACTCCTAGAGGAAAGAAATGGATACAGAATTTGAAGCTTTAACTAAGAACAAGACATGGATTTTAGTTCCTTTTTCTCCTCTCTATAATTTAGTGGGAAATAAATAGGTGTTCAAGCTTAAACACAATAGTGATGGGACTGTCCATAGGCATGAAGCCAGGCTGGTGGCAAAAGGGTTTCACCAAACACCTGGAATCGATTACTCTGAAACATGTCCAGTAGTGAAAGCTGGAACTATTAGAGTAATCCTTACCTTGGCAGTTACTAGAAATTGGGAAATAAGGCAACTGGACTTTAATAATGCCTTTTTGAATGGCAACTTGGAGGAATCAGTCTACATGGTACAACCAGAAGGGTTTGTAGACTCATCCAGACCCTCTCATGTCTGTAAACTGCATAAAGCCCTGTATGGCCTTAAACAGGCTCCTAGGGCCTGGTTTGATAAGTTGAAAGGCACACTATTGAGTTGGAACTTCATCAACTCAAAGTCAGACTCCTCCTTGTTCATCTACAAGATAGAGGGCATCTTGATCTTCATCCTAGTATATGTAGATGATATACTAATTACTGGAAATAATCAAGAATCCATACAAGGACTCATATCCAAACAGAATGAATTGTTTACACTTAAAGGATCTTGGAGAGCTTCATTATTTTCTTGGGATAGGGGTAAGAAGAAATGACACAGGCATGTATTTAAATCAGTCAAAATACATAGCTGATTTACTTAAGAAACTACAGCTTGAGCACTTGAAACCTTGCTCTACACCAGCTGCTGTTAGCAAAGACAACAAAATTGAAGATTCAGATTCCTTTCCTGACCCTACACTATACAGAAGTGCTGTGGGAGCCCTGCAATATCTTACTTACACCAGACCAGATATTGCCTTCGCAGTGAATAAACTCAGCCAAGCTCTCCAGGCCCCCAAAATGATTCATTGGCAAGGGGTGAAGAGAATCCTGAGATACCTCCAAGATACCAAGTTCTTTGGGCTTCATATCAAACCTTGTGAAAACATCAATATAACTGGCTTCTCAAATGCAGATTGGGCCTGCAATGTAGAAGATAGGAAGTCAATTGGAGGCTACTGTGTGTTCTTAGGTGACACAATAGTATCTTGGCAGTAAAAAAAACAACCTGTTGTCTCCAGGTCCAGCACAGAATCAGAATACCGTGCCCTGGCCCAGGTTGCAGCTGAGATTACGTGGATTCAGTCATTGTTAAGTGAACTGCATTGCCAACCATCTCAATGTCCAGTCACTTGGTGTGACAATACCAGTGCCAGTGCTTATTCTTATTCTATTAATTAGCTTAATTAGCAAAGTTAGTTAAGCTAATTCGGCTTACTGTTTTATTAGTTTTCTTATTCTATTAATTAGCTTAATTAGCAAAGTTAGTTATGGCTTAGGTGTACAATATTCTAGAATTGCCATGTAATGCTTTTTTATTGGCTATAGCTACTGGAGCCTCTGATGGTGTACACCTGGCTGCTCCTTTTTTGTAATGTTTTGAATATATATATCTTAGTATCTCACTCAGTTGGTGAGTTGAGATTTTACTGTTTCATTCCCAGAAATCCAAGTATGTCAAAATCTTAAATGAATTATGCTTATTCTCGTCAAGGTCTGCTACAGCTTCCTCTTATTCTGTCAACTGGTGGGCGCCGCTCTTAGGTTGGTCCTCTGATCCCGACTACATGAGCAACGGGACGAGAAGGAGAGATGTGGAGGCCGATAAAGGTTGGCCTACCTGTTTCAACCATTCTGATTTGTCTTTAGTTGCTGAATTGCTTTTTGTTCCTACAAAAGTTACTCTTCCGCCCAAGAGCAAGTTTAAGATTTTTTTTTTGGTCATTTGATTTTGATTCTTTGTAATATTTTTATGAAACGTTTCAGTCTGTTCTAAAGGGAAATTTGCTGCTTTGTTCTAGTTTCCCAATCCATCTCCATGGAGAGGCAAATGTGAATGTTCCTAATTTAGTTGTGAATGTTCTTTTTCCTGATTAATTTAGTTGTGAACATTCTTTTTCGGCTCATGGGCCAGTGAACTTTACCTTTACTAATCAATATGTGGTTTCCTTTTAAATGAAATGCTGGGAATCCTAGAAATAATTTGTATATTATAAATCCATTTAGGAATCCAAGAACTAATCTGTATATTCTAAATCCGTTAATTGATCTTTTTCATTGTATTTAATAAACTTCATTGAATTGTTTTGTGATACATCTAATTAATTCCATTACTGGTTATGTACTAATTTTCTATTATGTCATTCAGAAGATTTTTTAAATGCTTTTCATCTCTATTCTTCTCCTTTTACATTTCTTTATTTTTTTGTCTAATTGTGGTGGATGGAGAGCATATGTATGGTGGTATTGTGTGCGGTGGTGTTACGTGACAGCACGATTTTTGTGGCTGGTTTTTCGAGTGGTGGTCATCGGTGTTGATGGGTGGTGGAGGGTATTTTGCTTGGTTTTTTTGGATTTAAAAATTTTTCAGATTTTTTAATTGATTTTATTATTTAATTTTGGAATTTTGAATTGGAGCGCAAATTATTTAGCATGAATTTTCTCTAATGTCCTTATCTATCAGTCCAAATTTTAACGAATATTTTATATGATGAATTTTTTATAAGTTCAAGGGTATTATTTATAAAAAATATATATAGTCGTTTTTTGAGTGAGATTAAGCTAAAATTCAACGGAATTTATCGATATTTTCTCTTATTTTAATATATAAAAATATTTTTCATCCTGCTATATCTTTATTGTTAATCCATCCCACCCCATCAGAATTTAATTAATTAAGGTTAGTTTACAATGAGAGATGCTATGAATCATGATATTATATTGATCTAATGAAATAAAGGATTTAAAAAAAAACTTATATTTAATAAAAAAGATAATAAGTAAAAGCTTATAAAACAAGTGATTATCATTTACTTTATGTGGTTGATTATAGATATAGTAATAAATTTTGTCCAAAGATATTTCTAAACTTTCTTTAGTACATCTTAACATGAATTTTGAATTATGTTCACCAAATTTTTATTTTTATTTTCAATCCACTTAAAAAAAAAAGATTTATGGCTATGGATTTGAGCCTAATTAACCTATGAATGTTAAATTGGTAAAAATAATAAAACATTTAATGCGTTAAATTTATTTAAATATGCGTTGTTGTTTTTTTAATTATTATAGGATTTAATGTAGGAACAAGCCAAGCAATCATAAAATAATTTTAAAAAATTTAGAGAATCAAAATATAAATGAAAGATTGATAAATGATTTTTAAAAAAAATTATTATATACAAATAGGTATTATATTATAGCATTTTAAAGAATTAATACTAATATGAACTATTTACATATTTGCATTAAGATTTAAATTTTTTATAATCAAATAAAATTATTTGAAAATTAAACATTAAACACTTAAAATATCTAAATGATTGTTAGTAAGTTAAACTTAGACGTTGCATAGAAAGAGAAATATACATCTCCTTAACATTGATTAGCTATATTAACGTTACTAATATTTTGATCCCTAAAACTAACTTATATTTTCAATATTAAACATAAGAGTAATATTGTATATATGTATAATTGATCCATATAATTTGATACGATAAGTAACTTCTGTGTAACTTGTCTTACATAAATCTTTCTCGATATTATCGACAAATAAAATGATAGATAGTAGAAATAGATTCATAATAAGAAAGATAAAAGGGTGCCATGAGATTAGAGTACCCCAGGCTTGCATTTAGTGCCGGTGTCCAAGCTTTTAGTTTATATCAACGGAATTTGACTCATGTGATTACATGGAGAACAATGATAAAAAGCAAAAAATTTAAAGCAATCGTCGCTTTTTAACCAGCTGTACTCCACAAAAGAGTACAAGGATACTATTATACTTAATTTCTTCAAAAAATTCCAATTTGAACACGATTTCTCAAAGCTTTTGTCGATTTGAAGGCCTAGTTTTTCTTATTGGAAACATAAAAGGAAGTTCGTGATCCAACATCACCATTGCCAATAGAGATAAGCCTGCAATTTTACGAAGAATAAAAAAGGATAATCGTACCAGTTGTCGCGCATTATGTAGCACTGGTGGGCTTACATCAATCACAAATATTCTTATCAGGAATCCATGCCACTCAACTACAGGACAAATATCTGTAAAAGATTTTAAATCCCTCGGTCACTTAGTTACCATGAGAATTAATTGATAAAACATGCACGCACATTTTATTTTATGTTGGACATTTATATATAGTGATTAATTTAATTTGTTGTAATTAGTTTCCTGCCAGTGGCAGAAACCATCGTTCCTTAATTTGCAGCTTATGACAAAGCATTTGATGGCAAGATTATTCCGGGTTCTATATATTGGATAAACATACGAATTAAGATTAATTTAACAATTCAAAACTACTCTTTGATAACATTTACCATTAATAGAATTAATATAATTTAATGTTAATTCTCGGTAATTGTTTTGTACACGTACAGGTGTGCAACTAATAACCTTTCTCTGTATATTCAAGGCTTTAGCGCTCAATTATATTGTATAGAGTAATTTTACATTTTTAAGTAAGTTAATTATCTCAAAACAGGCTTCTGTGTCTCAAATCATCATTTTTATTAGATTGTAATCCTATTTAGTCTCAAAACAGCTCTTTCAATCTTTTCAAAGACCATGGAAACCCTGTTAATATAATTACAATAACTTTGAACTCTACTAACTGCATGTTAATTTGCTTGATCATTAATGTGATGTTAAATATAATTACAATAACTTTGAACTCTACTAACTGCATGTTAATTTGCTTGATCATTAATGTGATGTTACTACTTCTCGTTCCATGAGAGGAATGGGATCAATTAACAATGATATGACTCTTTCTCTGCTCGAACATCGGGAGCTCCGTGCCTATCCAAGCAAGATTAAAAGCTGTTTCTACAAAAGGTTCCGCAAATGGACGCTTATCAAACCCATCTTTATTCATCTTCCTCTAGGTTTAATCAATTAGATTCCTTATTTTTTCACGAGCAAGTTCTTCGGACAGACCAGTTTCATGCATATAGCATAGTATTCCACTTGCCGTTTCACCTCTCTTAAGCTCACCCTGCGTTGGAAAAAACATATATAAGTACATACAACTTAGAAGAATGTTAATTAATGTAATAAAATTTAAAAATGTTGGTGCTCCTTTTTCCAGGGTGTAAATTAAGTATACCTTCGTAGTAGTAAGATCATTGCAAAGCCGAAAAATTATGGATGGCCAAGGCAAAAGATTTCTTGATATTTTGGTTCAACAAAAAGTAGGAATGAACAAGAAGTAGTTGCCCTGATCATGATCTCCATGCGCTATCAAGATAGTCCTCAAATGTTGGCGTAACTCTGTTGCAACTCCATTTTGCTTCTCGTAAAAATGCTTTACACAAATCAGCCCGCTGGATGAACAAAGATTAATGTTAATGAATTACAATATCATAATTCACAATTCTAAAGATTAGGTATTGGAATGAGAAATGAGAGCGAAGAATAGTTGTAAATACCACTTTTCTCAAGTATGGAATGACGTTCTCTCTTATCTTTTGGGAGCCGTTTGATATGAGAGTTTATTTTTACTGGAATGGGTTTCAAATTGCTAGGAATCAAAATATGGGAATCTGATTAATGGGAAACTAATATTACTGTGTTTGATTACTTCTAAGGAATGTTATATGTGAATTAGGTTACGATGTTTAGTTGTACATATGAATGTATTAATTTCGTTAAATATGTAAATAAACTTGAAGAAATAAAATTTTTTCAATATATAAAAAATCTTTATGTTATTTTCGTGTAATAGTATGAAATAAAAAAGGTATTAAAAATACCAAATCAGAAATTCTATTACAAATTCCAGAACAAATCCGAGATCGAAAATTTCTCAAATTCATAAAAAATTACAGAATATACAGAAATTACAACAAAAAATACAAAAATTACAAACCCACGAATTCAAGAACAATTCCTGTATCATAAATTCTAGGAATTCACAAACAAATATTAAATCAGAAATATACATAAATTACAACAAAATTTCCAGAAATTCCAAACTGACAAATTCACAAACAAATCCCAAATCAAAAATTTCAAAAATCTACCAACAAAATTTCCAGAAATTCCTTCGATACTGCCATAACCCATCATGCATTTCAGAAAACCATAACCCATTGCACCACCATCACAGTCATACCACGCCGCCACCGCCGTCCAGCCACACACAACTCCATAACAGTCCATCCACTGATGAGCTCATGCATGACATGCATGAGTTCTAGAATTCTGCTGAGCTCATGCATGATATGCATGGCTTCCAGAATCTCTCCCATGTGAATGCATTGAGAGTCAAATTAGTTAGGCACCTCCAATTTTGAAAATCAAAGGAAGTAGCCAAATTTGATTTGAATTTGTATGCAGAATTTTCCCTATAAATATGGAACGAATTCTGCCTTGTTTAAGCATCACAGAGATTCCAGAGAGAGTCCAGAGTCTAAACCAGAGAGTTTAGGATTGAGAGAGAGAGCCAGGAGAGCTCCAGAATTATTTAGGGGAGTTTTTGTATAATTCTTGTACATTAATTTTCTCTGTTAATACAAGTAATTTTTCTCCCAAATTCTGTTCTGAGTTCTTATTACATCCCAACAAGTGGTATCAGAGCCTCGTTGAGCTCCTGGAACGTCAGAACAGAAAGGAAAAATTCAGAGAAAATTTGTCCCCTGTTTCTGGAAAATTTCGATTTTTCGGAAAGTCATCGAATTTCGAATTTGAAGTGTCCAGTGTGTTCCTGACGTCGTCCTGATCATTCTGAAATTTTCCGGCGACCGATCCGACGTCCAGAGAGGCTGCACGCGCCTCCGACCTGGTCTGCGAGTGGGCGTCACTCGCCCCACGCGCTGCACGCGCCATTCCAAGGAAGAAGACGGCCACGTCAGCGACACGTCACCAGCCACGTCAGCGCACTTTTCGCCACGTCAGCAGGTCGCCACGTCAGTGTGCCACGTGTCGCCACGTCAAAGCCACGTCAGCATAGTGGACCCTACCTGCCACGTCGCAAAACGTTGAAAAATTCTTTTGGCCCCTGTATTTTCGGGAAATTACATTTTGACCCCTGAATTTCTGAAATTTACATTTCAGTCCTTAGGAAATATCAGTTTGGACCCTGTAATTCTGATAAATACATTATGCCCCTTTTAGTTTCTGAAATTTCAGTTTAGCCCTTAAGAAATTTCAGTTTAGTCCTTAAAGTTTCCAAGCTTAGTATTTATTGTATAAAAAGAATTTTTGAGCCTCGGAAGAGGCTATTCCACCTAATTTGACCGTTCCGGACGTAACAGTGGGCTCGAATTTTTAAAATTCAATTTCTATTTTAGTGAATTAATTATTCTAAAATGGAAGAATCATCCGGAGCCATGATAAAATTGACTGCTACCAATTACACACTATGGAGGCCCAGGATGGAGGATCTCCTTAGTTGTAAGGATCTATATGACCCTATAGAATTTGAAGGGCAGAGACCTGAGACAGAAAAAGAGGCAGAGTGGAAGAAAATTAATAGAAAATGTATCGGTCAGATCAGACAATGGATCGATCATAGTGTCTTCCACCATGTAGCCAAAGAAACAGATGCATATACTCTATGGAAAAAATTAGAGAGTATGTATCAAGCCAAGTCAGCACGGAACAAAGCCATCCTGATGAGACGGCTTATGAACTTGAAGTTGCGGAGTGGAACTCCTGTAGCAGAACATACAAGTGAGTTCCAGAACTTGGTGAATCAGTTGACAGCAGTCGAGTTACAGCTTGGAGACGAAGAACAAGCACTTCTACTTCTCAGTTCCCTTCCAGATTCATGGGAGACGTTAATGGTCTCCATCAGTAATTTAGCACCCGGAGGCAAACTTACCTTGTCAATGGTTAAGGATGCCTTGATGAACGAGGAGGCGAGAAGAAAAGATGCAGGCGCCAATCGAGATGAAGCCTACATCATGGAGAATCGGGGAAGACAGTCTCGAGGTGAAGACTGGAGAAGAGGTAGAAGCAAAAGCAGAGGCAGATCAAGGGGCAAGTCATCAGATGGGCGGAGACCCACATACAAGTGCTACAACTGTGGCAAAGAGGGACATTTGAAGAGAAATTGTCGCAGTCTTCGGAAGCAGAACCAGGAGAGTTCACAGGCACAAAGCAACGAAGAACCACGAGTTACAGTGGTAGAAGATGTAACCATCTGTGCAGAAGAGACGTGCTTCCACACAGCAGACCAAGGAGTAGAATGTGTAATTGACACAGCAGCTTCCTGCCACGTCACTCCTTGCAGAGAGATCTTCACCACGTACAAAGCAGGAGACTTTGGGATAGTGAAGATGGGAAACAACAGCACCGCCAAAATCATGGGAATTGGTGATATTCAATTCCAAACGAACGTCGGATGCAAAATAACTTTAAAGGACGTTCGTCATGTGCCAGATCTTCGACTCAACTTGCTCTCGGTAAAAGCCTTTGATCAGCAAGGTTATGAGAGCTGCTTCACCAACGGTACATGGAAGATGTTGAAAGGGGTCATGGTGGTTGCTCGAGGTAAATTATGTGACAATCTTTACAGGACTCATGTAAAGATAAACGGAGAGAGCCTTCATGTAGCAGAGCACATGGTACCTCTAGATTTGTGGCATAAAAGGCTCGGTCACATGGGTGAAAAGGGTTTATCAACCCTTCAGAAAAAGAAGCTGATCACTGTTTCCAAGGATGCAGTGTCTCATCCTTGCGACTATTGTTTGTACGGGAAACAACGGAGGGTGTCATTCAGCTCCTCATCAGTGAAGAAATCAAAGCTGTTGGAGCTAGTACACAGTGATGTATGCGGACCTCTTGAAGTCGAGTCCTTAGGCGGTAAAAGGTATTTCTTGACCTTTATTGATGATGCATCTCGGAAAGTGTGGGTTTATTTCCTCAGGACGAAGGATGAAGTTCTAGAGAAGTTCAAGGAGTTTCACGCCATGGTAGAACGTGAAACGGGTAAGAAATTAAAATGCCTTCGATCAGATAACGGAGGCAAGTATACCTCCAGAGAGTTCAATGCCTACTGTCGAAGATATGGCATCCGACATGAAAGAACAGTCCCACGCACACCACAACACAATGGAGTGGCCGAGAGGATGAATCGAACCATCATGGAACGAGTCAGAAGCATGCTCAGATTGGCTAAGTTACCCAAGCCATTCTGGGGGGAGGCAGTTCGCACCGCCTGTTACTTAATCAACAGAGCACCATCGGCACCACTGAACTTCGAGATTCCAGAAAAGGTATGGTCTAACAAAAAGCCCTCCTATAATCATTTGAAAGTGTTTGGTTGTTTAGCCTTCGTACATGTATCCAAGGAGCTCAGACAGAAGCTCGATGCAAGAACTGTTCCATGTATCTTCATCGGCTATGGAGATGAAGAATTCGGATACAGATTATGGGATCCCAAAGAAAAGAAAGTCATCCGGAGCAGAGATGTCGTATTTCACGAAGACCAAACATATGAAGACGCTGAAAAGACAACAATATCTACAAATCCCACTAGCAGTGCCCCAGATATTGTTGCAGATTCTACCCCAACACCAAATGCTACAAGAAATGATGAGGTACCAGACGAAGTTCCAGAAGCAGATCAGGAGGAAGAAAATGAAGAGATTGCTGAGCCGGGGGAGCCACAATCACCTATAGAGGCTGCTGTACCTCCTGGAAATGAAGAACCTCAGCTACGACGATCTGAGCGAGGTCGGATTCCGTCGAGGAGATATCCGGAATCAGAGTACACACTGCTTACTGATGAGGGGGAGCCAGAAAACTTTCATGAAGCTTTATCTCATCCAGACAAAGAACGATGGCTGCATGCAATGCGAGATGAGATGAATTCTCTAGAGAAGAACAAAACTTATGAACTGGTCGAACTCCCAGACGGAAAGAAGGCACCGAAGAACAAGTGGGTATTCAAGCTCAAGAAAGATGGAACAGGAAAGGTGATGAAGCACAAAGCCCGATTGGTGGTAAAAGGATTCCTTCAGAAGAAAGGAATTGACTTTGATGAAATATTCTCACCGGTGGTAAAAATGTCCTCAATCCGCGTCATCCTCGGATTAACAGCAAGTCTTGATTTGGAGCTTGAACAGATGGATGTGAAGACAGCATTTCTTCATGGAGACTTGCATGAAGAAATCTACATGGAGCAGCCAGAAGGGTTCGAGGTTTCAGAAAAAGAACATCTCGTGTGCAAGCTCAAAAAGAGCTTGTATGGCCTCAAACAAGCACCAAGGCAATGGTACAAGAAGTTTGACTCCTTCATGGTGAGTCATGGGTACAAAAGAACCGCTGCAGACCAATGCGTCTACTTTCAGAAACTTCCAGGTGGAGACTTTGTTGCATTAATGTTATATGTGGACGACATGTTGATCGTCGGAAAAGATGCAACAAGAATAAAGCAGCTGAAGAATGAACTATCAAAAACCTTCGATATGAAGGACTTGGGACCAGCTCAGCAAATCTTGGGGATGCACATTCGTCGAGACAGGAAACAAAAGAAATTATGGCTGTCTCAAGAAAAATATGTTGAACATGTGATCCAAAGGTTCAACATGGATAGTGCTAAGCCAGTTAGTGTACCACTGGCTAATCACTTCAAGTTGAACAAGAGATCATGTCCCTCATCCAAGAAAGAGATAGAGGACATGGCATCGGTACCCTATTCTTCTGCTGTAGGAAGTTTGATGTATGCCATGGTGTGTACAAGGCCAGATATTGCTCATGCTGTAGGAGTCGTGAGCAGATTTCTTTCCAATCCAGGGAAAGAACATTGGGAGGCAGTCAAGTGGATTCTCAGATACCTTAAAGGTACTTTGAAGATATGCTTGTGTTACGGGGGAGCTGATCCAATCTTGGAAGGCTATACAGATTCAGATATGGTTGGAGATCCTGACAGTAGGAAATCTATATCAGGTTTTGTTTACACTTTTGCAGGGGGAGCTGTATCATGGCAGTCAAGACTACAGAAGTGTGTTGCGCTATCCACGACAGAGGCAGAATACATTGCCGCAGCGGAAGCTGGAAAAGAAATGTTGTGGCTGAAGCGGTTTCTCCAAGAACTTGGGATTAAGCAAAAGGAGTATAAAGTACACTGTGACAGTCAAAGTGCTCTGGATTTGAGCAAGAATTCAGTGTACCATTCTCGAACGAAGCATATCGACATCCGCTATCATTGGATACGAGAGGTGATGGACAAGCAACTGTTGAAACTAGTGAAGATCCATACTAAAGAGAATCCAGCCGACATGTTAACAAAAGTGGTCACCAGAGACAAGCTAGAACTATGCAGAGACATAGTTGGATTAGAAGCTGTCTAATTACTTTTGTTGTTACTCCTTTTCACATGGGATGGAGGGGGAGAATTGATGAGCTCATGCATGACATGCATGAGTTCTAGAATTCTGCTGAGCTCATGCATGACATGCATGGCTTCCAGAATCCCTCCCATGTGAATGCATTGAGAGTCAAATTAGTTAGACACCTCCAATTTTGAAAATCAAAGGAAGTAGCCAAATTTGATTTGAATTTGTATGCAGAATTTTCCCTATAAATATGGGACGAATTCTGCCTTGTTTAAGCATCACAGAGATTCCAGAGAGAGTCCAAATTCTAAACCAGAGAGTTTAGGATTGAGAGAGAGAGCCAGGAGAGCTCCAGAATTATTTAGGGGAGTTTTTGTATAATTCTTGTACATTAATTTTCTCTGTTAATACAAGTAATTTTTCTCCCAAATTCTGTTCTGAGTTCTTATTACATCCCAACATCCACGTGTGCAAACCACCACCAATTGTCTATTACTTGTCGTCGCTACCATCCATGGATCATAAGAGGTAGTAGTGAGGAAGGTAGAGGAGAGCATGGAGGAGAGAGAGAGGAGGCAGAGAGAGTGGAGGGGAGAGAGAGAGAGAGGAGGTGGAGGAAGGTAGACGAGAGAGTGGAGGAGGCCAAGGAACGTTTACTGGCTGGTCGTTGAAGCCATTGATTTCCTTGAGAAGTCAGAGAGAGAGAATCAGAAGATGAGAGGGGCATTGACGTCTTTGTGATGAGAGGGGCTCTCGCATGTGAGCGAAAGGCGTGGGTTTTGTTAGCCCTAAGGCTACATGATAATTTTGATGATAACAATACACATTGATTAATTGAGATTTACTAACATGTTTATTTATGTGCAAGAGTAAGATCATTGAAATAATTTTAAAATCAAGAAGAGGCTTATTAAAATGAAGTGTTGAAGCTAAGGAGAAGACTACTTGTTAAAGGCACAAAAGTTTAAGAACAAGGATTGACTCAAGGAATGTGACACATGAGCAATGTTCAATCAATTGTCATATATATCTCTACAAATATCCAAATGACGTGATTCTTGAGCCTTTGGAAAGCTTACTCAATTTATAACATTTCATAGGTTTTAATGAAATTCAAATTTCAAGTGCAAGGTTGTCCAAATCATCATGCAAGTTGAAAGACAAATGGAAGCAGCTGACATGAGCACCGAATACTCCTTTGGACATATCTTGAGCTAGAAAAATCAAAATGACTTGATTCTTGTGGCATAGAAAGATGATTAATGAGGCACATTTCATATGTTTTGAAGAAATTCAAATTTCAAATGGAAGGCTGACATAATTGACATGCAATTCGGTGGACTGACACAGAGAAGAAAAATATAACCATCACTAAGCACCGAATGGTGTTTTGGCCATATCTTAAGATAGAGATATCCAAATGCTTTGATTCTTAATGTTTTGAAAGCTTATTCAAATATGCAGATCTTTTATGTTTTGAAGAAATTCAAATTTCAAACAGAAGGCTGACAGAATTATCATTCAATTCAGTGGACTGACACATGGAGGAAAAAAAAAATCAAGTCACATGAGCACGGAATGGTGTTTTGGCCATATCTTGAGCTACAGATATCTAAATGACTTGGTTCTTGATGCGTTGGAAAGCTTATTCAAATGTGCAGATCTTTTATGTTTTACAGATTTTCAAATTTCAAACGGAACATTGACAAAAATGGCAGACAAGATTACGGTTTTTATGGTGGGCATAAAATTTGGAGATGGTGTCTTCACTTGATTAAGTTCATCTCATTTGCCTATAAAAGGAGCCATTCTCCCATGCATTCAACAGTGCAAGAGAAGCATTTAATCAAGCAAAAAAGCAAGAGAAATATCAAGTCTAGAGAGCTTTTATATTTTTATCTACTCTTTGAAGAGAGTTGTACTTTTGTTGTAAAAATTATCTTTGTTCTTGTATTGTGGTGAGAGTGAGATATTCTTGTAAAGGATAATAGTTATCCTTGAGAGAACACTCTTGGTGTGGTGTTATCAAGAGTTGAAGGAAGTTGCCTTGGTGATTTTCATCAGAAAACTCTTGTTGTTATCAAGGGTTGAAGAAGTTGCCTTGGTGAGGTTGTTCATCAGAAGAACTCCTGGTGTGGTGTTACCAAGGGTTGAAGGAAGTTGCCTTGGTGAGGTTGTTCATCAAGAAGAACTCTTGGTGTGGTGTTATCAAGAGTTGGAAGAAAAAGTCTTGGTGAGGTTGCTCATCAAGCAAGTTGTAAAAATTTCTACAACTTAGTGGAAAGCTTAGCTCGTGGAGCTAGGAGCCCGTGGACGTAGGCAAGGTTTGCCGAACCACGTAAATTGAGTTTGCACTCTCTCTATCCATATACTCTTTATGTTTACTTGCACTTATGATTGTTCTTTATTGCTATTCTCTTGATTGCATTCTATTTTCATCTTCTTCACTTTTATTCTCAAAGAAAAAGTTAAATAATTTTGATCTTTCAAGAAAAGTTTTCTAAATCCGTTTTTATAAATAAAAACCCAATTCACCACCCCCCCCCCCCCCTCTTGGGTTGCCATACCTGGGTCAACAAGTGGTATCAGAGCAAGGTTGCTCATTTTTTTTTTAAAATCTTAACCGATTTTGAGCTATGGCAACTTTTAATTCAACTTCATATGTTGAGGGGTTTTCTATTTCTAGACCTCCATTTTTTAATGGAAGTGATTACTCTTATTGGAAAACTAGAATGAGTATTTTCTTGAAATCTTTTGATTATGATTTATGGTCTATTGTTTTGGAAAGACCTTTTGTTCCTACCAAAATTGAAAATGGGGAATGCATGCTTAAAGAACCTAAAGAGTTTAGTGAAGATGATAAAAAGAAATTGAGTTTGAATGCTAAAGCTATGAATGTGTTAGATTGTGCTCTAGATAGAAATGAGTTTAATAGAATATCTACTTGTCCTACGGCACAATAAATATGGCACACACTTGAAGTAACTCATGAAGGAACTAGTCAAGTTAAAGAATCCAAAATTGGTATGCTAGTTCATAGTTATGAGCTTTTTAAGATGAAATCGAATGAATCAATTTCTGAAATGTTTACTAGATTTACGGATATTATTAATAGTTTGAAATCTCTTGGTAAATCTTATTCTAATTTTGAAATGGTGAGAAAGATTCTTAGGTGTCTACCAAAATCTTGGGAGCCAAAGGTGATGGCAATTCAAGAAGCAAAGGACCTCACCAAACTACCATTAGAAGAACTTATGGGTTCTCTCATGACTCATGAAATCACCTTGAAGGAGAACGAAGAAGATTTCAAGAAAAAGAAAAAAATCGCTTTCAAATCTTCAACAACACATAGAAGACTGATGATCCCGACGATGAGGAGATATGAAGATCTTGCTTCATCATCTATAGAAAGCTAAAAAGGATGATTAGAAGAAACCAAGGATTCAAGAAGAATTCTAGAAGGGAGTACAAAGGGCAAAGCTCAAAGCAAGATAAAAAAAATGATCAAGTCATTTGCTATGAGTACAAGAAACCGGGACATGTAAAGATGGATTGTCCTTACTTCAAAATTCAAAACAAGAAATCCAAAGCAATGAAAGCCACAAATTGGGATGATAGTGAAGCTAGCTCTACCGAAGAAGAAGATTGCGAAGTGGCAAACATGTGCTTCATGGCTTTAAGTGACGATGAGGTAAGTATTCTAAACTATGATCCTAAACTTTCATATGATGAATTACTTGAAGCATTCCAAAATTTACATGTGCAAATTGATAAGAAAAACTCAAAAATCAATGTTTTCAAAAAGAAGTCAAAAATCATGTTATCTCAATTAGAAGAGTTGGTAGAAATAAATGAAGCTTTAGAAAATGAAAATGAAATTTTAAAGCAAAAAGATTTTGAAAGTTTGGAAAGTCAAATATATTTTTTAAAAACTGAAAATGAGATTTTAAAACAAAAGGATTTTGATAAATTAGAGTAAGAAAATGTTATTTTGTAAAAGGAAAATAATGACTTAAGAAATATTGTTGATAGTTTTACAAAAAGCACAAAAAATTTGAATTCTATGTTACAAAACCAAAGGTGTGTTTTTGATAAAAGAGGGTTAGGATATAAAAATAATAGAAATAAAAAGTATTTTAAAAACTATTTTGTTCATGCATCTTCTAGGAATAATCTTAATCATTAATGTAATTATTGTGGAAGAAAAGGACACAAAATGCATTCTTGTTACATTAAGAGAAATCCTAATTTAAAACAAATATGGATTCCAAAAAGGATCATAACTAACCCCTAAGGACCCAAGAACTTTTGGGTACCAAAAAGTTACTCCTTGAATGTTGATTGTAGAGACAAAGTGGCAAACACAAGTGGTACTTAGATAGTGGATGCTCAAGGCATATGACCGGAGATGCCTCCAAGTTCTCAAGATTAATCATGAAGAAAGGAGGATATGTGACCTTCGGTGATAATGCCAAAGGAAGGGTAATCGGACATGGTGATATTGGTAACCCTTCTTCACCTATTATTAAAGATGTTTTGCTTGTTCATGGTTTGAAACATGATTTGATTAGCATTAGTCAATTATGTGATAAGGGATATTTTGTTGCTTTTGAGCCTAATAGATGTGTGATTAAGGATGTTAGTAACAATAAGACATTATTTGTTGGTAATAGATGTGGTAATATTTATACAATTGATATTGATGTTAATGATCATGTAGAAAATTGTTTCATTGTTAATGATGATGCTTGGTTATGGCATAGAAGATTAGGTCATGCTAGCATGGACACAATTTCAAAATTTCTAAAAATGATTTAGTTGATGGTCTTCCAAAAATAAAATTTGAAAAGGATAAGATTTGTGATGCTTGTCAATTTGGAAAACAAGTGAGAACTTCTTTTAAACAAAAGAAATTTATTTCAACAAATAAACCTCTACAATTACTTCATTTGGATTTATTTGGACCATCAAGAACTCAAAGCCTTGGTGGAAAGTATTATGTTTTTGTTATTGTAGATGATTATTCAAGATTCACTTGGGTGTTATTCTTGAAAACTAAAAATGAGGCCACACAAGCTTTTTTAAAATTTGCAAAAAGAGTCCAAAATCAAAAAGGTTATTCTATTGTGTCCATTAGGAGTGATCATGGTGGTGAAGTAGACAATGTTGCATTTGAAAATCTTTGTGATGAAAATGGTTTTGAGCATAATTTTTCCTCACCTAGAACTCCACAACAAAATGGTGTTGTTGAAAGGAAAAATAGGACTATCCAAGAAATGGCTAGGACCATGTTACTTGAAAATAATTTGCCAAAATATTTTTGGGCCGAAGCCGTTAATACCGCATGCTTTATAATCAATAGAGTCCATATTAGAGCTTTAATAAAGAAAACTCCTTATGAACTTTGGAAAGGAAGAAAACCCAACATTGGATTTTTTAAAGTTTTTGGATGTAAATTTTTATTTTAAACACCAAGGATAACCTTGGAAAATTTGATGCAAAAGCCGATGTTGGAATTTTTGTTGGCTACTCCAACCATAGTAAAGCATATAGAGTTTTTAACAAAAAGACTCTTACTATTGAAGAATCTATGCATGTTGAATTTGTCAAGGCTTGATAAAAAGAGCTAAGACGAATTACAACTTCAACAAGAAAAGCTTGAGGAAGTAAATGATTTTTCCCAAGAATTGCCAAAGGAATGGAGGTATGTAAAAGCTCACCCTAAAGATCTCATTATTGGTGAACCATCACAAGGTATGAAAACTAGATCTTCTTTTAGAACTTTTGTAATCATTTTGCATTTGTCTCTCAATTTGAACCAAAATCTTTTACAGAAGCCAAAAATGAGGAAAGTTGGATTTTGGCTATGCAAGAACAATTGAACCAATTTGAGAGAAATCAAGTTTGGGAATTAGTCCCTAGACCTAAATATTACTAAACCCCTTAGTCAAAATAGATTTTGCATAATTAAAAGAGAATTAGGCATGTTGGTAGCATATGTTAAGGGGGAGAATATATTTAGGGGGAGTAGTTAATTTGATTACATCTTTTTGATAATAACAAAAGGGGGAGAAATAGTTGGATTGCTTATATTCATAACAAGTGCCATTTGTTTTGTTTATTGTTGATTTTATTTTCATTCTTGATTTTAGATTATATTTTAAAGCAATCAATGGTTTGTCATCATAAAAAAGGGGGAGATTGTTAGCCCTAAGGCTAATGATAATTTTGATGATAACAATACACATTGATTAATTGAGATTTACTAACATGTTTATTTATGTAAGAGTAAGATCATTGAAATAATTTTAAAATCAAGAAGAGGCTTATTAAAATGAAGTGTTGAAGCTAAGGAGAAGACTACATGTTAAAGGCACCAAAGCTTAAGAACAAGGATTGACTCAAGGAATGTGACACATGAGCAATGTTCAATCAATTGGTCATATATATCTCTACAAATATCCAAATGACATGATTCTTGAGCCTTTGGAAAGCTTACTCAATTTATAACATTTCATATGTTTTAATGAAATTCAAATTTCAAGTGCAAGGTTGTCCAAATCATCATGCAAGTTGAAAGACAAATGGAAGCAGCTGACATGAGCACCGAATACTCCTTTGGACATATCTTGAGCTAGAAAAATCAAAATGACTTGATTCTTATGGCATTGGAAAGATGACTTAATGAGGCACATTTCATATGTTTTGAAAAATTCAAATTTCAAATGGAAGGCCGACATAATTGACATGCAATTCGGTGGACTGACACAAGAAGAAAATCAACTCACATGAGCACCGAATGGTGTTTTGGCCATATCTTAAGATAGAGATATCCAATTTCTTTGATTCTTAATGTTTTGGAAAGCTTATTCAAATATGAAGATCTTTTATTTTTGAAGAAATTCAAATTTCAAATGGAAGGCTGACAGAATATCATTCAAGTCAGTGGACTGACACATGGAAGAAAAATCAAGTCACTTGAGCACCGAATGGTGTTTTGGCCATATCTTGAGCTACAGATATCCAAATGACTTGGTTCTTGATGCGTTGGAAAGCTTATTCAAATGTGCAGATCTTTTATGTTTTACAGATTTTCAAATTTCAAACGGAACATTGACAAAAATGGCAGACAAGATTACGGTTTTTATGGTGGGCAGAAAATTTGGAGATGGTGTCTTCACTTGATTAAGTTCATCTCATTTGCCTATAAAAGGAGCCATTCTCCCATGCATTCAACAGTGCAAGAGAAGCATTTTATCAAGCAAAAAAGCAAGAGAAATATCAAGTCTAGAGAGCTTTTATATTCTTTATCTACTCTTTGAAGAGAGTTATACTTTTGTTGTAAAAATTATCTTTGTTCTTGTATTGTGGTGAGAGTGAGATATTCTTGTAAAGGATAATAGTTATCCTTGAGAGAACTCTTGTTGTGTGTTATCAAGAGTTGAAGAAAGTTTCCTTGGTGAGGTTGTTCATCAAGAAGAACTCTTGGTGTGGTGTTATCAAGGGTTGAAGGAAGTTGCCTTGGTGAGGTTGTTCATCAAGAAGAACTCTTGGTGTGGTGTTATCAAGGGTTGAAGGAAGTTGCCTTGGTGAGGTTGTTCATCAAGAAGAACTCTTGGTGTGGTGTTATCAAGGGTTGGAAGAAAAAGTCTTGGTGAGGTTGTTCATCAAGCAAGTTGTAAAGATTTCTACAACTTAGTGGAAAGCTTAGCTCGTGGAGCTAGGAGCCCGTGGACGTAGGCAAGGTTTGCCGAACCACGTAAATTGAGTTTGCACTCTCTCTATCCCTATCTCTTTACATTAACTTGCACTTGTGATTGTTCTTTATTTCTATTCTCTTGATTGCATTCTATTTTCATCTTCTTCACCTTTATTCTCAAAGAAAGAGTTAAATAATTTTGATCTTTCAAGAAAAGTTTTCTAAATCCGTATTGATAAATAAAAACCCAATTCACCCCCCCTCTTGGGTTGCCATACCTGGGTCAACAGGTTTGAGATGCCGAGTAATCTGAAACTCAAGAGATGAAAGGGTTTGAGATTACCCCTATTTGAGTGTAATTTGAAGCTCGTGGGAATCCAGATTTCAGGGTTTAAAAAACATAATAAGCCTACCAAACAAGGGATAGACTTCATATTCCCATTCTCATGGAGACAAAGCCGCGATCAAATGGCCCCTTAGAGTTTCATAAGCCATCTCATTTATACTGTTGTAGAGTTCCAGAAAGCACAACTTCATGTAGTCCGGAAGTTTATTCATAGAATTGATATCCCATCCGAAAATAGCATACTGAGATTACAGATTTTGGAATAAACTGTAAATCATAAATAACCATAAAATACTTGACATTTTTTTGCACAATACAACCTTTCAACAGCATCTGTGAAAAGCTCCAACTCTTCCGAAGTAACCATATACATCACAGATGTCATCGATGATGGTTATAAATTTTACCACCTTTGTTATTCCTTTACGACTAGATTGTGGCTCAGGAATCATTCCTACCGCCCAAAAATAACTTCCCATCAACCTATCCTTGGCAAACTTCAAATTGTTTGCTAGATCAATTTCTTTCCAGCACCTGATTAACAAATTGAGGAGAAACTAATTAGTCACTTAATTAAATTGTCATATATAATTATTACTAAGGACTAAATTTATGCTCATAAGTTCGAAAAAAATGAAAAGTATATTAGTTGTGCTTAGTTTACCTTGACATATCTTTGAGATCACTTTGATATAATGATTGGACCCAATTGAAATCCAACTTGGCGAGTTCGAGTAGCAAGTAATTTTTGTCTTTTCTTTTGCTATATGTTATTATATATCACAGCGCTTCCAGCCTTGAAGTTCTACGATGCAAAGGAATCTCCAATGCATGACTGCGAAGTTCTGCTATTGCGGTGTCTAACTGTCTCTCAAGTTCTTTGAGATGTGTTTTTGAAAATGTTTGGGCGTCCTTTAAGAGGTCTTCTCCTTCAGAGGCAAGATATGAAGCCTCGTACAAACTTAGGATTCCTTCCACATCCATGTGAAGGCCATTCATGAAATTGTCTCGCCCGTCCATAAAAGTCATAAATACATCTGCAGTTTACAAAAATGGATCGATGTTACAAATATATTGTAATTATTTACATAAATATATAAAAACGATATTATTCCTTAATTTGCAGAATTAAATTCAATTATACAGGAAAAATTAAAATTAACTATGAAAGTAGAAAATCAGCAGGGAATGATATAAAAAGCTTGTCAAAAAAATTAATCATCAATATATCATACACCAAAATCATAATTAATGTGCGACAATGAAATAATCTTGAAAATAAGAAGTAAAGGGGATGTGAGTGCAACCTTGAGAGATCTCAAATCCATGTTGTCTGAGGAGGCTGAATTTGAGAGCTGTGGCATGGAGTTTCTTTTCTGCTTTGGCATCGTATCCTTCTTCGCCAGAGATAATTTTATCAAGAGCTCTCTTTAAGTCCTTTTCAAAACGGTATCCGAAACCTAGCCGCTGAATGTCATCAATCAGTTCAAGGATGGTCAACAACTCCGCATTTTCATTGTCTATCATAACCCTCACTTCCTCCTCTAGCTTCTTTACCCTGTTCTCGTACTTTTCATCCCACAGAAATATATTTTATGTTAAATATTCATCAGATATCAGACGATCTGCAAAGTCATCAATTTATGTTTAACAAAGTATGCAGAAAATGAGATACGAGAGGTCGAGATAAGATGAGAGTAGCCAAAAGTAAATACCGGAAAAAATGAGTTGATAAACATAAAAGAAATCGTAATTAAGCGAGTAATTAGGTATAGTCACCACATAATATGTCTGTAAGGACCGCACAAAGTTGCAATTTGCAGATCGTCTTGGATATGCTGGGAAGAGGAAAATTGTGTGCTCATCACTGAACGTTTAGTTGGCTGCTGATTCATGCGAGAAAATTCGTGTGCTCTTTCTAATGATATCTGACGAGATTAATATGTATGAAACTTCGAATATATATACAGCACATTAAATTTATTTTTAAACTCTAAATGATGGTTACATTTAGAAAAGATCTCGAAAGTGTTTAGAGAAGACATAATGCATATGGATATGGCTCTCCCCCAACGATTTTGAAAAGAATAATAATACTCGTCAAATTTTATAAATGTACAAAAAATTCATCTCAAATAATTTAATAAACCCATCGTTTTGATGAATAATATGAGATAAATATTTGGAGTAGTATTGCTTTTCTAAAATAAATAAATAATTTACTAACACAATTTGCTCTCGAAAAATTAATTTCTAAACTATTAAAACTTCAATATTTATGGTATAAAAACTGTGTTTCGGAAATAGTGAACTAAAAAAAAAATCTGAAAGAGCGGTGTTTGGTAAACTTTAGACTATGAGACTAACTTGAGAGACCCCTCTATATATGCAGTTAGTGAAACATATATAGATAAATATTTAAGATAAATTAAATATTAATAAAATAATTCATGTATGAAAAATACTACAAATATGGATCATAATTGATGTTTAGCGAAATGAACAGTTATTAATTAAGATTCTAAAGAGAGAGAAAATAGCTAGGCAATTACCCAAGTCAAAGCACTTTCGGCTGTACCATCAATTTAAAATAATCAACATTGACAGATTTGTACGGTAGTCTATATATCACCTATAAAAGAGGTTATTATCGACCAAAAATGTGGCACCAGGGAAGGCAACGTCAGCGTGGAGGTGCGGAATGGAAAAAAACCTCCCCGTCCTCGAGATTTTTCAGGTGCTAGTCTGAGACACCCACGCACGGCAAAATACCCCATTTTCCCCAAATTTCCCCGCTTTTTTATTTTTCTTTCAAAACAATGTGTAAGATCTGATTATCTGGTATTATCTGTGTGAGTTAAATGATGGAAGAGTTTGGTTTGGATGGTTTGTGAGTTAAGTGATAGAAGAGTTTCGTTTGGATGGTTTGTGGCGGGCACTTATGTCAAATTGACTCGTGTTCGTCTCTCCTCGTGTGTTTTAAAATTTTTCAAAATATAAAGGCTTAAAAATCGATCAGTCAACTCTAAAGTAAAATGTCTGGCTTAAACTATATATGGACTTGTTAGACTAACATAAAACAAAAAATTTAAACGAGCTTTATAAAATATACGGGTGTGGCATGGGTTTTATTCAGAAATACCAGCCCTGCACCGTGCCCAGACTGTTGTTCTCTTAGTAGGCCCAATAAGAGGGCCCAAAGCCTGCAAATTCGGGGTTTTTCCAGTCTGATAATGCAGGGAAATATGGGCCCCCGGCCCATCCGGTGATTTTGGTTATTCCTATCTAGCATATAGAAATCCAATCCAAGGACGCAATATCCATCATCTTTTATGGTCAACTACTGCCTTGTGTATCGATGAGCATTTACAAGGTTGAACAAAATCCATGATCGTCAATCAATTTGATACCATTAGGTTTTTCGAGTATGCATTCGATGTCGATGACCACCATAATATTTTTCAGATTATTAATAAGAATTAGTTAACCAAATAATTAAACATTTTTTTTCCCCTTTACAAATCTTTGTAGAAAGGCCAAAAGATCTTTTCTATGTAGACATTTGTAAATACATCTTGAAAGACAAGATCACTTACAGCCTCAGAACCCGTCAAGGATTGCAAAAGCTCATAATTCGCAATGCTTGGCTGAGAATTTGCTTCGCGTCGGTTAACTGTAGTTAAATAGGCATTTTGAGTACTGACCGACCAGCAGACCTTGAAGCTCATGCTCATGGCACTGCCATGACGAGGTCTGTTGGTGCCATATCTACCTGGTTTATGTACACCAAGGAGCACGGATGCTGTAAACACATAAGCTTGGTTACCATTGTTGCATACTAATGCAACTATAGCTTCTGCCAGTAAAATTTGCATTTGTACGGATCGATACTGATTGATGGTGATGACTGATGAAATGTCACTAGATTTTTTCCTGCTTTTATTTGAAAGCATTTTGATTTAACACGTGTGTTGAATCTGGGCTACAATTTTTATGTGCACCTTGTTAAACGCTAAAATTGGAAATTTTATTGCAGCAATGAAATATCTACATTTGTGGTGGAGGTCATGGTGGTGGGTGGAGTTCCGGAAGTTTCAGTTGTACTGGACATTCTCAGCCAGAGAAGGAATGGACCGGAGATAACGTTGTTTGAAAGCTGAGTTTACGGTTTGGTTACGCCTCTGCCTTTCTCACCTCTATCAACCAAATTTTATTGTAATTATTCATCGTCATGTTATAATTGTTGTAATGTTACGTTCAAGGGGTATGGCTACGGTATCATATATATGATGTATCAATACGTAAAAAAATTATAAATAAATATATAAATATTATTAATAAATATATAAAAATTATAAATAAATTAGTAAAAATTATATTTATAATTTTTATATATTTATTTATAATTTTTATATATTCATTGATAAAATATTTACACACTGATTTATAATTTTTATATAATTTTAAAAAATTAATATATCATTATATTATATATCAAATGTACCGTAACTAAACCCTTCGATTAATCAAGTGAAGTGTTTGAAGTGTTTGTTAGTGACATATACAGTAATGTTATCGTTGGTTAGATATTTTGTTCACATTCCCAATGCAACGTACGATTTATAGGAATCTATGCATCTCCTAATACCTAATGATTTGAAGCTAGGATCTAAATCAAGGTAAATAATTATTAGGATGCCATAAAATTCTATTAACTAAACTCGATGCTTCGTATCACTTGAAGATTTTTTTTTTATTAGTTTAATTTAAAGTTGTAACAAGTTATGCTTTAGCTTTAGAGTTATAATTCCTCTGGCAGCAAAGTGATCACAAGGTAATGATCAAAAAAGAAAACGAAAGAAAAAAGTGATCAATGACTGATATATCAGTGGAACCAAACCCTATAAGGATAGAGCCCCATAATTTTTTAACCCGATTAAACGTGAACACAGAACTAAAAAAAAAAGAGATAGAGATGAAGATAACAATTTAACCCGTTTGGGCAGGAATGGAGAGCTAAAACTAAAGAATAAGATAGGGATGAAAATAACAATTTTACCTGAAATTAAATAAGAATTATGCTCCAAACCCAACCCGACCCCCTCCCCGAAATTAAAATAAAATAAAAAATATATATATTAAATAATCTAATACTTAGATCCTTGTTATCTCCCCTCTTATAAAACTTAATGTCTCACCTCCTTTAATAAAACCCACCATCTTTGTTTACCTAAAAATTTATTTTAAAAATATTGATTACCTAAAAATTTATTAATATTTATTTATAAATACACTGCTTAATGTTTATAGTTGTAATTTAAAATATGTTTTATTTCAAAGTATAAATTTTAAAAGTAAAAATTTTAAATTTTTAACAAGTAAATATAATTGAGAATGAAGATGCATTTTGATTTTGGAAATTCTCCATCCCCATCCCCATCCCCGATTTAAAAAATTAAGCATTAATTGGGGATGGAAATTGATGTTTTAATTGGGGTCGGTTCCACCTCCACGTACCATTCAGCCAAGAAAGAACGGAAGATATTCCTCAACGCTGCCAAACATCACTTAAAATGGAATGACAACAATGGACCGTGAAAAGATCTTTTGCTTCAAAATTACGTATAATCGCAGGAGCTTCTAGATAAAATCTTCTATCACTATTTCATAATTTCATATTTAATTATCCTGAGAAAACTATCCCCTATGTTCTGTTCATTGACTTCAAAGAATCATTAACATTACTTGTTGAAAATAATTACAGCAACCAGCAATTTGAGAAACCAGTTGATAAAAATTCATCTATTAACTAAAAATTTTCTTTTTTTAGCCCAGAAGAAATATATATGTATAAAGCGACCCAAAAGGGGAGAAAATTTTCCATTGCCCAACCAAAATTTTTAGAGTTAGCAGTGAGGGAAGAAATGCAAAATGTTCGAAAGCAAAATATGAAATAATGATTAAAAAAAGGGGGCTTTATACCACTCCCTAAGCACCCTTATCAGCCTTGGCAGCAGTGGCGGCAGCTTGTCCTCTGAGACGACCAGTCCTCCTGGCTGCAATGAGACCAACCTTTTGGCCAGGAGGAGCATCCCTGCGAACAGTACTAGCATGCCCAATATGCTGGTGGTTACCACCACCATGAGGATGCTCTACAGGGTTCATGGCAACACCACGAACCTTGGGCCAGCAGTTCCTCTTCACTCTAAACTTATGATATGCATTTCCTGCCTTCAGCAATGGCTTCTCGGTTCTACCTCCACCTGCAACCTGACCAACCATGGCACGGCACCCACTTGGCACAATCTTCTTGGCCCCAGATGGAAGCTTAATCCTGGATAAGACAACATTGGAAGCAACAATTAACAGCACAAATTATGAAGAAGAAACAAAATCAGAAACTGAGGGGGAGTAGATCCATTGGTGGGAATAAGACATCGGGCTAAAGTAGAAGAATGAACTGCAACATCTAATGTTTTAACTGAATGCATTCATGATAATGTCTAGCTATGGAGACCAGAAAATAAGACCTCTGCCTCATTCTAACCTGCACAGATTACATAAATACTAAAACTAATGAGGAAGACGGCTTCAAAGATCAATAAACATCACATCTACGATCACATAGCTATTTTGATAATTATATAAGAAACTATTTCAAAGAAAAGAGCCAATCATGGAAAAATTATTAAAAAAAAAAAAAAGAGATACCCGTTCGACTCAAAAGATTCGCAGAAATGTAAAAATAGATCATTTATGAAATTATGAGGAAAAGCAATACTTTTTCAGTGAGATTTAAACTAAGAGCTACTTCCAAACATTTCTAATGAGAGATGATATAAGGGTTGTTTACCACTAAGCTGAACCTTTAGGTTAACAATTACCAATCCTCAAGAATAGGACCCCATGGCAAACGAGGAAATTTCTAATAAATAATATAATATCCTCATCCAACAAGATTAAGCCACATCATATGAATTGGTTATATGCATAGAATTCTTCTTAAAAGAATAATAAAAAAAATTCTAAACAAAATGTCAAAATGCAGAAAATGCATAACAATATTCTGCATTGACATAAATGAATTTCTATTTACTATCCATGTAATGAAGCTTCAATTCCTCCAAATACTCGACAATCCCAAAAGCTAGTTTAAAACAAATTTGTGAAGGGTTTTCAGATAAAATATCAAAATCCAAATGTATATAAAATTAAAAAATAAATAAATTATGAAAAAGACCTACCTGGTGGTGCCATTATCAGGATTGTGACTAATCACAACAGTGTAATCTCCTGAACATCTGGCGAAAACACCACGATCACCCACATGATGCTCCACGTTACACACTACTGCGCCTTCAGGGATAGAACCCAACGGCAGCACGTTTCCCACCACCAGATTCGCCTTCTTTCCGCAGTACACGAACTGCCCTGTGTACATCCCTTCCGCCGCCACGAACAGCTCCTTCTGATGCTGGTAACGAAACGGGTGTCGGAACGTCACCCGAGCTAAAGGCGCGCCTCGACCGGGATCGTGGATGATCTCCGTCACCACGCCCTTCAAGTAGCCGTTCCGTTCCCCGAAGTCGAGAGAACGGAACCGAGCCGGACCCTTTCTGTGGTGAGTGTGGGACTTGAAGACGGAGCCTGCTCCTTTTCTCTGCGCTCGGATAACTCGACCCATTGAGTCAAATCGGTAAGTCAACGCTTTTAGGGTTACCAAGGAGCGGCAGCGGCTGGGAGCGTGAACGAGTAGTCCTTGGAGGAGCTTGATATCCAGAGAGGGTTCTGGGTTTTAATTAATTTACAGTATTGCCCTTCTTCACCCTAGGGTTTATCGTTTTTGCCACTTGGGTGGCACCGTTACAATCGTGATCTAGCGGATGCGATAATCGGATTTAAAAAAATTGTTTAAAATATTCTCTCTAAATATGTCCGAATAATGTTAGATAGATAAGGGATTATGTTTAAAAGATATCATTTTAGCCCTAATTTGAATTTTTTTGGTGCAAGAACAGAATTTTTCTTTATTTAGGATGAGATTATCTGCACCTTTTCTAAGGACGTTGACGGTATTAATACAATTGAAAAATAGGTAGAGGACACTTTTGAAAATTTGAATTATACAAAAAAGGACTTCAAATGAAAGTCAGACTCCGAAGCCCGCACGCCTAAATTGACCACTCTTAACCAGATGAGTGACTTGTGTTGCAGCCTGCCAAGTTGCTTGCTAGAGTTGACCCAATTACATAAGACTTGGCCTAATCTAAGCCCACCTTCCGAAAGCTCTAGCTAGTTGACATTGCTAGTTGGCATCCATCGTACATATTTTCTAGATGGTCCACCTAGCCGTTGTAATATAGCCGTTAGGAAACTAGCCGTTAGAAAACTAGCCATTATATAGCCGTTAGAAACTAGCCGTTAACTAGTCGTTATGGAGGAGGTGACTCACTATAAAAACCCCTCCAAGACTCATTTGTAAGATATCCAAGCTAATCTAAGCAAATCCACATATTCATTGAATTCAAGCATTGTAAAGCTTTCAATCGTAATACAAAGCATTCTTTGAGTAAGCAATACTTGCCTTCATTCTTCCTACTCTTCTCTTTGTTGCCTTCAAGTTCTTAAGCTCAACGGTCCACAAGCTTCTTCCTTAAGTGAAGCAAGCTATCCGCAAGGCTTACTTAGCAACTTCGGATTCAAGTTGCCTTAGTGCCGCACGAGCAAGCTGCGCTAAACTCCAAGCTCGTGACAGTTGGTATCAGAGCACGGTTCGAGCACAAAGAACAAATGGCATCCGACATGGAGATGAACATCGAGGAGCAAGTCTGTGGACGAGAGGAACAATCTCTTCCACAACCACGCCCATAAGGAAAGCGTGGTAAGTCTAAAGCTCCACTCGTGGAAGTCTTGGAGCCTCGTGTTGCAAGCCTAGAACAAACTATCTCGGGGATGGATAATGCGATCGAGGGCCTCACCGAACGTCTCAAAGGCCTAGAGACGGAATACGGAGAGATCACCCAAGCCACAAAGTCCAACATCAACGAGTTTAGCAAGGCTTACGAGAAGGAGCTTCGTAATATTACACGAGAGCTCACAAGCTTGCGGAGCTTTGTGGAGCATGAGTTGCGAGGACTCTATGCCGAAGTAGAGGAAACTCGCACGGAATGGGAGAAGCACCAATGCGAGCGCGCTAGCCCATCCTATACAAGCGCTAACGCGTTGATAAATATGCAAGTGCCTACTCCCGCCACGTACAATGGCACCCGCAACGCAACGGAAGTAGAAAACTTTCTCTTTGGCTTGGAGCAATACTTCGAAGCTAAATGTGCCTACGATGATGCTTCGAGGATCGGTCGGTGTTGCGCCTACGTTTCTACGTGATGCAGCCCAACTTTGGTGGTGTCGAAAGCATGACGACGTAGGCAAAGACATCATTTCCCTCCGCACATGGGAGGATTTCAAGAGAGAACTCCGAAAGCACTTCTCTCCAAGCAATGCCGAGAAGGAGGCAAGAGGTCGTCTCCGCCGATTGAAGCAAAGCGGCACAATTTGTGAGTACATTAAAGACTTCACTACTATAATCCTTGAAATTGAGGACATGTCCGAGAAGGACTCTCTCTTCTATTTCCTTGACGGTCTCAAAGATTGGGCAAGAATCGAGCTAGAGAGGCGCGGTGTGCAAAATCTCGATGATGCTATAGCCGTGGCCGAATCTCTTGTGGATTACTCTTCCCAATTTAAAGAGAGGAAGCCCAACCACGAGAAAGATGGAGAAGAACAGTATCATCCTCGCAAGGAAGGTGGTGAACGCAAAGCATTCAGAGGGGACAAATGAAACACACCTAATAGAGGTAAGTTTGATACCCCTAAACCTAAGAGCCCTTGCTTCATCTGTGATGGTCCTCATTGGGTACGTGATTGCCCAAAAAGAAAGGCCTTCAATGCCCTTATCGCTCAAGATGGGGATGTTCATAATGAGGAGCCACAAGCAGAAATGGGTTCCCTTCATATCATTGGTGCACTCAAGAAAACCACGCCTGCCAAGAAAGGTTTAATGTATGTGGTGCCACCATTAACGGCAAAGATGTGCGTGCAATGCTCGACACGGGAGCCACGCACAATTTCATTTCTGAAGAAGAGGCCAAACGGTTAGGTCTCAAATACACCAAAGGAGGTGGCGCCATCAAAGCCATAAATTCAGCTGCCAAGGCAATTGTGGGGGTGTCTAAAGCCACATCCGTCCAACTTGGCACGTGGAATGGTAAGCTTGATTTCTTCATTGTTCTTATGGATGATTTTCAAGTAGTGCTCGGTATGGAATTCTTCGATCAAGTCCATGCCTTTCCCATACCATCTTCTAACTCCCTTAGCATCCTCGATGGGGGTCATTCATGCATGGTCGGTGTAGAACGTGTAGCTAAGGTCGAGAAGAAGATAATGTCGGCACTACAATTCAAACAAGGGATCAAGGAAGAGCCGAACCTCCTTACTCCCGTTCGGGAGCTCAACGATGGGAAGAACCTCGTTGTCACTAAGAGCCCACAAATTCTGCCCATCCTTGACGAAAATAAGGATGTTGTGGCTCAAAGAATGGCGCAGAGACAATCGCCAAGACAGGGGGTTTATCAAAACAAGTTAAAATTTGACACCGAACCTCCATCTATGGTGTCTCACGGAATGATGCCTCCCAAGACCGCGAAGGCAACCCAGAGGTCACGCAAGCGCGGAAAAGGGAAGCGTCGACATAAGATCTCTCGCCCACAACCGATGATACATCCTCAAGGGCGCAACAGGGACGTTGCGAAATCAGGTGGGGGAGAATGTTGCAGTCCGCCAAGTTGCTTGCTAGAGTTGACCCAATTACACAAGGCTTGGCCTAATCCAAGCCCACCTTCCGAAAGCTCTAGCTAGTTGGCATCCATCGTACATATCTTCTAGATGGTCCACCTAGCCGTTGTAATATAGCCATTGGGAACTAGCCGTTATATAGCCATTAGGAAACTAGCCGTTATATAGCGGTTAGAAACTAGCCGTTATGGAGGAGGTGACTCACTATAAAATCCCCTCAAAGGCTCATTTGTAAGATATCCAAGCTAATCTAAGCAAATCCACATATTCATTGAATTCAAGCATTGTAAAGCTTTCAATCGTAATACAAAGCATTCTTTGAGTAAGCAATATTTGCCTTCATTCTTCCTACTCTTCTCTTTGTTGCCTTCAAGTTCTTAAGCTCAACGGTCCACAAGCTTCTTCCTTAAGTGAAGCAAGCTATCCGCAAGGCTTACTTAGCAGCTTCGGGTTCAAGTTGCCTAAGTACCGCACGAGCAAGCTGTGCTAAACTCCAAGCTCGTGACACTTGGGCTGCCTTCGTTGCCGTGCACATGCGGGTTTGCTTCAGGCTGTAATTGGTTTCGTGTTCCATGCACATTTTGGTGTTTTCATTTTTGCTTTGTAATCCCGTACAGATATAAGTTGTAACAGTCATTTAAGATATCTATTTTATTTTGATAATGAAAAAAAAAAGTGAATGAGGTATAGACTCAACAATACATTATTTTCAGATAAACAATAAAAAGTTGTTTTCTTCATTTATTTTTATTCCTATTTTTTAAATATCCTTCATTAAAAACTTCTAACTAAAACCATTCTTTATTATTCATTCTCATCAAAAAACACATAAACAAATTTTTTATTTTCATTTTGATATAAAAATTTCTAAAAAAGAAAAAAAATTATAAACATACGTAACTTTAGTATACCGTAGCTAGCCATACTTGAAAGTTCAATTATAATGCAAATATTTTATTTAAAAGTTTTATATATAAATGGATATATATGATAATTTATAAATAAATAAGTCAAAAGAAAAATAAATTTGAGCAAATAATTAATATTTTGTTCAAAGTTTTATTAATGATTTGAGAACTATTAGTTGAATCTATGCCTGTAGATCATGAGAAATACTTATAAGCACATGACGCACTGCCTCATTTTACTTATAAATTAGATAAAGCCGCCGTCTGTATCTGTATTTCTCGTAGATCATATAAAGCCGCCACCCACGTATTATAAATTATTTTACTAATAGTATTATGAATTAGATATGTATTTCTTAAAAGAGTTCTAAGATCGTAAATAATGGAGAATGTTAACTTGTCGTTTTGCTGCAGTTGCCCAAGCTTGTAATTGGTTTGGCCTTGTATAAGTACAGTACATCTGCGACCCTTCACGCTCAGTATTGCTCTAAACAAAAGCTAAGCTAGTAGTAGTAACAACGAAAATGGTAGGAACTAGTTTTGTTTCTGTATGTTCAAGCCCACGAGTCTGGTCATCCAGGGCATCTTCGCAGCACATAAATCTACCTTTACATGATGCTAGTAATTTATCGTCATGCCTGTCCCAGTTATCGCATAGCCTAAAAATCTTTCCTCATCAGAAAGTATCATCTCTCTACACTCTCTCAGTACTCTTCCTCAGCCTGATCTATATTTGCATATATATGGAGTCGTTTCATAATTGCCTGTAGTGTATTTGGATGTAAGTGTGCTTTTTATTTTTTTGTTAATTTGCGCTTCTTCTATTGTGTTGGATTATGTTGCTGTTAGGTGACAACTAGTCAAGGTGATCATTGCACCAAAACCTTGGAGGAACTGCAAAAGAGAACAAGACTGGCCCTGCGTAAAAGTTTCCACAATCCAGCAGCTGCAATGAAGATGATCGACTCCATTCAACGGCTGGGAATAGAGTACTACTTTGAAGAAGAGATTAATGCACAATTAGAAAGGTTTTGTGAATGGAATGGCGCCGGTGAAGGTGAAGATCTCTTTGTCAGTGCACTTCGTTTTAGGCTGCTGAGGCATAATGGGTGGCCGGCCACCACTGGTAAATAAAACAAAAAAGTTTTGCCTTTTATATCCATCTCATTAATTTTAAGAGCTTATTCCGTATAGTCGAATCGCAATATATTTTCGGTTAATGACATTATTGAACGATTCAGACCCGTGACTCATCAGAGCCAACGTAGTTTCTTTATTTTCTTTTCTTGTGGTTCAATTTTGATGTCGAAGTTTTTCCCATAAAGGAAAAAAAAAAAAAAATTGGTACTATTGGTTTTGGTCACTCAATTATGAATTCTCTTTTATTTTTCAAGGTTTGCACTGCATAACTAAAACTTTAATATTTAGAGGTTCGTAAAAGTAACATGCTTTAATTTTTCTACGTATAATTACTTAGTTTTAAGAACGTTAATATTAATTAGTTTCTAGTAGAATAATGATTAAAACTGAGTTAATAATTCAAGTCAGTAGAATATCAATATATATATATATATATTCGTTTTACAGAATGCCTGATCTCATGACAGACGAAAAAGTTTTGATTTTTGAATCTTTTGAGCATTAAGACTTGACTAGGAATTTGATCACTGAAGTTGATTTCCTGCTCAAAGCTCATCTCTTTCTTTCGTATTCTTTTTAGAAGTTACTATCATCGGTCGTCTCCCCCTGCCGGCCTCTGATATATACAGTAGCTGTTTATCAAGTTTCGATAACAGCTTGACTTCAATCCTTCTGTATTTTGACTCTCGTGATCATGACAGTAAATTCCCAAAACGGAGGAAAATTCGTGAATTAACGAGATTTCTCCATGTTAGAACTCGTATGTAAGAAAATCGATTAGTAGTCGTTGTCGTTGCCTCTATGTTCTGTTCAAAATGGTCGGTTCAAGTGCACGCATGTTACGTACAGCCGAGTGATATTGGACCAATTAAGTTCAACTTGCTTGATATTTCCTCCTGGGGTAAATGTAAAGAAAGTTGGAGTTTATAAGGTCCAAGTTTGACCGACCTGAGCGGGCTTTGCCACGATCTGGCTAGTTAAATTGAAATAGAGTTGGCAAAATTTCTTAAGGGATGATTCTATGGCCTATGAGCATCGTCTATGTCGGTTTGACATGAAGATGGAGTGTGATATTTTGCGAATGAATCGGGGATGAGATCGAAGTTCTACGCTATACGTCGGTTTGTACGCGGGCGCTGGGTGGGTGCTGGCTGTATGTTAAATTTTTGATTGATTTCATATTTTGTGATATTTATGGTACGACGTCTGAGCTTTAAGGTCATAATGGATGACTTTCAAACTAGCAAAAAGCGCCTTCTAGGTGGGTTTGGGCGAGGCAGAGGCTTAATGAAATTGCGACTCCTGTGTGTAATCAAAGTGGATAATATCTTAACAGTCATCAAATAACTAAATATGGTAGATTAGCATTTTGTTTATTATAGCTACTAGATTGTGCCTAATCTCCATGTCGTGTGTCATTTTGTAATTTAAAGTCTTAGACGAACTGCTTCTTAGCTAATCGCTAATCTCTTGTTGTTTATCAGAAATTCTCAAGAATTTTATTAACAAGGACGGGAAATTGAAGGAATCCATTTCCAAAGACGCGCGGGGTATGCTTAGTTTGTATGAGGCATCTTACTTAGGCTCACAAGGTGAAGATATGCTATTGCAAGCTATCGAATACACGAGAACTCATCTCACAGAGGCAATGCCGTTCATGGATTCTCAATCCAGTTGGAGTGTTGCCAAAGCATTGGAACATCCAAGGCACCTAAGGATGGCAAGATTGGAAGCTAGAAACTACATTGATGAATATAGCAGGGAATTGAACCATAGCCTGCCTCTTCTGGAGTTAGCAAAATTAGAGTTCAACATGGTTCAGTCACTACACCAAAGAGAGTTGGCTGAATTGCACAGGTGAGATCTCAAATTCAATTACATTAATTATGTGAGAGTTGATGTGTCCTGTAACAACTTCTAAAATACTCTGGTGAACCTTGTATTACATTCTTTTCAGGTGGTGGAAAGAGTTAGGTCTTTTTGATAAACTTGGTTTTGGTAGAGATAGACCATTAGAATGCTTCCTATGGAGTGTTGGTGTATTTCCAGAACCGCACTATTCCAATTGCCGTATTGAACTCGCCAAAACAGTTGCTGTCTTAATGGTTATTGATGATATATTTGACACTTATGGTACTTTAAGTGACCTCATTCTCTTCACCAATGCAATCCAAAGGTATGAAATGATATTTTCTGTTTTACAGTATTTCTGATTTGATCATTTTCAGCCACTTCCATTATTAAGTTAATTTACAATTCGTAATAATGCAGATGGGATCTTGGTGCAATGGAGCAGATTCCAGAATATATGAAGATATGTTACATGGCATTGTATAACACTACCAATGAAATTTCCTACAGGGTTCTCAAAGAACATGGATGGAACATCGTCCCACACTTAAAACGAACGGTATATCAACGAATTTTCGGATGAATTATAAGAGAATAATAACATGCCCGAAAATTAAACTAAGAGGTGATCTGTTTTAATTTGTTGCAGTGGATAGACCTATTTGAAGCTCATCTAGCTGAAGCTAAATGGTACAATTGTGGATATGTGCCCACCTCAGAGGAATATTTAGCTAATGGGGTCACCACTGGAGGCACCTATATGGCATTGGTGCATGCTTTCTTTCTAATGGGACAAGGCGTTACTGAAGAAACTGTGGCAATGATGAAGCCATATCCTAATCTCTTCTCCTGCTCGGGAAAAATTCTCAGGCTCTGGGATGATTTAGGAACAGCCAGAGTATGTAACTAATAACGATACTTTTTGTACATTCGAAAAAAAGTAGTGTTTGTTTAAGATTATTCTACAACATTATCCTTTTTTCTTGTTATTAGGAGGAGCAAGAGAGAGGAGATGTAGCATCCAGTATAGAATGCTACATGAGAGAGAAGAAATTTTCCTGTGAAGAAGAAGCGAGGCAACACATACGGCAGCTGATCCGCAGCTTATGGGTAGAGCTCAATGGTGAGTTGAAGGCTCCATCCTTGCCTTCATCCATCACCAAGGCTTCCTTGAACCTTGCAAGAACTTCCCAAGTGGTGTATCAGCACGGGGATGACATTAAGGCTTCCAGTGTCAGTGATTATGTTCAAACATTGTTCTTCAATCCCCTTACCGTGGAGTAGTTAACGTTGAGCTGATTCAATTCTTGATTTACAATTTATGGTCGACTGTACAAAAATTCAGATACAATTTGATTTCTCTACCCTGTAGCTTTCGGAAATAACTTCACTAGATATCTCTAATTTAACTTATCAAATGTTTGGATATTTAAGTTTCTTTCCTACTTGGAATGCTTTAAAGTTTATGCTATTAAGTTGCAACTTTTCTATCTAGCCTCTAATTTGTGATTGTTGAGTCACGATAACTTTGATACTATGTTAAGTTATCACTTCTTTAAAAGCTTAAACTTTTAGATGTGGACTTAACTTGAGCATATATTTTATAATATATATCTTCTAAATTCTATCTCCACTTAACCTTTAACATTTCATTTAAACAAAAGAAACACATAACCAAGAGAAAACTGGGATTTAAATCCAATGAGGGCTGAAATACTGTATATAACAAAATTATATTAATATATCAAAATTTTCTTTTTAAAAATTTATGAATCTTGACCATTAAATCAAATAACTATTTTAAATTAGTTAATAATAGAATTTTTTTTATTTTTTTACACACTAAAAGAAAGAAAAAGTAAGAACATAAGATTTTAAGTTTAAATCCACGGAGATCTAATGGGAACTTCTTAAATATATGTACTCGACCTGTTTTGGAGAAGTCATTGCTCTTGCAGATTTAAGAGGCGGAGACCCATTATCAAAAAGGGTAGTCTCATCTTGTGCTTTAAGGGCACATGTTATATTCCTGAAGACGATATAGATTCATTAGAAATTTGTACATATAATACTTCGAATACAATTTTTCATAGAATTTATAATTTTTAAGAGAATTTACACAATCTTCAGGAGAATTCATATAATTTGTTAGAGTTTAATATATGACTTTAGGTACACGTAGGACTACCCATCAAAACAGTACCTTATGCCATACGAATTTTGGAAAAGCCATCACTTGTGGTAGGAAAGCCACTTGAATTCCCGGCAATGGGAGGGCCTCCGCAGCCCATAACGTGCGTTAGCAGCCCATATGTGGCTCTGCGGCTGCCGAACTGCAAGAAGATTCCTCTATATATAGTAAGTCATCTCATTTAGCACAATCTAGACAATCTATACCCCTTCTGTCAGCTTCTCCAACAAATGGTCAAAAGGGAAGACATTCAGTCATACGCCATAAGTCATTCACCACCGATTTGATTTGATATCAAGGCAAGCAACTCAAAAAATTCAGCTCTAAATATATATATATATATATATTAAGATGAGTGACAATATTATAAAATTTTATTTAAATCCTTGATCAAAATTTCCTGCTACATTATTACATTACGATGAGAAAACCTCCAAGTGGCCGTTGGCATATATATTTTCGGAACATGTAAAATATAATATAATATTAATCTGCACTTTAAAATTATTTCTTTTGAACGAAATTGAATAAGCAATGGTCCCATGTAGTGCAGATGCATCGATGGAGTTGATCTTGAGCGTATGAACTAACAAATATGTTCAAAAAATGTGACCAACTACGAGTTTGATCTTAAACTGGTCCTACTTGGCCCTCTCAAGATGGTAATGAGCAAAGAATAGACCAAACACAAACAGCCGAAGCATCAACACAATGCCCAGCAAACAACAAGGGCAATAGGCAGAGCAGCTTAATTGCTTCCTTCCACTTCCACATCCACATCCACATCCACTTCCAGAGAGTGTTTGCCAACGTTTGTGTCATGTGTGTGCGTGCTGGCTGTTATGCGCCTCTGTTGGGAGTGGGGAGAGTGTGTAGTGTACTGTGTTTGTCTACAAGTGAATGCGATCTCGTGAATGTGAGACAAGTTGAGTCTCAATTTCCACGGCATAGAAACTGGGAAACGTCACGTGTGTAAAGGGCTTCTTCCTTTCATTTTACGCCTTTTTTTAATAGCTATTATACAAAATTTCCTCACCTAATGCAGCCGTCACCACCCAACTACAATTACAAATACAATTCCAAACACATTTCATGTGTCTACTGTGCTGTGTCACTCCCTCTGCTTTACAGTAAAATATTATTATCGTTTTGTTTTGCGAAATGTGAGC
Source organism: Boswellia sacra (assembly GCA_013180625.2). Lineage (NCBI taxonomy): Eukaryota > Viridiplantae > Streptophyta > Magnoliopsida > Sapindales > Burseraceae > Boswellia > Boswellia sacra. The sequence goes on along the minus strand of SNVD02010220.1, from coordinate 26,398 downwards.
AGCCAAAGTGAAGTGAAGGGAAGTGAAGTCACGGAGTTCGAGAAGGAGATGAACTGCATCAGGTTCGAAAAGACACATTAACGTCGATGCGTGCACTCTACCGCTTAGTGTCTGTGCATGAACAGTTGCCTTCCCGTTTTGGCTTATTTTTCTGACGTACAGTGCTATTATAATTTCTTGGATTGCTTTCGATTTTCAAATCTCAATATGAGCTGGCTTTATTACCTAAGTCACAAGGTGGATACCCATTTTCCCTATTTTAAGTACTTTGCTTGGATTTCTTGATTTCAATTTACGCAACTTTAGCTTTGGTTTTACCAAAAATATGAACAAAGATCTCTTAAAAAATCATCACCAGTGTCGCTATCATCAAAGCCTATCTAATCGATTCTTCAAATTCAATGTAATAAAATATTTTTAAGGTCTTTTTAGCTTTCTTTCTTTATGTCCTTTTTGAAAGTAAATCACAAGCTCTTGCACGAAATCACCACATGGGCCCTAATTGTAGGATGAATGATGAGGGTTTAGAAATAGAAAATTGAAGGCAACGAGGCAGAAACAGCTAAGCTAACCTACTTTGCTCACTGTCCTACAAATCATGAAATAAGATGAAGGGGTAAGCTCATTAATGAGATGGGGTAATCAATTTAACGTTTTCCATTGAAGCCAAACCTATCTACCACAAGAAATACCACTTATATCAAACCCACCAAGTGCATTCAATTCATGCTTTAATGTTCAGCGGCAACTAATTCAATTTTCCTCTCAGAAATGACACTCCTTCCCGTACCACCTCATCACTATTTCAATTTTATATATCAAAAACAACTGGGATCTTCTGTATTGAGAAACTTGTATCATTTTATTAAAAAACTTTATCAAATGGTAGATTATCAATTTTTATATATTTATTTTATCTTAAAAGGATAATTCCAATTTACCTCCTGAGATTAGGTGAAAAGAAAATTTTGAAACATAAATTTGCCTCACGAGGTTACTATAGCACCGTTAGATTTACCAGAAAATATATTAAATAGTAACTTAACGCTTTACAAACCATTTAGAAAAGTATATTATAGTCTATTTTATTACTTATTAGCGTTAAATTATTATTTAATATATTTTTTATTAAATCTAATATTAGTATTAAGTTATTATTTAATATATTTTTCGTTAAATCTAACGGTTTAATACATTTTTCGTTAAATCTAATGATGCTACAGTAACCTCAGGGGGCAATCTTAGATTTCAAAAAATTGAGATCTTTAATTTTTTTTAAGCTTAACCTCAGAAGACAAATTAAAATTATCCCATCCTCAAAATCAGCAAGTGAATCGAAGGTAACTTTTAAAATGTTATACTGGGTTGATTGAGATAAATTATGAGAGTGATGGGAGAGGGGGGATGGGAGGTGCAGGTTTTGAAATTGTACTGATGAGTACAGTGGATGAGGGTCGCATGAGAGCCTTATAATTGGTCTGTCAGAAACTTTAGTAAGGTTAAAATAGAGTGGGTGAGGGAGCATCATGCTTTTCTGGATGCGGGTGCTCAAAAGCCAACAAGAAACGCATGTTTGTGTCCGTACCATTATTATATTTTGTCATTTCTTATTCTTTATCGTCATCCATGCAACACTTTACCCTTTTTTACAGTTCTAATTTACTTTCGTATTAACACGATGTTATGTTGAATTACTCCTTTAATGCTTGCAATGGAAGATCGAAGCCTAATTTTCTTGTAAAAAGTATCTATTTTGGGCATAAACTTGAATTCTAGTTTCATTGTTCTTCTCATTAGTGGAAATAATTCGTATTATATATTTGAATTTGAATACAATGTATGTTAACCATGATTTTTATTTTGTTTAATATGAAATGTAATATAAATAATCTATGCTAACAACATTGGATATTTCCCGTAAACCATAAAACTATATCAAATTTACTATCATATTCGTTGAAATGTAAAATTAAAAATATTTATGAACAATATGTAATATTATTCTTATCTCGTGTGTAAAATTTTAAATGCATAATATGTATTATTTCTCCTCATTTTTATTTGTTTCTCTTTTTTACACGGAGGGACATGATATTGATAATTTCAAAATTAACAGATTTATGATCAAAGTCACCTAATTTAAATTTAGTTACCAAAATTAGACAAATCAGGTTAGATTTTGTGTACCCATTAACTGGATTACTATGGCGATTAGGAGTCAATAGTTTGAAGAGTAATAATGATTGATAAAGAAAAATGATGGGAGATGATTAATGCCAAACTATCATCATTAAAATCTAATCATAACATAGCTTTAGTAGGTATTCAATATTGGACCACCCCTACAGTACTTGCCGTTGCCCTTGCCCCTGCCCCTTGTGTCCGTTAAAAACATCTACCAAATATCTTCTTCTCTCGGCAATTTTACGTTCTGTTCTTTTGTTTTTTGTTAATTCAAATCTTATTTTTTATTTTTTATGTTATATATTTTAAATATAATTTATATTTAATCTCAATTATATATTTTTTTAAAATTTAAAATAATTTAAAAATTAATTATATATTTTTAAATTTAATTAAAAATAAAAATACTAAATTTGGAAAAGAACAGATCTAATTATCCGTCTCTAAACAAACAAACTTCGATTGCAAATATTCTACACTACTAACATTTACCCAATAAAAAATTACTCAATAATTTGGCACACATCTCAAGAACCCTAAATTTTGATTTGGACATTGAACCCCTTTTATTTTTATTATATTTTTGTGGAATTAAATTCTGCAACTTTAAATTAATTTAATTTAACTTTAAAGAGATACGGTACTGTATAGTGCGCTTGCACTGCCCAGCTGGCGCTTTGTCAGCAAAGTAAAACAAAAAACAAAGGCGATAAAGTGATCTATTCTCCACTCTCACCCACTCTATCCCCCACCATATTTACTGTACGCACCTCCTTCACCAAGCCAACTTATGATATAATAGAACACGTGGCATATGAAGGAGGAGCGTGGAGTGATTTGGGTACACTATTCGAGTGAGGATCTTGTGGTGTTAAATAGAAATATCGAAGGGTGGAGAGGGAAAGTGGGAGCCTTTAACTCGTACTGCCAGTGACAACTGGACACATAGGTGAAACAGCTGTGATGGTCCAGATGTCATGTTGTAATTGGAGAGAATCCGTATTCCTATCCCATTCTTTTTTATAAACAGCGACATGTCGTACTAAGTGCTGCCCCACACTGCTCAGAGTGCACAGCTTTGGCCAGCTAAGTGAATGTGAATTCGATGCATAGTAACGGCTACATTTTTAATTTTTTGGCTTACTTGTAAATTTGTTGAGGTATGGAATCCTATGTGGCAGATCACGTGGCATTAATAACTGGATGACGTGGCCAATGAGATAGTGAATCACTGATTGCTATGATGCTTGTTAAAGAAGCCGATAGAATTGGCTATAAATTGCAAGTGTCTTCTGTGAACTCTGCACAGAGCATTTCAGGGCAGAAGCTTGCTTCGCTCACTTGCTTGGTCTCTCTCTCCCTCTCATTTCATACTTTCCAATGGCTAAAATGCCTTTGATTCTGGCTTTCTTTCTGGGCTCTGTTTTGGTGGGTTTGGCTAGCTCAGTAAAGTTTGATGAGCTTTACCAGCCAAGCTGGGCTCTTGATCACTTCACTTATGAAGGAGAGGTTCTCAAGCTTAAGCTTGATAACTATTCTGGTAAATAACACTTTTTTCATTTATTTATGAGACAAACAAGTTGTTCATTGATCAGCTATTATATTTACAGTTTCTTTGACAAATGTTTCAATATTAAACGATGGTGGACTGTGTGTAATTTCAGGTGCTGGGTTTGGATCAAAGAGCAAGTACATGTTTGGGAAAGTCTCCATACAAATAAAGCTAGTAGAGGGTGATTCTGCTGGAACTGTTACTGCGTTTTATGTAAGCATTAATCGTCATTTTTTTTTCAAAAGTTTTTTTTTAATTAACTTTTAACTCCATTCTTTCCTATGCTTCTTATTGACTAGAGCTGGTAACAACTCAGCTTGTATGCTTCTGGGCCTGGGAGCGGGACCCCATTCAGTAATATTAAATGTAATTGTGGGTGTTGGGTAGCTGGTTGCTAATAGAGTGGTACCAATTCTTATTAGCCTATTTATCATGGATGCAGATAACGCCAAACTTGATTTGTCTGAACATGCAAGATGTTCAAATTTGCTTGCATGATAAATAAGCTGATAAGCATTAGTACCACTTCTACTAGCAATCAGCTACCAGCTCCTGTCTTCCTCCTCGTGAACTTCATTAAGGACCATTAATTTTGCATTTACTCTGTCAGTCCCATCATGGCCCTTGAGCCAATAGTTTCATCTCAAGTTACAGTTGTCCCTTCTCCCACTGGCTGAAATTACCATCAAATATCTCGTTCTTGAATGTGGGATCAATCATATTTACTGTTGATTCCAATTCCTACAGTGACTATTGTTTCCTCTACTCGTTTGTTTCTCGATGACAACGTTATTTTATGGGTTTTATTTGCATGTTTTAACTTTTATTTTTGGTAACGCAGATGTCATCGGATGGACCAAATCACAATGAGTTTGATTTTGAGTTCCTGGGGAACACATCGGGTGAGCCATACCTGGTCCAAACCAATGTGTATGTGAATGGTGTAGGTAACAGAGAGCAGAGATTGGACCTCTGGTTCGACCCAACCAAGGATTTCCATACCTATTCCGTCCTCTGGAACCAACGCCAAGTAGTGTAAGCACGAACCACATCTCTTGTTTCTCCTGATTGCTATTCCTTTTAATATACATAGATAGATTTCAAATGATATATAAAATAAGAATATTATAATATGTTTTCAGTTTTCAAGGGTCTGAAAAGCTCTCGGAATAAAGGGTAATAGTGCTGGTGAACTATCATATGCCTGGGTCATGTGTGCCCAGTGGGTGACATTGGATTTTAATTGGTATACAAAGGTCCAAAAGAAAAAAAAACAAAGCCACATAAAAGGGTACGAATCTTTGATGACATATACATGTCGACGGGACCCAGTATGTATGTTTTTTTACACAGATACAGAAAGATGTGTAATCTATATAGACTTTCTTCATATGACTTTGGCTTATAGCAATACAATGAATATGTATTTACACCAACCCCATAAAGTAAATTAATGGTTCCTGCTGCTCTTCCTCGTTTGGTGGGCTCAGTACATTTACTCATTTCACATATTTTTCTTTTCCGTTTTCCCCTCGACCGAAAGTGGAAATTGAAATATGATGTTTAACATGCATATAAGTTTGTGCTAGGAATTTTTAAACTTTGTTGTAATTCTGTTATCTGAATTTTTCAATGTTGTTTTTGTGCAGGTTTCTAGTGGATCAGACCCCTATAAGAGTGCACACCAACTTGGAACATAAAGGAATTCCCTTTCCTAAGGACCAACCCATGGGTGTCTACAGTTCGATATGGAATGCTGATGACTGGGCCACACAGGGTGGCCGGGTCAAGACTGATTGGACCCATGCACCCTTCGTTGCCTCGTACAAGGGCTTCGAAATTGATGCATGCGAGTGCCCAGTGTCGGTGGCAGCAGTTGATAATGCTAAGAAATGCAGCAGCAGTGCTGAGAAAAGGTACTGGTGGGATGAGCCAACATTGTCCGAGCTCAGCTTGCACCAAAACCACCAGCTCCTGTGGGTTCGTGCCAATCACTTGATCTATGACTATTGCACTGATAATGCTAGGTTCCCTGTCACACCCGAGGAGTGTGTGCACCACCGCCACTAGTGATGCCGGCCTATCTGGCTAGGAAAATGTTCTTGGGTTGGTTGTTCTGTAAAAAATGGATGGAAAGATCGAAGTCAAAAACATGTACTCCATGTTGTTTTGTTCATTTTGTTTGTAGATTGTATGATAGAACGTTAGTTTAATGTGAATTTTGAATTTCTACTTGCCACTAACTAGACTAAATGGGTCCAATCTCTAAAATATATGTAAGTTAGGCTACACTTTGTTCACGTACTGCCCCCATGAGGCCACTGGGGGACTTCAGAAACCATAAAGCAAGCATTAAGCAGAAGAAAAAAGTGAACTTCTTGTGCTGTGGAGCCCGAAGCTTTTGTGATTAAGATATTTATTGGTGGAGCTTCATCTCTTGTGGATGAGGATGTCATTTGATTTGTGCTCCCCATACTCTTAGGTCTTGGTGGGGTAAATTCCTTTTAGCCAATTCGAAAAGCAGAAAGAACAAGGGGGACACTAGAGATGGAGATCGGAGAACCATTTTCGTTCACCTGCTAAATTGGGCTATATGTTGACCAATGTGGACCATGGTCCATGGTTGGCCAATAACATGAAAATCAATCAATGTAATAGTGTACAAAGTGCTAATTAAAGAGAGGGAAATGAATGAGAACCACTAAAGTTGGATTGCTTTTCGTAACTTAAAAGAACTATTTTATAATTTTTTGTTGTTAGATTTTCTGAAAGTATTGCTGTCTGTGGTTTAAAAATCTTTGCTATATTATTTTATAATACTGAAGGTTCCAAATAAATTTTATCAATATTAGGAGAGAGATATAAGATTTTCTGATTTTTTTTTCGTTATTTCAAAAAAAATCTTTTATGCTTCTACTTTCAAGGTTATCATGAAATTAAAGAGGCAAATGTTAGATAATCTTCTTAAAATATTTTTCACTCACTTGAAACTTGAAAGTTGTTTCAATAAAGTGAAAGGGCATTTTCAAAACCGATAAAGTATGCAGTAAATTAACAATCATGATTTATGTTCTGGATTTATTAGCGAAAAGTCTGCCATATGTGTTGTTTCTTCTTGAATCCTCGTCAGACTTCAACTGTAATCTTCGTAACAAACAAATGGTTGATGTGGACATAAATGAAGAATATCAAAAAGCAATAAAACATGGCTACAGCAAGCTGCAGAATTCAAGCTTCCAAGCCAAATTATCAGAGAAAGCTGTATACCGTACAATAATAGTATTGCAAGAGGTTAGAGTTGGATCAGCTTCCATGACAGGACTTTTTGAACGGTTGCTAGTCAGGTGCTAGCAATCACAAAATTCCAAGCTTTCCCGGAGTGCTGATATTCAAACGGGTTATTATCTTTCAATTCAATGCAATCCAAAATATGTTTGTGGTCTGCTCCTATCAGTTTGTATATATACACAGCAATCAACTCAAATTATGCAGAAAATGATTTGATGTTCAATATAATTGAGGTTTATATTAAATTCTGCTTTGTGATTGCCCATCTTGACTAATGTGGTCACCCTTACCCTTTATGCCAGGAAAAGTTAAAGAAGAGCCAATTTTTCTTAATTGCTTTGGTTTTTTGTTGTGAACAAATCACACATGCCAAATCCTGTATAAACACGTTGTAACTGTGCGAGTCTTATAATATTGGTTACCATGATAAGCTTTTAAACGATGATTACCATGTGTGGACCCTAAATTTTTAGTGGAACATGAAGTCATGGAACTTTATTTTTATTTGGAGTCAGATTCATGTCGAGTTGAGCTCTGCTCAACTTCAGCGCTTCCGCTCGGGATCACTTATTACATAAAATGCTTTCTGTACATTAATAATTTAAAGCACAGACCCCCATGGGGAAAGAGAGGATATGGGGCTTTGAGATGATGCATCCAGACCATCTTAAATGATGGGTACGAAAAAATTGCATCCAATGCTTATAATGAGACGTGGTGTGGCAAAAGGTTTAATAAATGTCAATTCTGATAGTCAAATGATGCAGTAGGGGAGGGCCCTTTCAAATACAACAATAGAAGCACATAGAAAACTCTTTCTGAAATGTATTTCCGAGACAAAACAGCTACCGACCGACTAGTTTTTAACCATTTCGCATGCCCAAAAGAAAACCGATCTCTATCTAAGCCGTTGAACCTATGTTTTTACCAACACCAGCAACCGGGACTTTAGATACAGTTCAACTGATCAGTGAGTAAATACTCATTAAACATCAATCTACAGTCCAACTGCCCACTTCCTTAGAGGTCTAATTGTGGGACATATGCAACACACACGTGTGTTCATATGATGACATCCTATATTGGTGGTTGCGTATCCAACCGTTTAATTATGGGATTTATGTTAATCATATGTATATTAACGTGAAGTCTTATAATTGGACATATGTATATTCAATCCATTGATGACTCCTCTATATTATGCGTGAAAGGAAAGCAGTAGGCTTGTTTCTACAGTTCTAATATAGGAGAAACTGGCATAATTACTTGCAATTCATATCCATTTGAGGGGAAAAAAGCACCAGCTAAGTGAAATAAGCATTATTGGCAGCTGAAATTCGCACATGGCAACCATGGTAGAAAAAAGAAAAAAGTTAAAAACATCAACACAGACTGTAGGACCTTGGAGATTATATCCAAAAACAAGTAAAGCATCAACATCCGGAATCCGGACAGGACATTAAATGATGGTGTACAGTTAAATTGGGTTGCAGTAATTGAGTGAAGGAGATGGATGGGACATACGAAGACTTGGCAGAAAAAGCCAATTCTGTAGTCGACTCTTAACAGGTTTAGATAATAATGCAACGGCAAATGAATTACTAGAGTATTAAGGGTCCGCCTACGGTCCAGCTGCGTATGCGTACGCAGCCCCCCTTTTACCATTTTTATTGGGGTGAAAAGTGGTAAACACAACTTTTCCATCCCCCGTTTTCCATAATTTATTTGGCTGCATGGGTGCATCAGCTGCACCTTAGTTTTTCCCGAGTATTAAGCCTTGAGAGTAGAGCACAATTTAATAGGAACTCTAGAAACTCCTCTATTTTGTCAGCACCGACAACAATTTCTGAATTATATATAACGTGGGATAAGTGTCAAAAATCATCAATGATAGCGTAAAATAATTCAAGCTTGAGATGACGAGAGTTGTCTTCGTCACGAACCAGGACAATAATTTGGTATTTGCTGGCAACATAAAAATGGATGCCAATGTAGAATTTTGTAGAGATCAAGATTGTCATGTACTGAGGCAACGCATATCGAGCCAAAGCAGATATTATTTCAAGGCAGCAATCATTTGACAAAGGGAAATTCTTGCTTAAGTGCAATTTAACGCAATAAAATTACATGGATATGTAAGCATGTTTTGAATCAATTGAATTTCCTGATAGCATCAAAAGCTTATTATTGAACAGCATCACAACTGCATGGAAATTTCTTGCTAGAATCAATCTCATTTTAAGCATTTAGATATATTAATATCGATGACGGCTCCCAAAACACCAATTCTGCAGAATATTACTACATAAAATGGATGACAATTTAGAGAACAAAAGCATACCACTGAACTGAGCTTCCAGGGTCGCTTTCAGACCTTAAAAGAAAATTATTTGTGTTATACTTGTTTGGATACAATTTTCAAGCCCATATACAAACCCAAATCAGGACCAACTATGCTACGAAACGCATTAAGTCCAAAGCCTTTGCCACAACAACAAAAGAATAAAGTCCACCGTAAAAACATTTCGACCCAAACTATAGAATGACACTCAAAATCAATTATCTATTTGAGCACACAATGGGGATTAAGGTATGCGTCTAAGGTCACAGAGCAAAATCACAAGCCTCCATTTCAATCCTGCTATTGGGGGAGTGGGCATTATCCATCATAGTGAATAAGCTATTGACTTAAGCATCGGAATGACTATGTCAGTGACAATTATCGGTGACAAATTTTAACAATACTTATGGCAAGATTCAAAGTTGCACGCAAGTTTAAATTTTAAGTTAAAAGATTATATCTAATGAAGTATATTTAATTTTTTGACCTTCCTTATATATAATTTGACTAAAGACTACTTGATGTGATCAATCGATGTAAGTAAATGTCAATGAGCAGGGTTAATTAAAACCCATCAAATTTATTAGTAAGCGTTATCTCCTTTTTGAAAAAGGGTAAAATTGTGATAATAATTAAAAAAAAACTATTTACCATATCCTCTTTCTTTGTTTCCTTTCCCCTCTTAAATTTTCCTTTTTAGCATCAAATAGAGATAGAAAACAGACATAGACGGCAGAAAATGTTTGCATTTTTCAGTTTTTTTTCATAAATCAAACTAAAAACATTTAGCCTTGATCAAGAAGATAAAAGTGGCTAGACCAATTAATTCCATATATTTAATTAACTTTATGGAGAACAAGACATCAATATAATAAATGATATTTTAACACAATTTATTGACACAAATTTTTAGTTTTTTATCTCACCAAATCTAACAGTTGAGATTGAAAGTCAATAAGTTGCATTTAATGCTACCAAATCATCAATTATCTCAACCATTAAATTTTTTGGATCAATGTCTATAAGTTTGTATCTAATTTTGTGTCAAAAGATCTCATTCACATAATAAAACTTAAAATATAAATATTTGTTTTTTTTTTCATGTTAAGATGAGTATTGACATCATTATAAGTAGCCCTTTTGAATCTTGGTCTTTCTAAAATTGAAAATTTTTGAACTTAATTTCTTTGGCAAATATGTTTTTATCATATATATATATAATCTTCGCACTATGCAATTTTTTTATAAGGAACTGTATTAGCAATAAAGTGGAAGTTTTCTTTTTTTATTTGGTCGAGTTGCCATCATGTGGCGTTTTTTTAGTTTTGAAAATAATTGCATATGGAAGAAGAAGAAGAATAAGAAACATATAATCTCTTCTTTTTGTTTGAATTGTTGAAACGTTATATATATATATATATATATATATATATATATATATTAAATGGAGTTTCTTATAGTTATGTTGGAGAGAAGCCGATTTAAAATATGTTAAAATGGAAATAAAAGGAAGAGACAACAAATGGAAAAATTAATTTTTTATTATCACTATTATATCCTTACTCATAAAAGGAAAAGGAAGCGGGGCTTACTAATAAATTTTATGGGGTTTCGTTAACACTACTCGATGTCAATACCCAACAAAGAAGGACAAGATGAGAGAGCGTGGACCAATGGGCCATGATCTGTTTTACCCGAATGGAAGGCATTCTATCAATTGCAAACGGCAACCTTGCATTGAAAGACTTTGCTTTCGTGATTCTGAACAACAAAAGACAACAGATACCCACCATGGCCTTGAGACTCCACAACCACCCCACCAGGTCCACAATCGTTTCAGGGCTCGTTATCTGATGACCGAAATGGGCCAAAGAACTCAGGCCTGTTCCTTCTGATTCCATTCTTCCATCTAACAGGCAAAGACCATCAAGGTTTGTTGATGGCCTGCTCCAATTGAGAGAGCATATCTACAGCACCATTTCTAACCGTAAGCATGTGGATCGCTATGCTTCCGTTCGAGATGATTCATAGACATAACTGGAGTTTTCTCGCCAACGATTCTCAATCACGTTAAAGGGTTTTCTTCTTATCAACTGATAAGACTTTGTGTTCCAGATTTAACCCATCAAAATTGGAACAAAATTACAGTAGTCAACTAAGCTTTAATATTTTAACCTAAATTTAATTTCAGGTATGAAATTATACTTGTATTATATAAATTATTGTTTCACAGCTAGGCCGCTTCTTTGAAGCAGACAAAGGATGGATATCAGCAACCGACTTTCAAGATCGCCATGCAAAGATTAATCACCAAATCATCAATCCCCCTGCCCCCCACTTCATTATATAACAATTGGAATTGCCCTCCAGTTCAGTGGAGACCTTCTAGAAGTCAAAAGTTGAACTTTGTCAAAAGGATTTCATTAATTAGATAAGATATCAAAGGGCTAAAGACAAACAATGTAGGGATCATCCAAATATCATAAAATTATTAGGTGCATGTTCTAGTCATAGCTAGCGGCAGGTAATTAAGTGTACAAAAATGAAACTCATGATCTCTTGAAAATGGAACCTATGGCTGACTTCTCGAATCGTGGACTAAACTAGCCGACTTATGCCTTGCATTCAAGATGCGAAGCAGCATGGGATCCTTATTCAAATCAATGATAATCCTCTTTCAACTCAAAAACGAGTAAGATCATCACATACCCTATCACCGGCTTCATTTTCTTATCCATTTATTCTTTGCGATCAATTTATGCAATTATATATATACATATATAATTGAAACCTACGGGACTCCTCGTGAAGGATTGAATGGCGAAACCCACCACCGAAAGGAAAGTTTCATCGGTTGTGTCAAAAATGACATTGTATATATCTTCATAATTAATGTTTTTGTAGTCTTTGTAGTCACCAGGCCGTTATATATGAAGTGGAACGTTTCGGTTTATTAATGAATAACTAGTCATTAATTGCAGTATTCAATTAATGTTACAACATGGATGGCCTTCCTAATTTTAATGATCGATGAAATAACAATTATTATAAATCATAAGATAATTATGTGAAACTTATGACTAGTTTGTTTGGGCTTCTACGAGTAGAGCTTATTAAAGTAAAGCTTTTAAAAGAGATTAATTAAAAAGTTATTGATTATTTGATGGTACAAATACAAAAGCACTTATTATAATTAAATTATCAAAATATAATTTTGTTATAAGGAAAGAATAAAGTAGAATATTTAAAATTAAATAAGAGTATCTTTGACATTTAAAAACTAAAAAAAAAACTCTTTTGAGCTTTTTTTCAAAAACTTCAATTTTGGGCTTCTTCTAGACGTAAAACATCTTTTTTTTAATCATTTAAAAGCTCTTCTCATATGGTAATTAAACGACAAAAAATAATTTTAAAAGAGCTTTTGACATTAAAAAATTTTTTTTATCTAGTAGAGAAACTCAAACAAACGAGCTCTTAATCACATATAATATCTAGAAATGTTTGACATATTTCAAGTTCATTTAACATGCTTTCTACTTACTAAATTATGTTTGTGAAACGGAAACAAAGCAATGCGGAAATGGTAAAAAGAGCGGAGAGGAGTGAGTTCGTTCCCGCGTTACTGGTAGCATTGGGCCATTGGCTTTCGATGTTGTTGAGTTTGGTAGGCAGTTGGGCTGGAGCTACCTGCATTTATCACCGACGAGAGGACTATTTAATTGCTCGAGACAAAACTCTTGAGACCAGTCTACCTTCTACAGTTTTACTGCTTCCAGACATCTATTTAATTCCCATTCTAGGAAATCAAATTTTATTTTATTAAATGAGTCCAAAATTTCTCTACTCGCACAGGGACAGTATAGTTACCTGACCCCGGTTACGCATACCAACATCAATGCCAAATCACCAGAATCAGTAGCTATCATTGGATACCTGGACGTTCTCTTCTGGTTATGAGAATGATATTTGGTAGAGCCCACGCGGCAAGCTAGTCTGCAAACAACTTGCTTAAAGGTTCGTGAAAGGGAAATTAATACTGTGATTTCATTGGCTGAAGTAACAGTATGTCACTTATTTTTGGATAAGTAACATAGATACCTTCAGATTTTATGTGCCATTAGAGAAGCTGTTAAGAAAATTACACTGTGACCCTTTTCTTTTGGCTGAAATACAGTCTGCCCTATACTTTTAGATAAATAATACAGACACTTCTAGATTCCATTTGTCGTTAGAGAATCTGTTATTTTAGCTAGAATCTCTTGTGTAAAGACTTAACTACTCTTATTTGTCTTATTCATCAACAATTTTATATTGTGAAGTTTTCTATTGGCGTAAATTAAAGAAGAAAAAAGTTGTTATTATGTCAGTAAGTGAAAAGAATAAGAATTAAAAAATCAAAAAGTATATTTTATACAAAAACTAAAAATCTAATGAATAAAGTATACTTAATTTTAACATTGTATTAAATTGCATTACATAGAATTGAGTAAATTTTATACTGTATTTGGTTTATCATTGCATTATATACATGTTAAATAATACTATGTTTAATAAAAGACTGCATTATAGTGTATTAATTTTTTATTCTAAATTAAAATAATTAACAACCAAAATCATATAAATTTTTAATTAAAAATAAAAATTCGTAAATTCAAATTAATAATTATTTTAAACTTTAATAAATTTAAATTTTTATTTATAAAAAAGATTAAAAATATTTAACTAAATACGTAAACAAATAAATATGCAATTAATTATTTTAATTATTTTTAATATTTAATTGTTTCAATTAAATTCTATTTAATGTAAATAATATATTTAATTTTATAATCTCTCTCTCTCTCTCTCTTTACTTTCCCTTTCTTTTTGTCTCTCGTTACTTCAAGACTCAAGTTGCAGAGTCTTTACTTTCCCTCAGCTGCTATACCACCAGGGCAGTTGAAGTTGATTTGAAAAAAAAATAGAAAAAATATTTGTGTGCTGCTTATATTTTTTGTTGATTAATCTACAATAGGTTGTTTCAGATATAGAAATGAGCTGCCATGTGAGAGCTTTGCTCGTTCTTGTGTTTGCAAATAAGATATATGAGTCCATATTGACTTCTTTATTTATTAGATTTTTAGTTTTTATATAAAATATACTTTTTGATTTTTTAATTCTTATTTTTTCCACTTACTGACATCATAACAACTTTTTTTCTTCTTTAATTTACGTCAATAGAAAGCTTCACAATATAAAATTATTGATGAATAAGACAAATAAGGGTAGTTAAGTCTTTACACAAGATATTCTAGTTAAGATAACAGATTCTCTAACGGCAGATGGAATTTGGGGGTATCTATGTCATTTATTCAGAAGTGCGGGGTAGAATGTACTTCAATTAAAAGAATGGGGGTACAGTGTAATTTTCTTAACAGATTCTCTATCGACAGATGGAATCTGGGGGTGTCTATGTTACTTATCCAAAAATGAAGGACAGACTGTTATTTCAATCAAAAGAAGGGGATTACAGTGTTAATTTTCCGTTTGTGAAACCACCTTTCCTAGTATTTTTGTATTTGTAGTCCAAACATCTTGCATCTCTCGATTGTAATTGCAATTCGATACGAAGGGTCTGCAGTGTAACTTAAAGTTAATGAATTTGTTATTCTAATTAAAAATTTTAAATTATTAAAATCTATATATCAATAAATGAAAGATAGCATATATGATATAGTAATAATGACGCGATATATGCTATATCATCATAATGATATTTCTTATTTTTACCTCTATGGCACGTTAACACCAGGATATGAAACTATGTTTGGTTTCCATTTTTTGTGTTTTATTTTCATATTTTCTGTGCTGTATACCGTCAGTACATTGCTTGGCACACATGAAACAATTAGTGGACCGTTGAAAACAAACCTCTTTACCATTTCCTCTCTCAAATGGGAGCCAAACAAGCAGGAAAAAAAAGGGCAGAAAAGGAAAATCTCTACTCTCCAGAAAGAATCCAGTTGCACAGTTGCATAATAATTGTCAATTATAGCGAAACAGGTGTCTCTCTCACCCGGTGTGTGGCAGAGTATCTGTGCCTAGGTTAACGAGAGTCAACCCAACGCCAACCTAAGTAGCCAACCCAAACCAATAGCTCTTTTTCTCTTCTACCAAAACCAAGCTCCACCTGCCCTAATTAAATTTACTTCACAATATGGGTCCACTCCAAAAACACTCAACCGAAACTTCTTTGCTGCTTCAGGACCTCACGTTCATTTCTTGCCCTGAAATCTTAACCGTCCACTTCCTCTCTCTCTATAAATAACCAGCCATCCACACTCATCACCAAGATGCAAGCCTGGGTTCGCTTTTTTTATTCGCATTAGCAAATCTTTGCATCCGAAGTCAAAGGATCTGAATCTTTGTTGCGTTAACATATTTTGTTAAATATCATGGGTAGACTTCTCCTGGTTGTGTTCATTCTAGTTGAGATCTTGGTGCTGCAAGCAATGGCTGATAAATCTGAGGTGAACCCATCCGGGGTTAAGTCTCAAACCGTGTCCGAACCAACTGGCGTGGTAACTCAATCTGAAATAGCAGATCCACCATCGTCAGGTGATTCGGAGCCATCTGATGAGTCTGAAGAAGCAGCTGAGGCTCTGGCTCCCTCGTATAGGCGAATGCATAAGCATCATTCATCTGATAAGTCAGTGGCTGGAGGTGGTGTGATTATTGGTGGTCTTGTTACTGCTATTTTTGCGGCTGTTTTTGGCTACATTCGGGTTACTAGAAGAAGGAATAGGGACCAATCTTGAAGATAGTTTTGAGAACTTTTTCTTTTGATTTCTCTTTTCCCCTTTTCTGATGGGTAGGAGAAAAAGAGTGATTTTGGTACGAAAATACAATGTGATTGAGGAATTAGCATATATTTGTGTATACTTAAATGTGTATATTGATATTGTTTGAAAAAATCCATATAGTAAATATTCTCGTCTGCTTTTTTTTTTTTTTTGTGCTTTGTTTTCTCTCTCTCTCTCTCTCTCTCCCTCTCCCTCTCTTCTGCAAATAAAAACCTAAAGCAATTGTTAAATACCTATAAGAAAAAGGATAAAAGATAAAGACTTTACCCTTTCCGTATCAGAAAATTGAGCTGTGTGGATTCCTTTCAATTTGACTCTTTCTTACCAACCTGTTCGATGGTGGATGCTGAGAGCTCTGCAAATTTTGCTCCCTTTGGACTAAAAATTGAAATTTTATTTACACTAATTTCTCATTTCTCAGTAGGTTGCTTCTTTATAACACGGCAAAGTAATTATTCCTAAAAATAATGTGTAAAAAATGTCCTGAAATTAGTTCTGCGATTTCTGAGTGCCGATGAAGTTAAAGGCCCGAGCATAGCATGGTGGCATACTGGCATTTCTTTTCAAATTACAACCGGCGTTAGAAGTGTGCAAAAACTTTCAGGAATGTAAGATCAACCACAGCATCGCTGGACCTGGTGGTTCTCGGTTCTCCATTTTTATTTGACCGTCAAACATGAACAGAGTATTAGAACTTGGACTTCAAAAATGCTTAGCAGATACCTTTTTCCGGTCCCGAAGGTTGTTGTTGGAGTCAGTCAGGGTCATGACTTAACACTTCTAATCCTAATTGGATATTACAACTTCATTCAACCTTGTAGTTCTGGTTAAAATGCGTACGCATCTTATCGATTTAGTTTCAACCTTTTTTAGATGAGGTGTTGGCAAAATTGGCTTATTAAAAATAAGTATATCTCAAATTCTCAGTACTTCTTGTAAAGAGCGTCTGGTCAATGACACATGGTATGGTGGAGTATCCTTTAACGCCTGTTCAGTATAGTCTATTCGATCCTGACTAGAGTTTGCTTTTACTTTTATGACGTATATCTATCGAACTTTGTCCTCCATAATTCAACTTCTGTATCTGAAGAAGTGATTTTTATACCACAAAATGGTGTAATCTGACGGCATGAAGTTGATTTAGAGTGGCATCATAGATTGTCAAAAATAATATATTTATATAAACGACTGTGAAATCTAAAAGCAATTGTGGATTACGTATCTACATAACTTTTTTTCTTAACTGATTGTTGATGGTTGATGTTCGTGGCTACGCTGTTTTTTTCCTATTGGAGGAAAAAATTGAAGTTGATTTTAAACAATTTTCTGCACGTTCTGAATTCCTAGTAAGCAGTTTGTTTTTTGACAAGGGAAGATCAGGTTTCCTAGAAGCTGGAATAAAGTGCGTGCACTGAAAAGTTTGCTGCGTGAGTTGCGAGTTCTGACGAAGCCTTCGCCAAGGCCATATCCAGGAAATAGCATGGCCAGCATTTCTTTTCAGTGGTTGCTCGAAATGTGTGGGAACGCAACAGTTGCCAGATATAACATCCGCCGCAGCTGCTACTCAACGTTTCTCATTGGGCCTTCCTTCGTATCTTGAACAGATATCATAACTTGGACTTCAAAATGTGCAACATACTTCAAACTTTATTTTAATATTGAACATTTGATTTGGGTCCAGATTCCGAAAAGTTGCAGAAGTCAGTGTAAGACTCAATAGCCAATACCTCACTTTTACTCTTTCAATTTTCCTTATAGTGCCCACAATTAATTTTATTGCTTTTGTATAGCCATTTTTGACGTGGGTTGTCGGCAAAATTGACTACAGTAGAAGAGATTAGTAAAGATGGTTTATATTTTAATACTTTTGACAAAAGTTGTTGGGTTGTTTAACATCAAATATAGTTATTATAGGCTTTTATATTTATAGAAAACTTATAGAAATTTATCCTTTCCTCAATTTATATACTATTATAAAAGTTTGATAAAGCACCTGTAAGGGCCAGAACTAGAGTGGAGGTCTACTTTTGAGGTCTCAACTAATCAATAATTTCATATCATTTAAAGCAGCGGTAACGATAATGTTTATTTGTTCAAACGAAATCAACCAAAGAACAATACCAACCGCACTTCTGTTGGTTACTCTTTGTATGGTGTTATGTCTTTATATTCTTTTCTTTTTGCAATTTTTTGAAGAAAAAAAAAAACTAGTGCTAATGAGGAAGAATTTTCAATATGTATTTACAAAAATTACCATTTCATTCTCAAAGTGTGACTTAATTACAAATGAATTTACATATTTGGGCCTTGAATTGTCATCATTTGTCGGCTAGAGTTGGGCATCAATTCGGCTCAAGAAAAGCCTACAAGTTGAGGCCCATGAAGACATGGTATTCGGCCAATTACATTTGCGTCTGCAAATCGGCAACTTCAAGTTCTCAACGGTTGTCCTACTTCCCCTCCCAAGAAACCAACACAAAGAAACAAGCATTCAACTCATCCAATCCTCAGTTCCTTCTAGTCCACAACTTACAGTACACAGATATGGCGCGTTCTTGTACACAATGGTGGCAGGCACCAATCTACTTCACTGTTTCAGTAGTCTTGGCCTTCATGGCAATCTCCACGGCACTGCAAAGCAAGAATTCAACAGTGCTAACCAAACCCACAACTTACCAACTCTCTTTAAACGCCTCTAAAGCTCTGAGACAATCAGGTTTCAACATCATAGCCACCCTTCTCCAAATCTCCCCTGAAATCTTCCTGTCTTCTCCAAACTCAAGCATCTTTGCCATTCAAGACTCTGCTATTGCCAACACCTCTTTCCCTCCTTGGCTCTTGAAAGATCTGCTTCAGTACCATACCTCTACCCTCAAGCTTACCATGAATGACCTCTTAAAGAAGCCTCAAGGTAGTTGCTTGCCTACCCTTCTTCATAAAAAGAAGATTGCAATAACCAAGATTGGTGGTGCAAAAAAGAGACTGGTAGAGATCAATCATGTGTTGGTGTCACATCCAGATATGTTTCTTGAAGGACCCTTGGCGATTCATGGAGTTCTGCAGCCTTTTTCATCTTTGGATGTCCAAGATGCTCGCCAGGGTTGGAATTACATTCAATCTCCAATATGTGATTCCAATTCTAGACTAGTTTCTGATTTTAATGAATCCAACAACATGGTTGAATGGACCATGATAATCCGTTTGCTAAGCTCGAATGGTTTCGTTCCATTTGCAATTGGTTTGCATTCTGTTCTTGATGGGATTCTTGAAGATGAAATGAATCTGAATTCAACCACGATCTTTGCTCCACCACACTTTGCGTTTGTAGCATCTCCTTCTCCATTGCTAGATAGAATTGTGAGGTTTCATATACTGCCGCAAAGATTTACGTACAAAGAACTTGCTCTTTTGCCTGAAAAAACCTCGCTGAGGACCTTAGTTACCCATCAAGATCTTGAGATCACTGGAGGTGTCAACTCAAGCCAAGGACTGGCCATCAATGAAGTGCAGGTTGTTGCACCTGACATTTTTTCTTCCAATAAGTTCGTTGTTCATGGAATTGCTCAAGCTTTGGGAGATGGGCGAGCTTCCTAACACATCAGGATAGCACAACTGCACATTACTCGGTGACTAGTAATGATACTTAGCTAGTGTATGCAATTTTATTAGTTAAAGCCAGCTAATTCTTTTCTGCTTTACATCCATCTCTCAGATACTGTCATTTCTACGTTTTCTGGCTTAATAGATTTTAGGTGTGTTTCCTTCGGGTAGTTGATGTTGCCTGACTATGGCTTCTGCCCTGATCGATTGAGATTGTGTACTTCCTCGTGGTAGTGTATGTTACCTGACTGTAGCCATTAGCTCTGATTTATTGAGCTTTAATCGTTACATCACCAACAGGTTTTTGTAAGATAAACAATGTTGCTTCATTTGGTGATCTGCATTATCGAAGATGCAAGACATTTTTGTAGAGGTGGAGGCGCTGTCCGAGCATCATTGACTAATTCCAAAAATTTTTGAAAGGAAAAAAATGGAGGGGAATGCGGTATCAGCTTTTCAACTATGTAAAAGCTCCAGAACTTCAATACGACGAGTTTTATGACGCTCATATCTATTTATCTTATCCACTAATATGTATAAACCAGACACATTCCCAAAGAAAACCCATTTAAATTCACATATTTTGACAAATTCCTTGTGCACGAAGAGAGCGAAAAAGAAGCTACTTGCCAGACAAATTCACATATTTCCCCTTATCAAGCGATAACATATATTGGACCAAGTACAGGACTGCAATGTGCAATCTACAGAAATCAGAACATTTTGCCATGTCTGAATGATCACTCATGACGCCATTTTACTCTGATGAGGTCTGAACTAGCAGTAAAGGGTTGGAATTTAAAAGCAAAGAATGGCAGAACACCGTTACTTCTAGGAGTTCTAGCCACATCACCAGGCACACAATAGTTTTGTGCTTAAGCTCACTGCGATCGGTTGCCGCAGTAGAAATGGACTTAGCTGCATGATGTTTTCTTGATCTTTTCGATATTGCTAACAAGGAATAACTGCTAGAACTCCTACCGCTACCACTACCACTATCATTATCCTACTATTAAAAATATATCAAGCTAAAACAGTAAAAACACCTAGATGCCCCATTGGATTTAAAACTCTGCAAACTGGTCACTGCTGTATTTAAGCTAACTCTGTTAACTAGAACTGTTATACTTGTGGCCACTTCTTGGTTCTATACTTGAAACCTGTCAAGCTAAAACTCCAGCCAACACACCTTCCCACACAAAGAACTAACCTTTAAGAGTGCCACCACTGGAACAATGAGTACGAATATAATAAAAACAATGGAGGGAAAAATGCCCAACCTTTCTGCAATGAGCATCTAATATAACACACTCGACAACATTAGGCTTCCAGAAAACGCGTTAAGTATAACAAGGAAACTTATGATGAAAAATGGGACATGAGCTGGCGGTGGCAATGGAGCAGCATCAGACTTATTACAGGATAAAATAAAAGCTCAAGATTTCCTTCTAATATATACTGTCAAGAACCTGTATAACACATTTCGACACAAACAAGAACAAGAGTCATGAGTCAAGAGACTTTTATGCTCAATTAAACTACAAAACAGGTAGAAAAAACTTCAATCCTTACTAGCTGGGATAAAAGAACACAAGTGCCACACTTAGAAGAAAGCAAAGTATCTTGAAAATGGCTATTACTGAAAAAATGACATGATAATCTGGACATGTGTGTCTCTTCTGCGTCCTAAGAAATGCATGTGCCTTCTTCTTTGTGTAATCTTGAAGCAGTTTAGAAGGATATCAAACTTCAGAACTCCACTTCCTATCACAACCCATTCTCAGGCTTTGTTTCATCTTGTAGACTATCACCACTAAGCAGGAAAAAGAAAAGAAAGAAGTCCTTGGGTGAACATGAAGAAAAAATAGCTAGTACATTAGTGTTCAAGTGAAACGGTGCTTATCCAAGGGCTACAGAATCTACAGTCTCAAGTCCAAGAGAACACACAAATATAAGCACATTAAGCCATTCACATGGCATAATAAAAACAACTGAATAAATTTCAAATCCTGTGTCACGGATCATAGCACATTGTATGAAAACTCTAACCATTGCATCACAAGGATCTGGTCATAATACAAGAAAGATTCTTCCGGTCACAATTACATGGCTGCACTTCTCAAACAATAATGCCAATGATCCATCGAGATATTTTTGCTACACTATAAAGAGAAGAATTTCCCCACATAAAATAAAAATCTACATGGAAGAAGCAAGAAATTTTCAACAAGTAATTGTGCACATATTCAGATGAGATTTCAATCCAAATGTTGAAAAATGAAACTTCCAATTCGAGACATGAAACCCACTGGCCAATGATAGCTTGACCCTCAATGACGAAGTACACAGTTGCTCCACTTAAAAAATTGATTTTTGTCCTCAAAAAAGAACATGCAGTATTTGCCTTCTCTCAAATTTGCTAACACCACAATTGACATTTATCATCAACACTACCATTGGAAAAGCCTTCCAGGGTCAGATCCCGCAAATGCTTAAACAGCGGTTTTAACAGTCCGAACAGCATATTTTATTTCAGTACAATTTTTATAGATGCAGAACTATGATACAACCCACAAAGATCAGTCAAATATTAACACATGATCTCTACACACTAAGTAAGGTAATCTTGCTAAAACTATATTACAATTCTGGGAAATTTTCAGCAATGAATATATATATATATATATATATATATCAACAGGTTATGAATTTCAATAGAATCATTCAAAGAATAAAAGAGCCAAAAAAAAAAAAAAAAAATCAAGCAGGAACTCTAGCTCTTCTCATCAAGATCCGAGTCATTCGTGACCCATTAAACGTAACATTTACCGCATCGACAAACTTGGACTTTCTAAACAATCCCACGATCTGCTTCATCTCCTTCCCCCCACATCGATCCAGAAGCACCACACACAACCCACCATTCCTCACCGTCCGCTCCATCTCCTCCACAAATCGCGACGGGTACAACGCCTCCGCCAAATGGGCAGTAAACGCCACGTCAAAAATCGCATCAAAGAAGGGGAGGTTATGCGGGTCAGCCCTGCTGACCAACGGCAGCGAGTCTACCAACTCAACACCGGTTACGTCAGCCACACCGATTCTGTTCAAGGCCATGACCTCGTGGCCAGCGCCGGCGGAGACGCAGAGGACTTTGGAGTGGTTAAAGAGGAGGCGGAGATGTTGGAGCTGCTGGAAGTGTTTCATGTGGGCGTTGACTTGTTGGTTCCAGGAGTTGGTGGACCAGAGGCGCTGGTTCTTCTTGTCGATAGGGAGGTGTTGGCGGTGCAAGGAATCGCAGGAGGATTTGGGGAATTTCTTCTCGGGCGTGGTTTCGAGGACGCAAGTTTGTGGGGTTTGGAGGATCATCATTACGAGTGTGAATGTTGCTATGCTTATAGCCAACCATGAGATTTTCCTCAACAGATTCTCTATGTGTTTCTCCATTGTCACTCTCTCGTCTCTTGCTTACCCAATTCTCAAGCTTTTCTTTTCGTTTCCTTTTCGGTTTCTTTCTCGCTAAACTATGCCTCTGCCGCTAAAAACGATGTCGTTTCTGTTAACTTTTAATGTTTAAGATTTTTTACTTTAAATAATCTAACAATTTAATTTTTAGATATTTATCTTACTCCTTAATTTAATAATCTAATAATTGAGATGGGTAGATAATTTATGAATTGATATTTAAATTAAATATAATTTATTTTATTTATAGTAGTGTTCTAATATTTTGAATAAAAATATATTTGCGATGGAGGTGAAGTGAATTAAGAGGCGAGCTTTAGTGATGGATGATAGAGGCCCCTATGGCGCTGAATCTTTCTCTATTTAGAAGCATTTCATTTTCAAGCCCTCTCCATTCTGCGAGAATCTTACCGTTGGATTCTCCTGCTGTTGTATCATCATCATTTGAATTTCCCGCGCCATTGATCAACTTTCTCAAACATTTCTCTTTTACTTCATCGCCTCTTTGCGTTGATCACACTGATAACGACGACAGCCTCTTCTTCAATTCTGACTCGTTTTACGCCTCTCTTATTGATAATTCGACCCACAGGAGACACTTATATCAAATTCATTCCCGTTTGCTGGTCTCTGGATTGTGTGAGAGCGGGTTCTTGATCACCAAACTCCTTAATGCCAGTTCAAATCTTGGTGAAATTCTGTATGCACGTAAAGTGTTTGATGAGTTTCCTCACCCGGATGAGTTTTCGTGGAATGCCATCATTAGGTGTTATTCGAGGCACAATTTGTTTCGTGAAGCCATCGAGATGTATTCACGAATGCAAGCGGCATGGGTGGGTCCCGACGGCTTCACTCTCCCGCTTGTGCTCAAAGCTTGTGGTGGCTTGCCTTCTCTCGAAATGGGTCGACGAGTACATGGGCAGATATTTAGGCTCGGATTTGAGTCGGACGTTTTTGTGCAGAATGGTCTTGTGGCGTTTTACGCCAAATGCGGCCAGGTTGTGCGAGCCAGGATTGTGTTTGATGGCTTGTTTGATAGGACCGTTGTTTCTTGGACTTCAATCATTTCTGGGTATGCACAGAACGGCCAGCCAATGGAATCTCTGAGAACTTTTAGCCAAATGAGGAAAATGAATGTGGAACCAGACTGGATTGCTCTTGTGAGCGTTTTAAGGGCTTACACTGATGTTGAGGACTTGGAACAAGGGAAATCTGTCCATGGTTTTGTGATTAAAGAGGGTCTTGAACTTGAACCTGATTTACTCATTTCACTTACAGCCATGTATGCTAAATGCGGGCAACTGACACATGCAAGATCGTTGTTTGATCAGATGAAGATACCAAATTTAATTTTGTGGAATGCCATGATTTCAGGTTATGCTAAGAATGGTTATGCTGAGAAAGCTGTAGAGCTATTCCGTGAGATGATCTCAAAGAAAATAAGAACAGATTCAATTACTGTGAGCTCTGCTATCTTAGCTTGTGCTCAAGTGGGATCTCTTGAGTTAGCTAAGTGGATGGATGATTTTATCATCAAGAGTGAGTATAGAAATGATATTATTGTTAACACAGCCCTAATTGATATGTATGCAAAATGTGGAAATATAGATCTGGCTCGTATGGTTTTTGACAGAACACTTGATAAAGATACTGTGATGTGGAGTGCCATGATCATGGGATATGGATTGCATGGTCGGGGCCGAGAGGCAATTAATCTTTACTATAGGATGAAGCAATCTGCAGTTTGCCCAAATGATGTCACATTTGTTGGCCTTCTCACTGCGTGCAATCATTCAGGTCTTGTAGAAGAGGGATGGAAGCTTTTCCACTGCATGAGAGATCGTGGGATTGAGCCTCGCCACCAGCATTATGCTTGCGTTGTTGATCTTCTTGGTCGTGCAGGCTATTTGAATCGAGCTTATGATTTTATTATGAGTATGCCAATTGAACCTGGAGTATCCGTATGGGGGGCACTTCTGAGTGCTTGCAAAATCCATCGCCATGTAGCACTGGGAGAATATGCTGCCGAACATCTTTTCTCGTTAGACCCATATAATACGGGGCACTATGTTCAGCTTTCAAATCTCTATGCTTCAGCTCGCTTGTGGGATCGTGTTGCAAAGGTACGTGTATTGATGAGGGAAAAAGGACTAAGCAAGGACCTGGGGTATAGTTTGATCGAGATCAATGGCAAGCTCCAGGTATTTCGGGTTGGGGACAAGTCACATCCAAGACATAAGGAAATTCTTCAGGAAGTTGAGAATTTGGAGAGAAGGTTAAAGCAAGCTGGATTTGTCCCGCATACAGAGTCCGTTCTGCATGATTTGAACTATGAAGAGACGGAGGAGACACTTTGTAATCATAGTGAGAGGATGGCAATCGCTTATGGGCTTATTAGTACAGCTCCTGGAATTACACTTAGGATAACAAAGAATCTGCGGGCATGTGTAAACTGTCATTCAGCCACTAAGCTTATATCGAATCTTGTCAACAGGGAGAGTGTTGTGAGGGATGCAAATCGTTTTCATCATTTTAAGGATGGTATTTGTTCTTGTGGAGATTACTGGTGAAATGGTGGCTATCTTCTGTTCAGATTCATTTTGGGTTTTATGGTTCGGTTCAGGTTAGCGCTAACAAAGTTGGCTCACTTATTTATAACCCACAGACGTGAATCCAGTAAAAAGCGAAATTAACAAGATTCTGCCTCATGAAAATTTTGTGGAAAGGCCATATTGGCAAGTCATTTCATACACAAACACTTCCTGACTTCACACCTCACCTAATCAAATGAGCTTGAGGTTCCAAATTATCATTTCAATTAATGTAAAAGAGTTGAGTTTCACCTTAGTTGTCATTAGTTGAAATATAAAAGTTGTTAAACAATTCGAGAAGAATAGTATTAATTATTAACCATGATAAAGAGTTCCACATATGGAGTTGAGTATGTTCAAGAAGTATTATGTCTACATACCAAAATTCACCATGGCATACACGGGTAGTGAATGGCTTGCTCCTTTTCTTTAGTGTCATAACAAGCTTCGAAATGCATTAAAACGAGTGGCATTGTAAGAGATTATTATTATTATTATTATTATTATTATTATTATTATTATTATTATTATTATT
>SNVD02010219.1:0-42885 GCA_013180625.2 Boswellia sacra | reverse complement strand
ATTAAAACACACATGTTTTCACTTGCAAATAGGCCTCAAAGATTGTACTTAATTATAACCCAAGGAAAACTTCAAAATAATGCACTTGATCAAGCATTTTATCTCAAAGATTAGTTTCGCTTCACTTCAATTCCTCAAGTGTGTGTGTGTAGAGCCATTCTCACTAATCACTTGTAACCCGGATGAGTTTATGCATAAAAATGAATCATATTTAATATTGAAGATGTGTGTATAAATGAACTCCATAGGCTTGCTTTTCAAGTCACTCTCCACTAATGTAGACATGCACAACACGAAGGATCAAGTAGGACTTTATTAAGCTTGTAACGTTTGGCTTGGGTGAAGGTATGATAAAGGATAATAATTTAGCTCAAATCACCCACAAACACAGAAATCATTCAAGATTATGTGGAGCTCAACCCTTATAACACAACTTATTTCAATTCACCAGGTTACTCCCCCAAACTTATTTAGAACACTCAATCTTTTTTTTTCTTTTTTTTTTTTTTAGAAAACAAAAGAAACTACACCCATGTTTCATTCTTTTTAAGAACACCCAAGGGTATAGAACTTCTTTTTTTTCTTTTTTTTTTAACTGCAATTCCACTCCACCACACTTAAACAATACATTGTCCTCAATGTTTAAGTACGTGGAAGATAAGTACAGATTTTTTTTTCTTTTCTTTTTTTTTCTTTTTACAAACACAATAGGACTCACTTGCATTGCTCATGACACATCCCAACCTCCTCTAACTTTCCAAACCAGAACATAGCTCAGAATTTAATTGTGAATGATCTACATGCTCATAGGTAAGGGATAAACTGTTTGGAATAAATTCATTTGAGGTTAGGAAATCTTTAGTGAGTTAACAAAGAAAAAGGCTTACAAAGGCTCAAAGGGGTAACTAGAGATCAATTTCAGTCAAGGTTGGCTATTAAGGCTCAAACGGTCCAAAGATGGCCTAAATCATTTCCCCAATGTTGCACAGTCTAGGATTTCGCATCGAGTGACCATCAAACAAGTTCTAGAATTCATTGAAATCTGAAGAAACATTTAAATTACATAAACTTTCTCTAAGTGAACAAATAACTCAGTGATAATAGCTCAGTGCTCAATGTTGCGCAAGGAATCAAAGCAAAGCGAATAGACATTTCAAGCACACAGATCCATGCATCATTTATCATTTTCCAAGAGTTATTCTTAATTCAATCATTATTTTATCATCGACCCACACAATGCAAGAAAAGAGGTACGTGGCGTTGTTACACCTGAGTCAAGATTGTATATTTCAACAATCCTTAGGAACAGTAGCCCGCAGACTTAAGGTTTCCAGCCTATATACCTTTATTATGAAGAACAAAACAAGAAACAAGACACTTCAAATAACATGAAATAAACAAACTACAAAGTTATTAAGGAAGAATGCGTTTCAAGGGTTAAGGAAACCACATATTCTGCCATTCTCAGGTTTTTCCACAATGTTTTTTTTTTTCGAATCGAAACTGATAAAGACAAAAACACACAACAACTCAAAATTACATAAAACTAAACTTACTCAGAAAATAATAAAGTCCAACAAATCAGTAAACACAAACAAGGTAGTTAGAATAGGTCTAAAAAGTTTAGAAGTTAGCCTCCTTATTCAGCCATTATGGATTGAAGAGATCCAGAATGCGTTTCAAGAGGAATTGAACTTTTTAAGCCACCACTCTAAAAAACGAGATTAGAAAATATTACCTGGGACGAAAGAAATAACCTGAAAAAGCTCAAAAGAAATAACATGAAAACTCTCAAATAAACACAATAAAAAGAAAGCAAACAAAAACAAAGCAAACCAGCAGATAGAGATTACAGATGGAGCGTTAAATCCAGTTTACGCCTCTTATTGCCTTCTCCAAACCAATCTATTCGAGCCATTGTTGAATCAGGTGAATAGACGAATTCTTGTAATTTGTCAATTAACTCCCCTGCAGTTGAAGCTGTAACCAGGATTTGCCTCGCTGACTGTGAGATGAAGTTTTTTTCTACTGCTTGATCAAGAAAAGACAACAAACCATCAAAAAAATTATTGAAATTTAACAAACCAATGGGTTTCCGATGGATGTTTAGCTGTGCCCAAGAGGTGATTTGAAATATCTCCTCTAATGTACCATAACCACCGGGCAAAGCTATAAATGCATCAGATTTAATGACCACATGTGCAATACGCTCATGCATGCTAGAGACCTGTAACTCTTCCCCCATTGTGTTGCCTATGATATCTCGCACAGCTAATGGTTTAGGAATAATGCCGAGAACTTTACTTCCTCCCAAGGATGCAGCTGTCGACACACACCCCATTAACCCAAGACTACCCCCTCCATAAATCAAATGAATAGCCCTCGCAGCTAATGTCCTACCAAGATCAAGAGCTGCTGTTGTAAACTCTCCATCTTTACCAAATTGCGATCCACAAAATACGCATTTATTTTGGAATCGCCGAATTGGTGTTTTCTCCATTTCTACAAGTGCTCTAAACTTGCGTAAGACAATGATGCACGTTAGGTATTATGCGATTCAAGTGCAAGACAGGTTATGAAATGACATTTCAAAATATGCAGCATGGATATATACACACGTAAAACTCTCAAATTTGACACATGGGGACATAATTTCGGTGGGGGTTGCTCGATGCAGATTTATCACCCAGAGATTTGAAAAAATAGATATGCTTTCGGTGGGGTTTGACAAAACCTCCACACTTGTCGCCCACGTGTGCATGAAAAATGGAGATAAACTTTAGGTGGGGTTTGAAAAAAACCGCCACACTTGTCTCCCACGTGAAGCATGAAAAGTAAAGATATACTTTCGGCGGAGGTTGACAAAACCTCCACACTTGTCTTCCACGTGTGCTTATATCATGGGGTAGTAATCTGGTTTGTCAAAAAGTAAACTTGAAATTAAAACAAACAAAATCAACAAACAACAACAACACAAAAAAACAACATTGATAATCAGATCAAACGAAACAAGAAAGAAATAAAATTCGACAACAACAACACACATTCAAATATACAAGTAGTTGTGATTGTGGCTCACATCTTCCTCTGGTTTTACGGCCAGTAACGGCTGAAACGCCTTCTATGAGTCGGGGATTTGCTTCCCATCCAGTTTTCTTATAAACTGGCAAACAGGGTCGTTTTTAGGCAGATTCCCTAGACTATAACACTGCAAATTCATCACGAAATTGATGCATAGATTAGAAGCCAATTAACGTGAACAAGGTCCACCAAGAACTGTCGATCAAGAGTTAATAAAACTTATCCAGGACTCATTACTCAGACCATTCTAATAAATGACAGTTTATCTTCTATTCTGGACACAAAACTAATGAAACGACAAGTCTGGTACAATTCCATCTCTAGCAATTTATAACATATTGTAACCGTTTTCGCTCTTTCGCCTTTGGCGAGTAGCTCTTTCCTAGACCAGACATGTATTTTGCGAGCTTAATGTCGGCCTCACGGACAATCTCACCTGGCTTCGAAAGCCATCGGATATCAGCAGGCACATTTAGGAGCATCAACGCCCAAAGTCTAGTCATCCGTACTTTATAAATTTTAAACACAGCATTTTGAGTAAGTGAAGGGAAATATTTACGAAGGTTCGACAGAAAGATATCGGCATCCATTGAAGAGGAGAAAAGAAGAGATATTATCGATAATGCGATCGGGTTTGTTTTTCTCCAATATATGCACGTTTCAAACCTTTGGCGAATGACTTCAACTTCCATTTGGATGTTTCCACAAGCTGCTGCACAAATAAGCTCAAAGCACAGAGTAATCAAATTAAACAAAAGAAAGGAAAAGAAAAGAGCAGAAACGAAACTAAAGACACATAAAAGAGATAACAACACAATAGCAAACAAAAGTCAAAAACAAGTAAAAAATATAAAAACAAATGAGACAGATGGCAAAGAGGGATAAAACCTGATCAATTTGATGACCTACGAAAGGAATCTCCTCGAGACACAAAAATCGATCATTATTACCTCATTTTATTTTTCTTTTCTTCTTTTTTTTTATTTTTCAAAAACATTGGGTTGCCTTCCAATAAGCGCTTGGTTTAACGTCCTCAGCCCGACGTTGGTTCCATCATGGGAGGATCCAATTTTGTTGTGCTTCTCTAATGGGCTTGGATCCCTCTTCTAACAAGATACGGTCAATGCATATGGATGGGCCTTGGATGTCAACAATTGTCCACTCACTAGCTATTTTGTGATCTGTAAGTGTTCGGATGAGTTTCTCTTCTTGTATTCGTGCAAGGCCCAGTTCTATTGTAACTCGCAAAGTATCATTCTCACCCAAGAATCCATAATTCAAATGATCTGAAGTGACTTAACTCCAAGGGTATTGGATTTCATCACAGAAGGAAGACGTGTCTCATTAGATAAAGGCAATTCAATGTATGAAACATCATACCTATTTGTGGTGATAGCTATAGTATCATCCAAGCTTGTCACAGCTTCCTCCACTTCTTTAGACACTTGTATCAGCTTTCTTGGTTCTTTGAAACTTTCTATCCTTATGTGTTCACTAATAGCAAAATCCACTCCATTCTTGCGAGTTAACTCAAAACATTGTTGTGGCAAATACTCAATAACGTCAACTGCAAAAAAAAAGAAGAAGTCATTAGAGTACCTCATTTCCTCAAAAATATTAAAACATATCACCTGCCATCAACGCTAGGCAAAGTGCCATAATGAAAATCAATCTTGATTCTAGCAGTTTTCGAGAATGGCCTCCCTAAAAGAATCGGTGTTGGATTAGGAGATGTCTCATCCTCTATTTTAAGGACATAGAAGTCTGCTGGAAAAACCAATTGATTCACCTGCACAAGCACATCTTCCACAACTCTTTTGCGATATGCATTAAAATGATCAGCAAACTGAATGGTAATACCAGTTTTCGCAAAAGGTCCAAGATTTAAAGAAGCATAAATAGAATATGGCGTGACATTAATAGATGCTCCTAAATCTAATATAGCTCTTTCAAACTTGGTATTACCAATGGTGCATGGAATGATGAACGTACCTGGATCTTTGCATTTTGGAGGAATTTTTCTTTGCAATACAGCTGAAACATTTTCCCCCACACTTACTTTCTCATTTCCCTTCAACTTTCTCTTGTTGGTGCATAACTCCTTGAGAAATTTTGTACAACGAGGGGCTTGCTCAATCGCATCCAGAAGTGGTATATTTACCTCGATTTTGTGAGAAGTTTCCAGGATTTCTTGTTCTTGTTTCTCCTTCGATTGTGCAAATCTACTAGGAAAAAGTGGAGGAGAAACATATGAAGGAATGGGAGTTATAGGATTTACCTGAGAAGTCAGTGTTTTGTTCATGGTGGAAGTGGTGTCATCTCCTTCATCAGTTTGTGATTTCTTTGGCAGGACATCTAATTGCTCTTCATTTTGCAAAGTTATCGCACAAGAATTCTCTCTTGGATTGATCATCGTTTGACAAGATAATTCTTCTAAGCCTTGGCCCTCGAATTTGCTCATGCTAGTGGCCAATTGTCCCATTTGATTTGCCAGGTTTTGGATACTTGCCCCAGTTTCCTGCTGGAATTGCATTGTGTTAGTGGCAAGTGCATTAACAATATCTTCGAGAGACATACCTGAGTTTTGTGAAGCTGGTTGCGGTGCTGGATGTGGCATTGGTGGTGGTTGCATTTGAAATGGTTGCTGCACTCTAGGTTGATTGAAACTTTGTGGCCGATTTGGTATCACATTTGGAGTGATTGGTTGATGATTCCAGTAACTGAAATTATGGTGATCTTCCCATCTAGCATTGTAAGTGTTAGAGAAAGGATCATACCATTGCCTCGTTTGTCCTGGAAATCCACCCATGGCATTGGCTTGTTCCATATATTCTTCTTGTAAAGTTGGATACATGTCGATTGGATGCTCCATCGTAGAATATATCCCACATTCATAAGATTTTTGCATATCTCCTACAGCCATGTTTTCCACAAGAGAGGTTAGCTCAGAAAGTTGTTGTTCAATGTTCGGAGTGCTTACCTCATTTACTCTCCATGGTACTTGTGGCTCAAATCCGCTACTGAATTGATAGAAGTTTACTGCCATGTTGTCTAAACACAAACAATCAGAAAAGAAAAACAAAGAAAATATGAATCAACAATGAAAACAAAATAACAAATCGATTAGAAAATCAATCCCCGGCAACGGCGCCAAAAACTTGATGCGTTCGAAACTAGCAAGTATACTAGTCGCACAAGTAATAAAGTGATAAGTAAGATATCGTTCCCACGAGGATTGATTCTAATTGAATTTGTTATTTCCAGCAACAATAAACTAAACAGGGGGGGATTTTTGTTGAATGCTTTACTAAATGAAATAAGAATGCAAGTAAAGAATAACAAAACAGAAAGTAAATTTGAATGAAAAATCAATGGGAGAAAGCTGGTTAAGGGATCCTTCTCTACCACAAGATATGGATTTGCGAATTAATTGTAGAATTGTCATCTAATTACAGCATTGAAGTTATCAACCGTAGATAATAACAAGCTCTATTACCCCAATCTTTCCTTACTTTGTTGTTAAATAAAACAAGCTCTTTATTTAATCTCTATCCATTAAACAACCTAGAACAAGCTCTCTGAGTTTAATTCAATGGATGCATTATGATAAGAAAGATAGGTTGATCTAAGCAATAAACACACAAGCTCGGATTATTTAACTTAGGTTATATTCTCCAATTGTAATCTCTGATCACAATTTTGCTACTAATGATTAGAAATTCAAGACAATTACGGATCAAGATTTCTAGTCTAGCAATAAATCACAACCAGATTATATTCAGTTGGCCACTCAAATACAATTAGCAAGCAATCATAAGCATTAAATATGGGAGAATACAAGCAACTTCAATTAGAGAATTGGATAACAATTCCTTACACAATCAACTTACAAAAACCATATCAGGGGCTTTGAAATCACCCTCAACCAATTCAGATTCAGTTACACATGTTTAAGAACGTGGTAAATACAATACAACATGGAGACATTCCAGAAAATGAAAGGGAAGGGAAAAACTTAGCAAATTTGATGTAATTCTCTTTGGATTGTAGTTCTTCCTCTTTCCAAGCTTCCTTTCTCCTTCAAGAACTCCAAGAGATGAAAGAATTCCAGAGCTGCAGCCTCCACCACGTTCTCCCCTCTTCAAGTTATCAAAATAAAACCCTAAAATGTGTTTAAATACTCTGCTACAGTGACTTGCTACAGTGCCCCGTATTATACATGCTACAGTGACTTGTGGAATTATATTTCTATACATCTCACACTGTTTTGATTACAACTTTTGGTACACTGAATGGATTTATAAACCGTAAATTTCTCCAGAAAATAGACTTCGAGAGCTTTCCAACGGTATATAACATGTCATCGGGTTCATTGTATATCAATACAATTAAATCCGAGAAGATCACTGACTAGCAGAGGTGAAAATGAAGGGTTTTACTCCATTTTTGTGCAAGTTGCTCCAAAACTCCTACAAACATCAAAACCACACAAAAACATAAAAATACCAAGGAATATAGCAAAGAAACATGGACGAATTGATATAAAAGTAATACATAAATAGACACCTATCACTCCATGATTGAACCACAATGTGAGAAGACGAAGTATATCCTGAACAAAATGGCAAAATTTCTTGAAAAGTTTACTTTGTATTCTGGGGCATTTGATACAACAAAACAACACCCAAAACTTCTTGTAAAATTTGAAATGGACCCATTATATGTAACATTGACAATAAACTACTTTCACTAACATTCAAGCCAGCTTCAACATTTGGAATGAAAATATATGTTTCTTTTTAAGAGAAGGCAAACAAATTTTATTAAATTCAAATACAACAAACAAAAAGTGAACCAGTTCGCTGCAATACAACCAAATAATAATAATAATAAAGAGAAAAGAAAAAACAAAAACCCAACTAGTTCACCACAAGCACACAGCCACCACTTTTGAATGAAAAAAAATGAAATCGCTTAAACTAAACTTGTAACTAAAGCCCATCATGAAGAAAAAGTTTGAACAATTAAAACAAGCAAACTCATCACTTTATGCTCTGGATTTGAAATCAGAATAGCCCTTTATATCTAATTAAATCATTTACCTGCAAACTATCATCAACACCTTTAGCGTGTGTAGCACATGCAATGGAATGAAAATATCTAGTGACTGTTGCAACAACAAACTGTGAGGCAATTGCAGGGAAACCTCTTAAAGTATAGTGAGAAATCACTGCCATATTGAATAATGTACATGTATGCCATGCTTTTGCCCATGTTTTTGCACACCGAATGGCTTGTCCAAATGCAGCAAGAATTTCTAAAACAAGAGAAGAGAAGATCACAAACATTTTCAATGCAAATAAACAACCTATTATTAGTATTTAACTACCTTGTATAGAGTCATCATCCAATCTTGGAAAAAGTGCCCATGGCCAAGTTCCAAGCTTCTGATATACACGGGCAATGAGTGGAACATTTGTACTGATACCACTAGTATTGCCAGTCCCTGCTACTGGATGAATAACTTGGGCACTTGAAAGCTCTGGAGCCAATTCTTATAACATCATTGAGGACACGAAAATGTATGACGCAAGACATTAGCAAGAATATATATAAAACAAGAAGATAAGAATTCAAGAAAGCTTTGGTAATGCTAGCAGTAAGAGGTTCTTAATAACAGTAATCTTGTGTTAACATTTATAATTTGGTAGCACACCGAATACTTAGGATTCTATGTACTTATAAAACCAAAGAGAAATTTGCTATACCTGCAGCCTAGCAAATGCTTCCTTTTGCTTGAGATCCTCCCCAAGCGACCATTGATATTTTAAGTATACAAGCATTACTTGAAGAGGCCCATGATACCGTACATTATCCGCAGATGATTCAGGATCATACTAAAACAATCCAAGACAATCAGGAAAACAAAAATTCCAAGATTAGATATAATCTGCAGGAGTACAGATCTGCAAGATTTTAATTAGAGTAGATCTAGACTGACTAATCCGTCCAGTTTTTCGACAAAGAGAAGCAAACTTGAGCCAAGTTTCAATGTCATCTGTTGGTGGAAGCACAAGAGCTCTAACAACCAAAGGTGCTTGTCAAACCTGGACAATTCAAGCAAAAGAAAAATTGGGGAATCAGTAGAGCTTTAGCATGGGCTGCATACAACATATATCATTATTTTTAAACCTAACAATGTCAGTTTCATATTCCTGCATAACTTGCATAACCTGCATAACCTAACAATGTTTTCTGAGGGCTGTTGGAGTCCGCGAGTTATGGGGCTGCTGGAGTCGGTGCCTCGCAGGGCTGCTGGAGTCGACGATGCTGGAGTCAGTGCTGCGTGATGCTGGAGTCAGTGAGTCACGGGGCTGCTATTGTTGGCGCGAGGTGGGGCTGCTGGAGGCGCAGGGCTACTAGAGTCGGCGAGTTGTACGGCTGCTAGAGTCGGTGCCTCGCAGGGCTGCTGGAGTCGGCGAGGCTGGAGCGGCATGTTTGGAAGAGAGAGAGAGAGAGAGAGAGACCATGGAAGGGTGGAGGCATGATGTAGCATATATGTATATTTTAGGGTTGCGGCAGTGAAAGGGGTGAAACTTAAGAGAAGAGAAAATGATAAATATATTTAAATAAATCAGTATCATTCCTACCTAAACGCTCGACACTCGAATCCGACACTCGACACTAGATGAGAGTGAAAACAATTTTGTCGAGTGTTAGATACATCATCCGAAGAGTTTACAGCGTCAGATTTTGCATCCGACACTTGACAAAATTGTTTTCTTTTTCATCCGACATGTCGAGTGTCGGCTATCCGACACATCTCGAGTGTCAAATGAAGAATCTGACACTGTAAACTCTTCGATAATGTATCCGACACTCGACAAATTGTTTCTCATCTAGTGTCGAGTGTCGAGTGTCAGATTCTAGTATTGAGCGTTTAGGCAGAAATGTCGTTTTTGTGCCTTTTCTGAAGGAAAGAGGGAAATGAAGAGCTTAGGAATAAAATGAATTTCAAAGGGTATTTAAGTCTTTTTGTCAAGGAAGTGTCTATGGCATGAAAATTTTTCAGGATGCGTCCAAATTTCATTAAAGACCCCGAATTGTGTCCATTTTTTCAAATTTTCTATTATTATATTCACATACTTGAAAAGAGAAGATGAAAAAAAAAGGAAATGTGAGGGGCAAATGGAAAAGATTATATAGTACTCAAATACTTATCACCCTTTTATAAAATGTGATAAATATTGGATTGAATAAAGAAAAAAGTGACAAAGAAGATGAATATGTAGGTTTAACTTGCAGATTAGTGTCATATTTCTCACTTTTTTAAAAAACCGCCAAATAAAAAAATTGTAAAGTGACAAATATTTAAAAAATTCTTGTAGTGGTAATTTGGTAACCCGATATTACAATTCCCTTTGGTTTGGTTGTTTTGGGCATAGGTTACAAGATTTGGGTATCAAGGGCAAGATGTTTGCCAAAAACGATATATATGTTGAGAAGGTTGTCATGAAGAAAACAAAAATCTTTTTTTTATAATAATTTAATTGATCTCAACATAGCAGGTGGACTTGTTGGGAATATTTATAATAAATCTAAATAATAAAATCAAACGACAACATATTGAATAAATAATAGAATAGAAATTAAATTAACATAAAAATAAATTAAATAAATATAACAGGTAAAGAGATAGAGAAAGAAATATGTGGGTTGAACACTTGGGATGCATGTTAAAAGCATTAACCTAAAGCCAAAGAGTTCTCCTCTCGTGCGGGTAATATCAATACTCAAGAGCTCCAAGATACAAACTAATGTTCATAGCATATCTCCTCAGTGAGCACAATCACATGAAGAAAATAACATTTCTCCGTGTGTCGCAGTTGCTAAAAAAACATGGAAAATACTCGAATATATTCTCATAGTGTTAGAACCTTGAGACTCTCCTTTATATAGTAGTCTCCTTGTTTAGGTAACTTAAAAATTAATTCTTGAAACTCCCAAGCCATAAAGTTCTTAATAAAAACATGTAACTCATGTTTTAATGTATTTGGAAGTCATGATAAATTAAATATCAAATTAATATTATAACTCATGATGTAAAATAGTTGTTTTAACCTTTTATCTCCAACAATCCCCCATAAAAGGTTTAAAACTTTAAAGCTTTATAAAATAAAATATTTGGACAAAATACTCATAAAATAAAAAATATATATAAAAAGCAATATTCTATTATGTAATGGGTGTAGGTACTTTTCGGGTTTGAACCTACACTTAATATTGATGACGTCCATTTGAGAAACCTGTGTGAACAAAGTCTTGAACTCGATTTCTTGACCAAACTTCAAATTATCACCCGCATAGTATCAACGAAGACATGGTTTTGGTGGGTTTGCTTTAATGTCCATACGTTTAGTCTTGATTCTCATTAGAGTTTTATAGAACAACCTAATTCTTATAGTCACAGCCCTCACAAAGCTCTCACTTAGGTGAGTCCCCAAAAGTTATATGTGACCTATCACTACAAGAATTTTTTGCATATTTGTCACTTCACAATTTTTTTATTTGGCAGTTTTTAAAAAAAGTGAGAAATTTAACTATCTCTTAAAAGTCAAACCTATTAATTCATCTTATTTGTCACTTTTTGTCTTTATTCAATCACATATATATCACATTTGTATAAAAGTTTGACAAGTATGTGAAAATGTAATTTTTTTCTTTTCCCTCTCAAATTTTCCTCTTTCTTTTCATTTTTCTTTCAAATATGTGAATATAATATTTAAAATTTTAATAAATTTATTTAAATATAATTAAACAATATAGTTTTATTTTTAATATAAAATTAAAAATAATTTTTAAAAATATTTAAATTAAAGATACATTATGTATGAAAAGAATAAATTTTTAAATATTAAATTTTATAAAAATGAATTTTCAAATGTAGAAATTTTACGAAATAAAAAAATTATTTTTTAATTTCAAAGTGATGAAAATCACATTATTTAATTGCTTTAATGAAAATTAAGCAATTAACAATATCAAAAAAATTGTTTTGTAATAATATAATATTTTAAATATGCAAAAAATTATTATAATTTATTTTAAAAATTAAATTAAAACATTTAGTGTTCTAAAAATTATAAAAAATTAGTTTAATGGTGTAAATGAAAAAGTTTGAAATATAGGGACTGAACTGGGTACTATTTTGATAAATTTTAATAGAGATGGATTTCCGTGAAATTCACAATCCTATATAAAGAAAATGAAAACCCTAGCCGTCCTAATTCGAAATCCCAAAATCTTACATTTCCTTCTCCACTCCAAAATCTTCGAAGAAGCCATGGAAAGGCTTCTCTACTCATCCTCTCCAACCCATCTCAACAATAACCATCTCAGGTTTTCTCCTCTCCTCTCTCGCCTCCCCCGTTTTGACTCACCAAAAGTCAGTTTTTTCGCTCCATCACGACCCGATTCCAGGCGACTCGACTCCGTCTCCTGC
The DNA here is from genome assembly GCA_013180625.2 of Boswellia sacra. NCBI lineage: Eukaryota > Viridiplantae > Streptophyta > Magnoliopsida > Sapindales > Burseraceae > Boswellia > Boswellia sacra. Next base: position 30,302 of record SNVD02010219.1, on the reverse strand, counting down.
AAAAACCAGAATCCATCTCGGCTGTCTTGTTATTCCTCATTGAAATTGAACAACTCCTATTTCTCCTCTTCCTCTAGAGATGACGCTCTGAATGAGTCAATACCCAGTTCTTCTTGTATCGAGCAGATTGGCGCAGAAGCTGTTCAGCAGAAAAAGGTAACGTTTTTCATTCAGATTAATGGAGAGTTTTTGTCTTTTATTTTATTTTTGGGTTGCTTCAGTTTGGGGTTTACTAAATTGTGTGGATATATGGTGAATCGGGAGTTATAAACAAGTAGGTTTTGAGAAATGGGCTGTTTGATTGTTAGGAAAATAGAGAAAAGAGGAAAGAAAGTTAGAGCCTTTTGGTTTTTTATTTTATTTTTTAATATTTTGTATTACTGGCAGTTTGATACAGTAAAAAAAATGTTAATGAAATGGAAATTTATATAATTGGGTTCTCACTGTTGGCAGAATTAATTAGTGATTAGCTGGGAGAAATTGTAAATAACAACAATTTTCTATTATTTCATGGCATCGAGTTCAAAAAATTTTCTATAGCAGAATGGGTTTTTTGGTTTGCTTAAGAGTCTGTTTGATTCTTTCAATTAGATAACTTTATATGGTGTAGAATAAGTGTATTTATTACAATAATTGGATGAATATCTATCCCATTGGTTGGAATCAATTCCTTGCAGCCACTGCGAAGGTTTACTTGATCCCCATGGAGGTGTAGAGGGGGGCACCTTCCACTGTTCCCCTGGACTAGTTTGTATGAACACCAAGGTTATAAAAAATGTATATATATCACCATCATGTATCCTATGCCTTCTTCCACACCACGAGTATCATATTCCTACTTAAAAATGCTGAATTCTTGTAAATAAACAATTCACAATTAATTTAATCAGAATTTTAGTTCCCATTATTCATTGCTTGCTCAACTAAAAAAGTCTGCTAGGGGTATAATGCTTGCTGAACTAAAAAAATTGATAGAGGCTAACCCCCTTTTCCGCGATAAGCTTCAATTTCCTACCTTGAAGAATTTGAGGCTGCGAATACTAATTAATCAGAGGTCTTTGAGAAGTTCTATGCTTTTTTCATGTGTTGGACTTTATTCTTTTGGTTATTGATTTTAAGCCAAGATATTCACATTTATTGGCATTTGAACTGCAGTTTAAACTGGCAGCATCAGCTTTGTAAAAATCGAAGGCCAAATCCTGACATAAAGACCCTATTTGTGGACCACAGTTGTGGACAGCCAAATGGAGCTAGAGCCCTATCCCCTGTTACCAATCCCTTAATGGGTGCTGTTCCGAAGGCCGCCGGTTTTCCACCATTGAGTGCTCATGGTGTAAGGGAAATTTTTTTAAAGATTTTATGTTATTAAGCTAATTTGAATTTCTAGAACTTGAACTTAAATGTGTGTTTATAGCCATTTCAGCCTACTCCTGCTGCTCTTTCAACATCTCTTGCTAGATGGATGGCTAATGCGTCTCCTGTGCCTCACCCTGCAGCTTCTGCAGGGCCTATGGGTTTGACTGCTCCTAATAATGCAAGTACCTATAGAAAAACTTATGTTAATGAGCAGTATTTTAAATTTTAAAGCTATTTAGTTTCCCTTTTTTTCTTTTTAAATGCCTTTTAAATTGCCTTAATACTAAGAATTACATATATAACATGTAAAAATGTGATCTGAAGCCATGCCAACCTATTTCTATTTTGTAAACATTAAATCACAAATACAGGGATAATGAACAGTGCCTAATGAACCAGACGTGGAGCCATCGGTTGCTACCTGCCTTGAGAAGTTAGCAAAATTTGGTGATTACCAATGGTATATTGTACTACTATGCTTTTAGAATAAGTGTGAGATATATTTAATGAGTTAATTAGTTTTGTTTAGAAGTGGTATATCTCTGATATTTAGTGTTAAACTGGAGCCATATTCATGCTTTATATGCTTTTGTTATGAATGTTAATTAGGATTATTTCTCTCGTGCAGTAATAATGCCATGGGGCTTTGGTCTAAAATTAAGGGAAAGGGTACTGAATATAAGAATCCCGCATCAGTTGGACAGGTATTCTTATTGACATTCTTTATGATTCTGCATTCTTGGATCTTGAATTTTGCTTTGTGCTCATTAATACGTCCATTGATTGTTAATGCCCTTTTGTACTTTTGGTTATGTAGGCCATCTTGAAAAATCTTCCTCCATCTGAAATGATAGATTCTTGCTCTGTAGCATGTGCTGGATTCGTTAATGTTGTGTTATCGAAAAAGTGGATAGCAAAGGTGTTTGCATGTTCTTGTATTTTTATGCTTGATCTGTAGCTTCTTCTTTTTTTTTTCTCCCTCAATACGTGGAATATGTTAGAGTTTATTGTACTGATGTCATTTTGTAAGGCCAGTTGTTTGTTTATTGCATCTGTAGAGCATTCAGAAGATGCTTGTTGATGTTATTGAAACATGGGCGCCAAAGCTTCAGATTAAAAGAGCTGTGGTTGATTTTTTCTCACCTAACATGGCAAAAGAAATGCGCGAGCTGTTCAGAGTGAAATGAGTGAGAGAAAGTAGAAGAGAAGTTCTACTGGGAAGAAGAAGTCCAAGAATTCATTTAGGAGTAGGTCACGGTATGTGTTACCTCATTTATTTTCTTCCTGTTTGAGGATCTGAATTCTTTGTGCTACTTGTGAATTAATTTCCAACTCGAAATCAACATCTAAAAGCCAACTTCCTATTTCAAAAATTTATTAAAAAAAAGTTGCAGCATTCATGAAGCATTGGGCCCCTTGAATATAATGAAGCTTTTAGGGTCTGTTTGGCATTATTTTAAAGTTGTTTTTGAAAGATTATATCATAAAAAATGAAAAGATAGACAAGTTCTGTGCCTACAAAATTTGATCATGTGTTGTTCTATGGTTAATATTTTATTCTCCTGTCTTTTCTTCTGTCAATCGAAGAACATATTTCTGAAATAGCAGAACATATTGCTTAATACTTTTAATGTTTTTTTTTTCCAAGAGGATAACTTCTTGGTTAGATACTTGCTGGCCGAGGAAGAGGTCTAGAAATCAAATCCTCATGGCACCAAAGTCAAAGAGCAATAATTGGTGTGGTCATTGGGGTAGATGAGGTGGTGGAACTGTGGTTTAAAAATAAAAGAAAAAATCAAGTAAACTTTACACCACTTTGGCTATCTTCACTTGCTTTCCGCCAATCACTCTCATTATCTTAGTTTGAGCCTACTGTAAAGTGCACTTGACACCTGTGAGAAAATTTATATGCATTGGTTTTCATTATGTGGTTGAACTTAGAGAGGAAAGCGGAAAGATAGTATGGGTTTTCTGTTCACTGCTTTGTGATCAAATAGGCTGCTTTTAGTTTCAAGTTTCCTGCTACCTTTAGTCATTGTGTAGTCATGGTGCACGTTGTTCCTCATGCTAAATAAATCTGTTTATTATGCCTTAGATCCAAGTTTGTCAGAAGTTAAGCATCATTGGAATTGATTAATCTTGATGCTGCTAATCAACTATTATGTAAATAGCATAATCCACTTTCTTGGCTCTGTCTCTCAGAGTAATAACCATCCCCATATGCAATGTGGTCCTTATAACCATCCAAGTAGCTTAGCGATTATTTTTATTATTAGGCAATTCCAAATGTTTGCTTTGCATTCATCTCTTGTTTAATTTATTGATTAACAACTCTAGTAATGTGAGTGCATATGTGCTGATTGTTGTGATTCGCTACAAAATTATGAAAGAAAATTTTCTCACATTAATCTGGTTGGTGTTTCAGTTATAAGTGCAAATAGTGCGCCTGATGGCATTTAAGAAGTACCAGTGTACATTGTGAAGTTGCGAATGATGTGTCAGCCTGTTTCCTCTTAGGATCATTCTGTGAAACAATTCTACACAATTAAAATTGAGAGGAGATAAATTTTGTGGTAAACCCATCCAAGATGTTGGGGTTGGTTGAGTAATAGATATTAAGTCGGTAGCTTGCCATCATTTTACATCAGTTACACATCTGATGTATTTTTTCATAAATTTATAATCCAGTTGGGTTTTTTCCCCCCTTGTAATGAAATATCGTTTCATTTGTATTTTGTTATATTAAATTTCAACCATTGGTTAGGTGCGATAAATGATATTTTGTGGAGATCTCATTCTATTAGTAGTGCTGGTAGCAGACTTATAGCTGATTTGAATTATTCTCAACTTAGTGCAAGCTTAATCATGAGCTGCAGCATAATTTAATCCAACTTCTTTAATTTTATTATGGTTCTTTATTTTATTGTATTGGTTTCCTTGAATGATCCAAATTATAATTATTATTTTTAGATTAGGCAGTGAGATTTTTTTTCCCTTTCTAATTGAAAAAGCATATTGTTTCTTTGTAGTTTGCTCTATATATTATGAATTTATTAAAATTTTTAAAATACTTATTATATATATATTATGAATTTATTAAAATTTTAAAATATTTATTATATATATTAATTTTTTTAAATATTTGGCAGTTAAAAACTGCCAAGTATTTTTTTTTAATTTCTAAAACTATTATACTTGGCGATCTTTTGACCGCCAATTATATTTTTTTTAATTTTTTTATCTATCATACTTGGTGGTCTTTGACCGCCAAGTATGGTTAGATGCATATTTGACACTTTGACCGACCATCAAATATTGTCAAATTGACTATATTTGGCGGTGCCATTAGTGGCGTTTTTAAGACCGTCAAATATATACATATTTGACAGTCAAAGAACGCCAAATATGGTCATTTTTCTTGTAGTGTATACCTCGCAAGAGTATGTAGCCTTTGGACTCATTCATGATAAATATCCTTCATAACATCATATACAACAAGCACTTTGCCATAGAGATGAGTAGGATCATATCTGCTCTAAGACATGTCAATATATATAGTTGTGCTTACAAGTCACGTAGTGCGTATCGTTCCTACCCATTGAACCTCCTTCATGGGATCTCCAATCATAGAGGTTGGGTTACTTCCCTAGATGACTCCCTTCGGGCTTAAGTACATCCCCCTTGACAATTTAATCAATTAATTAGTTGAATATAGCATGCTGAGATTTTCCATGAACGTGCACTATTCTATTTCATCTTGGGAAACTTGTCCTTCATCCGATAATTGCTTCCACTAGTTCTCCTAATCTAATTACATTAACTTTCTCCCAAAAAGAATGTTAGAGAGCACAAGAATATTAAAGACGCAATAAAAAAATTGAAGGAGCACTTAATCACCTCGTAAGTAATAATATTTTCAAACTCATACACAAAATTAATAATCATCTACTAATTTATAATATTACTTTTTTCTCAAAATATCATAAAAATATTAACAAACAAATATATAGAAAACCCCCATATTAAGAAATATTTTAATGCACTGACAATAACTTCACCAAATATTAATGCTCTAATTTGTTGAATTTTTAAAATAATGGAAATAACAACTCAACTGATATCACTATTGTCCAAAGATTAATAACTAAAAATTTGAAACCTCTTAAAAATTGAAACCCCCACATTAACATAATATTTATTGCTACTCTCATATTAATAAGATATATATTACTATAGTAGCAAATATAATATATAATTCATATATAATAATAATAATTACAATATTTAACATGTACATATAAGTATTCAAACATATTTGAGATGCATCTTCCAATGCAATAACATATCAAAGTAATATATCAAATGTTCTTATAATCATAAACAATAATTACACTCAAAATAATGATTTTTCATAACTGAAATATTTATTAGACCATAATAAAAACTAATAAGAGGTCTTGATAATAAAACTACTCTACGTAACTCGTCTATATTATTTGAAAACAATAAGAAAATTTCAATATTTACAAGACAAGCATAATAAAATAAGTTGGTATTTGAAATTAAGATTCATATAAAAGCAAGAGAAATAAATAATCTCCTTAAAATATTCTAGTAACTTGAAACTGTTAATATCTAGATTTAATAACTACAAGAATTTATTAATCTATATCAGAAAGAAAAAATCCAAAAATATTTAGCACAGTATACACATGTACTGTCACAAATACTGTAATACAATCTACTTAAACTCACTCATTGCTATTAAGATCAATTTCTTGAAACATAACATTTGAAAAAATGACATATGTTTCAATCTCTTTTAACACAACTAAAAAATAAATTAAAATAAATAAGTGTAACAATTCTTTGTAACTCAAAGCATCATGCGCTAATAGTCTAATTCCACAAAATATGTATAATCACAAATAAACAAAGATTTAATATATCACAAGAACATTATTCTATGGTAAATAAATTATCATTCTAATTAGATAAGAGTGGAAATAACATAAATAATTTTATATTGCCTCAAATAAAAAAAAATTACTACCATCATTATTGTCTTAAGGTTGATTAAAGAGATCTAATCTCGATACTAAGTTAAGCTATCAACTGTGAATAAATCATGTGTTGTTTGAAAGTATTAGGCTCTCTCCAAGATCAAAATAAAATATTCTAAATAAACAATGTTAGGAGAATAGTTTACTAAAACATAATATTTAAAACACAAAAGCTATGCAATTATCACAATGTTTGAACTACATTTATCCATTTTTTATAAATCATATATATAAATATAGCCAAGTTGAAATCTACATGTCAAAGTATAATAATAATGACATATACATATTTTAATGTAACATTAATAAAGAAATAGAAAATTAGCAACACACTTTCACAACTTATGCAAGCTTGCATTTCTGATGTTTATACATTCATGCATTTGTAACTCATGCAAGTACAATGACTTAATCAATGTTATACTCTAGATCACAAAAAAAAAAAATCACACAAATATATATTCACAATATAAAGAAATAAAAATCAATCCATTAACTGTATCTTAGTTAAACTATATAAGTAGTGGAACAATCAAAATATATAATCATAACCAAATCTTATAAACCTCTAAAAAAGCATATCAACATAACAATATCATTTGATAAACAAAATAAAACAAGCAATCAATACACTCTAGAAATTAATCATGTTATACGCCACCTAGTGATAAATTAAGTTTTTAAGGTAAACAATAAAATATATAAGATACTCTTTGGCTTTAGATTGTTGGGAATATTTATAATAATCTAAATAATAAAATCAAACAACAACACATTGAAGAAATAATAAAACATAAATTAAATAAATATAACAAGTAAAGAGATTGAGAAAGAAATATGTGGCTTGAGCACTTGAGAGGCATTTTAAAGGCATTGTCTTAAAGCCAAAGAGTCCTCCCCTCGTGTGGGTAATATCGATACTCAAGGGCTGTAAGCTATAACCCAATGCTCATAGTCTATCTTGTCAGTGAGCATGATCACTAGAAGAAAATAACATGTCTCCATGTATTGTGGTTGCTGAAAAACATAAAAAATACTCAAATATATTCTCATAGTATTAGAATCTTGAGACTCCTTTTTATAGTATACTCCTAGCTTAGGTAACTTATAAATTAATTCATGCAACTTACAAGCCATAAAGTTCTTAATAGAAACATGTAAGTTACAAATAATAATTTTTGTAACTTATGTTTTTATGTATTTGTAACTCGTGGCAAACTAAGCCTTGAATTAATATTATAACTCGTGATGTAAAATAGTTGTTTTTTTTTTTTATCTCCAACAGGACCATTGACATAGGCTTTATGATAAGAAAAAAAATTTGCAATAAATGCAACAAAAAAAAAGCCATGTAAATTACATTATGAAGCTTACTCCCCACTATCTTTTGAAGAGTTGTTCCTTGTTGGAAGCCCTACAAGACTCTTATTTGAACTCGAAAGCTTCAGATTACCTTTCTCTCCTATAAATAAACCATGATCAAGTTGTTGAAATGCAAATTAGGAGGTGTAGCTAGAATTGTTGGCTTAGCTTTACCTGCGATCATTTTATTGTTTTAGCTGTATCAAAGTCACAATTTTGCCAAGTTTTTGTAATATCAAATTGAAGAATGAAATGAGTAGTGTAAGAAAAAAAAATGAGTTGAAAGGTGAACTTGTTATCAATTACATAAAAGATGAGGAAAGACAAAAGATATAGAAAGAAATCAATAATTTAGGTAAGTAATAAATTGGGAAAGTTATAAAAGATGAAGGAGGGAAAATAAAAAAATTTAAAGGCGCAAGTTAAAGTGGGAAATAAAAATTTAAAGTGTGAGATAATAAAATATATGTTAAATATATATTGTAAACTAAAAATATATAAGAATTGTAAAGTAATTTTATTATTAATACCATTAAACATACTGTAAATAAAAAAATATCAATTAACTATTTTGATTGATTTATAACATATAATGTTAATACTAGACATAACACACCAATATTTGTATGCATGAAAGAAATAAATTTATCAATATTTTACATCAATAATATATATAAACAATTATTTAGAACTATAATATTAATACATAATTTGTGTTCTTTATGGTTTTGGGTTTGATAATGTAAAAATTTTATCAATTGAGAATCAACCAATGGAGCTTCACTATGGATAATTAGAGATTGGGTAGTATGAGTCCCTGGTGATAGAACTGACCTCATAAACAAACCAAGTGAATCAAATTAAATTGTAATACAAATTATAGTAAATAATCTAAAATTAATAATAAAAAACCATACTTGTTTGAAGAATCATAATCTTGTCGGAAATTAATTGTTACATACTTAAATAATTAATATGTTTAGTTTAGTGCATAATGTAAATTGATAATATCTATTTTTATTCTAAATAATATTACATAATACATATATTGATCATAAAATAGGAGGTTGAAATTTATAAGTGTTATCTAGTGGGACGATATTTGTTTATCAAAACAACTTATATATCATTGAAATCATAAAAATTTACCACTGCCTATATCTTTTCAACTATATAATATTAAAATGGATGATAACAAACATGTTGAACCTAAACTTAAAAAGTGAAAGTAAGTAATGAAATGTATCTTTGGCATTTTAAACTAGGTCATATAAACATATATATGATCCAAAGATTGGTTAATTATGGACCTCTAAGGGAGACGTAGAAATCCAACTACCATTGGTTTGTGGATCCTATCTGCAGAGAAAAACAAACAAAAAGCCCTTTTTGAGAAAAGGTCAATGAGCCTAAAAGTGCTTGGAGTTGGTGCACATTGATGTGTATGGCCCTTGAACATGCAAGCCGTATGTCAACTCATCTATCATGTTGAATCTCAAGATTTTTTTTTTCTTTAATATATACTGAATTCAAAAATTTGAATATTTTTAAAAGTTGAAATAGAATGGTGTTGTTAGTAATCTAACTCAAAATAAAATGCGTAAATATTGTAATTTATTAATTACATCAACACAATTCATAATTTATTACAAATACAGCCAGCGTTGATTGCATTTTCACATTGAATAGTATTGTCTGGTGTATAATAAACAGTAATGATTTGGTAGAAAATTATACCCAAGACATGCGTTACTGTACAAGAATGATACATCACCCTATTTACGATTTGATAGTACTGATAGCCAAGAAGAATGATGAAAGTACCCGCATCATCCATTTTGAAGACATCCTGTTATTTCATTCGCTTGGCCTTTTGCTAGCGGTCTGGTTGCTTGATCTCTACATGAAAATTTTGAAATTAAAAAAAAAATGAAGGGATTAATGGGAAGTCATAACAACATTTAAGTAACGATTTAATCATTAGGATGCATAACATAAAAATATAAATATAAATTTAGACATATAATGAGGTTAGAATGTAAGACTTTTTAATTAAATTAACTAGCTGCATAATAATTCTCATTAATCTCAAAACTTAAAATGACAAGAAACGACGGATAACAACATTTAAACTCTAATAAAAATAGCGACAGCAATGATGATAATACGCTGTTCATGATGATTGAATAGATGATTGTAATGGAAGCAGCTATCATTCATGTTATGTTTCATTAAAAATTTAACGGATATGAATGATATATTTTAGCTACCATAAAGATTCAAGTATGCTTTCGTTTGGTTTACTTCTTGTAAGTTTGAAAGGGCATACAAAAATGAGAATGAGTGATTATTGATAATTCGCGAAAGAAAAATATTAAAATTATATTAAAAATTCACTTTAAAATCTGGAGATTCTGCGCACAATTCTGGCTGCCGCACGATATAGATTTGATCGCCGTGACTATGTCCCTTATAAATGTCCTGATTTCTGTGCCAAGTCCACAATGCATGGGTTGAATTCACAACCTACAAGAAGACACATGAAAATTAATCTTAAAGATCACAAGAAAAGTTGTGAATGGAAACCAGGGAAAGAAAAAACCGGACAAGTTATAAATATCATGAGATCTTTGTAACATTGATTCAAATGGGTCAAAGAGCACATATACCTCAAGGATTCCATGTCCAAAGCTACTTTCTCTAAATGCACTCCACTCTGGTTGTTTGCTCCAACAAAACTTGCCTTTAGCCGGACCGGATGAGAAGTTCAAGTGGCAAACTTGTCCAGATTGTTGTGGGGGAACCTCAGCTGAGGGACACTTTCCAAGGTCATCTGCATGATCAACTTCAACTTGCTCAATATTTCCACCATCTCCGACTGTTATATGAACGGGACCACATGGATCCAATGTATAATTATAAACTCTATTCATCCTTTCATAAGCATGAACCTGCAAATTAAAAAGGCTAAATATTCTTAGTAAGAAAGAAACGTATTTTGGATTTGCTACTAACCTTCTATATACTTTCTCTAACTTGTTCTGATAAACTCTGTGAACAAAGTATAGGGGAAGCACACTGCAATAATAAAGCTCAAATGCAGCTAGCAATTTACTTAAGATCCTCGTTTTCTAACATATCTAATTACTTCATTATTGCCTATTCGTCTTCAAAACATCACGAATGAATGAATATAAAAGAAGAAATTTATATCTTTATTGTTAACCCATGTATGAAGTAATTCCTCATTTTATAGATTGTTTACTGAAAACCCATAGGGAAAATTAAAAAATGATTAATGATAGTAAATGATTAACATATATCTAATAGATTTTTTTTTTTAAATATCTAATCTATGCAAAAATGATGGTAAATGATATTTCTAAAATCTATGATAACACTAACCTATTTAATTTCAGTTGTAATAAATAGGGAAAATTCAAAAAAAAAAAACCTATTTTAGGGATGTCTTTGATAACTCTTGGCTCAGAAATGGTGCAAATGCTCTTATTTAAAATATACATCAACCATTGTTACAAATCCTTTATTTTATTGTTTCTTCTTCTTCTTTGATTCTTTATGGAATTAGATAGCTTTCACATTGCAACCTCACAAAGTAGATAAAGTTCAGGCAAAGCACTTCAAAATCAACTAGATTTAGTAGAAAGGAAAGTGAAGTTGGCTGCAAACATTAAGGCTATATTTCTCTCTCTAACTAGTATGAAATCCCATGAAATTCAAATAATCCTTGTTTTTACATAGTATATTTTGCATTTTTTTTTTTTTGCTTTAAAATCATAGAATAAGCTTAGAAATGGATTATTAAGGTATGAAAGTTGCATTTTTAGATTGAAATGGTGAAATTGTTTAGTTTCGGCTTTTTCTAAAAGATCTCGATAAAATCGTGACACTTATCAAGCTATCAAATAGTGTCTGATAATATCTAACAGTAGATGTCAAGTGTTTGATAGTCAAACACAAGACATCCAAAAAGGAATCAAGTTTTAGACAGTTCGCTAAAAGAAATCAGACACTAGGCACCCGCCATTAGGCGCACCTTCAATCAAATGCCGGATGTTAGAAGTATCTTCAGCCTTCTGCCTTCCGCCATTAACAGCCACTAAAGTTTCAATTTAATCAATCTCAACACAAAAATTTTAAAAGAAAATATTTAAAAACACTTAAAACACACTAAGATCATCAATCTAACATTTTCACCAATTTTACAACCAAACAACATCATTTTGGAACCCCAGATTTAAATTTCAAACACATCCAGAACACTTCATTTCTTCTTAATTAAAAATGGAATGATTTGTACAATTGCCAAACGAAGTGAATAGCAATTGAAAGAAGGATGTTATTGAAGAGTTGGAAAGTTAGAAACAATTATGTATGTGAAGGAGGGAATGATATATATAAAATTTATACAAGGATATTTGCGTTATTTCCCAGCCAAGAGAGGCCCACCCCATGCAAAATTTAGGGAAAGGGGAGGTTAAAGACATCCCTAAAATGGGGTTATTTTTCAAATTTTCTGTAATTAATATCACTTGTATTTCATGTGTTCAACCCAAAGGCTTAACATATACATTAGGTAGAGTACTGACCAACCTTTTTACAAACCTAAGGTTCTATCTTAAACATCCAGTAAAGGACTTTGACACTTATATTGGAATATAGTATCAAGGCAGATAGTATAAAACATAAAAATTCAAACCATAAGCGGTCCAACCAATTAATTTTTTTTTCTTTTTTATTTACAAGGTGACATTGAGATAAAATCTATTATATAGAAATTTCAGCCAGATTAAAAGTTGGTGTTTATAGAGGTTTTGTTTTTCATTTAAAAAAAAAAATAAATTGCATGAGATGATGATTCCTTTGAATTCAATTTAATTTTTTAAAATCAAAGGGTTTATAATATAATATTAGAGCAAAGTAATAAATAACTAATTAAACTTGCGTTCTCGATCCCTTTATTATGCTAATTAGATATTTAAGCTCCATGCAACTACCTAAGGGCACCCATATGCATATATCATATTAAACATGTATCTAAACCAAAATACTTTAAAGACAATTTTTCCCAATTGATCTACATGAATAAAGAAAATGCTTAACTTACATGAGCAGAAAGAACAATGTCGACACCGTTTTGATACAGAATTTCTTCCATTTCTTGTCTCATGCATTCAAATTCTTGATAGTGTGCCGAGTAGCTATTATACCAAGGCGTATGCATTGCAGCAACAAGCCAAGGGGTCACAGTGCGGTTAACATGTTGTAAGTCTTTCTTTAGCCACGCATATTGTGTTCCTAGAATTGAGAATAACCAAATTCAACAGTAAAAAAAAATGATTAAGACCAATATTAGAACCGTGATGTGGATCGCGGTACTGCAGTTACCATTGCTAGTATAATCAACAAACGCTCCCAACAAGATGAAATGTATCCCTCCCGCATCAAAAGAGTAGTAGAAGTTACTGTGAGAACCGCTCTCCTCTGATGGAACTGCAAATCTGGTCAAATAAGATTCGAAAGTTATCTCAGCGACTTGAGGTTCAATCTCGTGGTCGCCTTCGAGGACCATCATAGGTATTCTTGAGGTCAACGGCTCCATAAACCTAAAAATATCCCATTCAATCTCATGAGCTAGTGTATAAATTTAACAAAAATTTACTTCATTTATTTAGAAGTTTACTAGCATGTTCAAGGTTAAATATAGTGCTGGAATTTTTTTTTTTTCTTGATATACACTTCACAACGGGAAGGATGGCTTACTTTAGGCTTGTATATATATAACGAATTCCTACGGCGCCAACTGTTTACAATCTCATATGGTAAAATATGTTGAATAACTAAAAAAGAATCATAAAAAAGAACAATAGATTTAATGGGATTATGATATATCATATATCACACACACACACACACACACACATATATATATATTTCTTGTACCTAATTAGTTAAATAAATTAATTGTATGTGTAGAATTATTGGAAAAATTACCTTCCCCACCCATCCCAGCGGGGTTGATATGTCTGTTTAATAGGTGAATTCCCTAATTCACCAGTTGTCAGGTACTCATTTGCGTAACTTATGTCTCCAATCATTAGTACCAATGAGGGATCATTCTCCAACAAATGATCAATTGTGGTTGAGGAATTGCTTGTCAGACCCAGATCTCCTATTACTGCGATTCGGCCAGGATATGAAGTTGGGCTAGGCAATGGTAAAGTTTCAAAGACACGCTCTTCACTTATAGCAAGATAATTGCTATCCCCACACCTGTAATAGTATTTTGTTCCAGGTTTAAGACCTACAAATTACTATGAATTAGTAATTATTCTGTGGACTGTCTTACATCTTAACAGGCTAGCAAGCTGGTGTCAAACACAATATGAGAATTTGATGGAGAAAGAAATATCCCTATAATTGTTATTCAAAAAAAAAGAAAAACTGCTCATATAACTAAACTATACAATTGTTACCATACATTATAATGTAGCACAATATATATTATTGAATGGATAAAAATAAAATAAAAAATCGTTCAAATTATAATATTTAACTGATCATATACAATCATATGAGATTATTAATCAAATAAATTAATTGTACGTTGTATAAATCAACTGTAGCTACGTATATTGATGTTACCATGATTAATTATTACTTCTCATGATGGAATTTCTTATTACTATCTGATCAGAATGGCAAGAACAAAACTTCAAATACCAATTATCAAATCAACTGCAATAATTCCATAAAGATATTTCTTAAATTAGAAAGTAATGATATTCTTTCCAATAAATAATTTACAGATATGTAATATAGAACTATGTACGAACTATGCAATTTTTCAAGCAACCGACAAATATATAACAAATGAGACAAACGGCAATCGAACAAAAATCCTAAAATAATTTCAGTTTGCCCTGGACTTGTCTCTCTTCACGTGCGCCTTGTTCTTATGCAGAATGCAAGCTGCAACTCTACAATGTTCCAGGCCTTGTTCAAACGAGGTCGGTCCATTCAATCGCAATAGAGAAATAAAAATAACTAAAATTAAATGGAATTTTTACTTACCATCAATCCTCACATGGTGAATGATGGCAGAACTATAATTCAAGAGGCCCTCGTATGGATACAATTGGCTATAAACAGTTGCGTATCCTATCCTTTTACTTGTATAATTTCCAGGTTCTTTCCCATACCAGACCTCACTCGCAACTGTTGAAGGGTCAAGAGCAGTCACATTAGCGCCAATTTGTGCATCGCCTGCCCAAAACCAACCAACCAACCAACCTACTTCAACAAATCAATCAGAAAAACACACACACTTATAAAACCTCATGAGATTGCAAAGACAAGTACCCGTAACCCAAGAAACCCACATTGAAGTTGGTGAAGAGAGTGCTAGAGCTATCTGTTCTGGGAAAATTGAAGTGACATTCTTCTTGAGCCTTGGATGATGCATTGGCAAGTCATCACTCCCTCTACGTAAGGATGAATCAAAACGACGAGTTACAGGCTCGAATGGACCTTCTAAAGTAGTTGGTATTCGTTGTTGTGTGACAACACTCTTGGTCACAGCCAAGAACAAGGCTAAAACAATTTTCAGAGCACAGTCCTTCATTAGAGTCTCTTGATGATCAAACTTCTTTGGTCCAGCAGTGGCTTTTTATCACATTATATATTTAAGATTGGAGTGATTGTTTCAAGATTCTTGAAAGACAAGAATTGCTTTTGGTGGTGTGTCAGTGTCAGTGTCAATTGTCTATGACTGTGCTGTGACTGCGGAGTGTGGACTCAATTCAGTGACTGTTCAACCACTGGCATCTTTTATATATATAACTGGAATAATGGAATTAGCATAATTTACGGAAAAGTCAACAAACACCTTGAGGTTTGGCTAAACTGCAATCTAGAATATGGAAACTGCTACAGTCCAGCAGCTGGGCCAATACAGCTGGTACTGTAGCTTAAGAGGCTGCATGAAGACAAAAACGCTTACATGCTGCTTCAGGTTTCGGCTCCAGGTTGCGTCCTGCCTTCAGACACAATTCGTTTCCCGCCCATCATTGCCGCCCATGCGCAGTATGACATTAAATTATATCAATTAAAAATATATAATAGTTCTAAAATAAAAATGCAAATTTTCATAAGCGTATTTGACAAAAAAAAAATAGTTAATTAAGATTAATTACTATATTTTTATAGCAATTTTTGTTAGTACACAGAAAAATATAAATAAAAATTTTTATAATTGTATAGTACAATTGTGTAGTGCAAAAGAAATCATAAATTAATTAATTGTGTTTTAAACATATGAAATTTTTTTATGGATATAAAAAGTCGAAAGATATTTTTTTGGTGAGTATAGCCATAGTCAGATTTTTATAGGAGCTGAAAATAATTTGAATTTTGGTTGTAGTGTAGAAAGAACAAAGTTGGAAAAATCAAATAATTAAAAATCCATTTAAAGGTTGTAACCAGAGCTATAAAGGTCGTAAACCGGAAAATAAAAGTACTAATGGAAACTATTATTCATGCGTTATGCAATTGTGACCAACATTTTTCAATGGCTTATAAAAGTGGAAACCAGGCATATAAAAGTAAAAAACAACGCTATAAAAGTTGTATATATTGTTCATATATCATGGGATTTAACTTATGTTTCCCAAAGTCTTATAAAAGTCGTAATGTAATATATAAAAGTCATAAATAAAGCTATAAAAGTTGTAAATACTGTTTATGCAACTTAGAATTGAACCAATATTTCCCAAAGCCTTGTAAATGTTGTATCCGGACATATAAAGATGGGAAAAAAGCTTTTCATAATTGTTAGTACTATTCGTGTCTCCCATAATTTAACGAGTATTTTTCTTAAGTCTTATAAATGTCATAAACGGACATATAAAAGACGGAAACAAGGCTATAAAAGTTGTAATTACTATTATTGTCTCACGGGATTTAACGAATATTTTTCAAAGTCTTATAAATATCATAAGTGGACATATAAAAGACGGAAACAAGGCTAAAGAAGTTGTAATTATTGTTCATGTATCATGGGATTTAACGAATATTTTCTAAAGTCTTATAAATGTCGCAACTAGACATTAAAAAGACATAAAGAAGGCTACATAAGTTATAAATACTGTTCATGTCATGTCTCATGGAATTTAATGAATATTTCCTAAAATCTTATAAATGTCGTAAGTTGGTATATAAAAGACGGAAAAAAAGGCTTAAAAGTTGTAAATACCTATATAGAAGTCATAAAACTCATAATTACTTTTCACTAAATCTTGGCCAAAGAATCATATTTCCAGGAATACCCCTATACTATATCATACAAAAGTTGTAAACTATAAATAAATATCGTGTCTGAATGAAAAAAATCGTAAAAAAGTAAATAAAATTAGTGATCAAACTTACTCATCATGACTTATGGCATCAAAGTAAAATTTTGCAAAGCCTTATAAAGTCGTAACTAGACATATAAGAACTCATTAAAATGGCTATAGAAGTTGTAAATCTCTATATAAAAGTCATTTAACTTCAATATTCCTTTTCACCAAGCGTAGCCATAGTCATCAGTGTTTATATTTCTGACAATGGCCCTCCACAATTTCATCTAAGAATCATAAATTATGAATAAAAGTCATAACTAAAGGTAAAAAAATCAAAAACAAAAGAATAAAAGTTGTAAGGTAAGACACTGTTCATGACTTATGAGATTTAACAAAAAGTTGCCAAAGCCTTACAATTGTTGCTACTGGACTTATAGAAGTCGCATGAAAAGCTATAAAAGTTATAAATGACTATATAAAAGTCGTAAGCTACCCCTCCACAATTTTGTCTTAGAGTCGTAAATTCTGAATAAAAGCCGTATCTAAAGGTTAAAAGATAATAAACAAGAGAATAAAAGTCGTAATGGAAATCACTGTTCATGCCTTATGGGATTTAATCGAAATTTTCCCAACTCTTATAAGAGTTGCAACTGAACATATAAAACTCGTGAAAAATACGATAACAGTTGTAAAATACTTTGTACAAGTCACAAAGTGCACTATTACAAATTCGTACACTACAAGAATTTTTTACATATTTGTCACTTCACAATTTTTTTATTTGGCTGTTTTTTAAAAAAGTGATAAATTTAACCATATTTTAAAAGTCAAACATATCAATTCATCTTATTTGTCACTTTTTGTCTTTATTCAATCACATGTATATCACATTTTTATAAAAGTTTGACAAGTATGTGAAAATTATATTTTTCTTTTCCCTCTCAAATTTTCCTCTTTCTTTTCATTTTTTCTTTCAAATATGTGAATATAATATTTAAAATTTTAATAAATTTATCTAAATATAATTAAACAATATAATTTTATTTTTAATCTAAAATTAAATATAATTTTTAAAAATCTTTAAATTAAAGATAACATTAATATATGTATGAAAAGAATAAATTTTTAAATATTAAATTTTAGAAAAATAAATTTTTAAATATGGAAATTTTATAAAATAAATAAAATTATTTTTTAATTTCAATGTGATAAAAATCACATTATTTAATTACTTTGATGAAAATTAAGCAATTAAAAATATCAAAAATATTATTTTGTAATAATATAACATTTTAAATATGCAAAAAATTATTATAATTTATTTTAAAAATTAAATTAAAATATTTAGTGTTCTAAAAATTATAAAAAATTAGTCTAATGGTGTAAATAAAAAAGTTTAAAATAGAAGGACTGAACATAGAGGTGATTTTGATAATTTTTAAAAGATTTAGATTTCCTCGAATTTCATAATACTATATAAAGGAAATGATACAGCCCTAGCCGTAATCTCCTAAATCCCTAATTCCTAAAGCTTCCTCCACTCTACTATCCTAAAGCACTCCACCTTCAATTTCCGAGCAAGCTCCGGCAAGGGTGGGAACGTGAGATCAGGTGCTGATGAATCGCCGTTAGAGTCGATGAAAGTTACGTGCAGCATCATGATAGTAAAGCCATCAGGGTCCAGAACGGTTCACCTCCGATGTCTCCTCATCCACCGGACCCTCAACATCAACGTCCTCGGTGTCGATCGGTGGAGCGATGAAGCTAGTCGAGGAGGAGAGAGAGAAGAGCGTGTCGAGGTACGAGGACGAGGAGGAGGAAGAAGGGGACGTGTGTCGGATCTGTCGAAATCCAGGAGATACTGGATCTTCGGTACCCTTGCGCGTGGAGTGGAAGCATCAAGTTCGTTCACGAGGATTGTCTCCTTCAGTGGCTCAACCACTGCAATGCCCACTAATGCGAGGTTCTTTGATTCGGTCTCTCTTTTTGTTAAAATTTTGAAAGATTAATAAACTAGGGTTTTTTTAGTGATTATCTCGGCTGTGGTGAAATCATTTGATTAAGACACTTGAAGAATTGGATGGGTGTACTTGAATTGTGTGCTACTTCTTGGAAAATTGATTTAAATTTTTTTTCTAATGAATATCTGATGTTTAATAAATTTGAAGAAAATAGATGATTTTGGATTTTGATGGTGGATGTTAGTAGAAGGCTTAATAGTTGTTGGGATTACAGGTTTTCTTTGATTTGTTCCAAACTGAAGCATGAAGTGTATGTTACTGAAGAGTTTTTTGGTCAATTTTGTTGGGATGTGTAGGAAATATAAGATGAGAATGACAACAAAATTTTGGTTGACCAAAATTCTTAGAGCTAGCACTCAATTGGTTAGTGTTGTGAACAGGGCATGACAAAGATTTTGAAGCGATCTTCTTTCATTTGAATCAGGCTGGAGCAATTGGACCAGTTATCTAAAGAGGATTGCGTATACTTACTTTTGTTTTGAACATAGTCGGCGATGAAGAAAGTCTTTGATCAAACTGTTAGGGATCTGTAAGTCCAGGAATTATTTCAACAAAGTAGTTTATGTACTGTAGCCTTATTGACATCACACAGGATCGTTTCATTGTTTTAACTTTAGAACCACTTAAGTCTTTTGAACTCGCTGAATTTATTTATTTGTTTTTTATGATCCATCAATTCGATGATTTCCATATATTTTGTGATCGTTTTGTCTGATTGTCTACTTGCTTTTCTTTGTTCTTGCAGTAAGAGAGGGGTTAATAAGAAAGTGCTTGAAGTTCCCGGAATGGAACAGAAGGTGAAAAATTATTCATTTATTTTTTCCTGTGAATTCCTGTTCTGTTTAGCTTATTATAACTACTTAAGGTTGTATTTGCAAATTTGACTCTTATGAGATGGTAAATGAAGTGTGTTTCAATAATGCCATATTTGGTGTTGGAAGTTTCTTCGTGAAAGTTTGTTATATGCTACGGTTTTTGGTAAACAAATTGATATATACAGTCTCCAAATTTCACTAGGTGTTGAAGCATGTAAAATATAGGAGTAAAGTTTATTTTTCCTCTTTCAGGTTCTTGATGCTACTAGCAATGAGCCCTGGGGTCCTCATGGAACACTTCTTGCAGATATTGCGCAGGCTACCAGAAATTAGTAAGCTTGAATATTTCTTGTATTTGTGCTTTGCATTGCTTGGTACAGATGAATTCATTTTCAAAATTTTTTGTAGTCATGAGTACCAGATGATTATGATAGTCATATGGAAACGGATTAATGATACTGGAAAGAATTGGCGGCATGTATATAAGGTTAGCATTTCTTTTGATGTATTTGTTGCATCAAATTGCTTAGGCTCAGTATCTATTTATCTAATAACTTTTATGGTTTGGTATGATGTTGCTTTATTTGTTTATTTATTTATTTATATGTTGGTGCTTTAACTGTTAAATTATTTCCTTTACCCATAGTTCTTATTATCTGTGATTCTCCTTTTTTATTTCATTTTGGACTTTGCACATGCTGCATTATTTTTCTATAATGAGAGGACTAAAATATTTCTTCTGCTGAGCTTCGGGCTTTGACTGTTTTGGACTATCTAGTAGCCCATGGATCAGAGCGTGTCATAGATGATATCAGGGAACATGCATATCAAATATCGGTATTTCCAGTTCCTCAATTCCTGCATTGCACACTTTGCAGCTCACTTGTGACATTTATCAATGCTGTCTAAAAACAATCTTTTTGTCATGCTACAGACATTGGCTGATTTCCAATATATTGATTCTGGTGGAAGGGATCAAGGTAGTAATGTCAGAAAGTAATTTCTGTATACGTGTTATTGTTTTATTATAATTACTAAGTGCCCTGTTGCAGTATCTTTCTGTGCTGTTATAATTTCACCTCTTAAGTTATTGTGTTTACAATTCCTCAGCATGTGGACATTGGGTTGGTAATGTTTTAATTCAACATTTAATTGCATTTGTGTCCATATCAATTTGTATTCAAATATATCCTTTCCTGTTTGGTAAAATTGTTGTAAGGATTGGGAATTGAGAGTATGGTCATGTATATTATGATTTTCAATAATAGATCAGTATGAATGCGAATTTCATTGCATCTATTGATTGTAAAGTTTTTTCCGCCTGATAGCATATAAGAATATCACCATATAGAAAGAGAAGTTGCAAGATCAGTTCATGTTAATTTGTTGAGGTGATTGCCTCTCATTTTTAGGTGGATGCATAGCAATGCTATGAAATGGATTTTGGTATCAAAATTATAGAAGTGTGAGTTTAGTTCATTTATAGAATTTGGCTAGTTTTTAAAGTTCAAGGCCTTAAGCTTGAGTTGGATTGGAAAATTTTCACTTGAAATAATATGAATTGATTATGTCCAGAGACGTTTTGATGTGAAGGGAAAGTTGTTAAGTGATTGACTAAGATTTATATGTGGTGTTTGTTTTTATTTGTGACCTCCTCTTATTACTGCAGTTGCATTTTAAAGACTAGGTTTTGTCTATATCTTTTGATCTCTTTCTTCATTAGTTCTTTGGCTTCTTTTATATAGTTTTCAAAGTTTATAAAGTGGCAGCTGTTTTGTAGATTTCCATATATAAAGTGTTTTTAAGTGAAATTTCTTCCCTTCAGAAATTACATAATTGAGGTCATTAGGCGATGAAAAGCTAGTCAAAAGTTTTTCTAAAATAGAGGTGGTACAAAGCTAGTGTTTGGTTGTGTTGATTTCTAGTAATTTTTCATAAAATCTAGATTGAACTCTCTCTTAGTAGCAAGTTTCAGCTAAAGTCAGCCCACTATTATAGTAGACTGCCTTTATGTTCAATTTTCTGGAAAATGGGTTTTTTATTAGTATTTGCTTTTAGTATTACTGCTGTCTTTTTGTGAGATATGATTCCATGTGATTGACAGATAAGCTTCCCAAACTTTAGTAATTATGATCCGAATCTTGCTTGGCCATTGGTCCTGGACTGGATGAAAGAAAAGCAGACATAAACTCTACTTATTTAAGCCAACCTGATTCTCAGCTGTAAACTGCCATTTTTACTTAAGTAAGTGGAGTTGAAATCTTTGTTCCACATATATAGAGGCTGCTTGAAATTATATTACTTTCTATAGCACTGCTTTATTCTTCATTAGCTTATGTTGTGATTGATCTATTTGTGATTGATCTGTTTGCAGGTCTGTTGAAACTACAGAAACCAAACTTCCCCACCATTTTTTTAATTTAATCCAACTTCTTTAATTTTATTATGGTTCTTTATTTTATTGTATTGGTTTCCTTGAATGATCCAAATTATAATTTTTATTTTTAGATTAGGCAGTGAGATTTTTTTCCCTTCCTAATTGAAAAAGCATATTGTTTCTTTGTAGTTTGCTCTATATATTATGAATTTATTAAAATTTTTAAAATACTTATTATATATTATGAATTTATTAAAATTTTAAAATATTTATTATATATATTAATTTTTTTAAATACTTGGCGGTTAAAAACTGCCAAGTATTTTTTTTTAATTTCTAAAACTATTATACTTGGCGGTCTTTTGACCACCAAGTATATTTTTTTTTAATTTTTTAACCTACCATACTTGGCGTTCAAAGACTGCCAAGTATGGTTAGATGCATATTTGGCACTTTGACCGACCGCCAAATATTTTCAATTTGGCTGTGCCATTAGTGGCGTTTTTAAGACCGCCAAATATATACATATTTGACGGTCAAAGACCGCCAAATATGATCATTTTTCTTGTAGTGGTATAAGAGTCATAAATTCTTAATAATAGTCGTAATTCAGGGTAAAATAATAGTAAAAAAAAGACTAAAAGTGGTAATGGAAGTCATTGTTCATGCCTTATGAGATTTAACCGAAATTTCTCCAACTCTTATAAAAGTTGCAACTGAACATATAAAACTCGTGAAAAATGCGACGAAAGTTGTAAAACACTCTATAAAAGTCGCAAAGCGCCCTTTTACAATTTTGCATAAGAGTCGTAAATTGGCAATAATAGTCGTAATTCAATGTAAGAAAATCGTAAACACAAGAATAAAAGTCGTAATGCATGTCACTGTTTATGCCTTATTGGATTTTAACTGAAATTTCTCGAAGCCTTATAGGAGTTGCAACCAGAGATATAGAAGTCGCAAAAGAATCTACAAAAGTTATAAATCACTATATAGAAGTCGTAAGCAGCCCCTCCTTAATTTTGTATAAGAGTCGTACATTCTGCATAAAAGTTGTATCTATAGGAAAAAAAATCACAAACAGAAGAATAAAAGTCGTAATGGAAGTCAATGCTTATGCCTTAGAGGATTTAACTGAAACTTCCTCAAGCCTTACAAGAGTTGCAACTCAACATATAAAAGTCATGCAAAATGCGATAACAGTGTTAAACACTATGTAAAAGTCATAAAGCGCACTATTAGAATTTGGTATAAGAGTGGTACATTCTTAATAATAGTCATAATTGAAGGTAAAAAATCGTAAATAGAAGAATAAAAGTTGTATGTCACTGTTAATTTCTTATGGGATTTAACTAAAATTTTCCCAACTCTTATAAGAGTTGGAACTGAACATATAAAAGTCGTGACTAGTGTGATAACATTTGTAAAACACTCCATAAAAGTCGTAAAGAGAACTATTACATGTATGTATAAGCATCGTAAATTCTACATAATAGTCATAATTAAAGGTAATAAAATCGTAAAAAGAAGAATAAAAGTTGTAGTAGAAGTCACTGTTCTTGCCTTTTGGGATTTAACCGAAAGTTTACCAATCCTTATAAGAGTTGTAACCAGAGATGTAGAAGTCGCACAAAAAATCTATAAAAGTTATAAATGACTATGTAGAAGTCGTAAGCATCCCCTCCACAATTTCGTCTATAGTCGTAAATTGGGAATAAAAGTTGTATCTAAAGGTTAAAAAATCATAAACAGAAGAATAAAAAAGTCGTAATGGAAGTTACTGTTCATGCCTTATAGGATTTAACCAAAAGTTCCCCAAGCCTTATAGGAGTTACAACCGGAGATATAGAAGTCGTAAAAATAGCTATAAAAGTTATAAACAACTTTGTAGAAGTCGTAAACCAGCCCTTCCACAATTTTGTATAAGAATCATAAATTCTGTATAAATTTTGTATCTAAAGGTAATAAAATCGTAAAATAAAGAAAAAAAGTCGTAATGGAAGGTACTGCTCATGCCTTATGGGATATAAATGCAAGTCCCCCAAGCCTTATAAGAGTTGCAATTGAACATATGAAAGTCGTGAAAAATGCGATAAAATTTGGTAAAACACTATGTAAAAGTCGTAAAGTCGCCCCTCCACAATATTGTATGTCATAAAGTTTGAATAATAGTTTTGAATAATAGTCATATTTAAGAGTAAAAAATAGTAAACAAAAGAATAAGAGTCGTAATGCAAGTCATTGTTCATGCCTTAGGGGATTTAACCAAAATTTCCTCCAGCCTTATAAAAGCTGCAATCGGAGATATAGACGTCGCAAAAAAATCAATAAAACTTACAATTACTATGTAAAAGTCGTAAAGTAGCCACGCCACAATTTCGTATAAGAGTCATAAATTCTAAACAATAGTCATATATAATGGCAAAAAAATCGTAAACAGAAGAATAAAAGTCATAATGGGATTTAACCGCAACTTCCCCAAGCCTTATAAGAGTGGTAACCAAAGATATAGAAGTAGCACAAAATACGATAAAAGTTGTTAAACACTATGTAAAAGTCGTGAAACTGACTATTTCAATTTCGTATAGGAGTCGTAAATTCTTAATAGTAGTCGTAATTGAAGATAAAAAAATCGTAAACAAAACATTAAAAGTCTTAACAAAATTCACTGTTCATTTGCCAATGGATTTAACCAAAATTTCCCTAACTCTCATGAGAGTTGCAACTGAACATATAAAAGTCATGAAGAATGAAATAACAGTCGTAAATTACTATATAAAAGTTGTAAAGCAGCGCCTCCACAATTTTGTATAAGAGCCATAAAGATGGAATAATAGTCATATTTAATGTTAAAAAAAGAGTAAACAGAAGAATAAAAGTCGTAATAGAAGTAACTGTTCATGCCTTATAGGATTTAAGCGAAATTTCCCCCAGCCTTATAAGAGTTGTAATCAAAGATATAGAAGTCGTAACAAAATCTATAAAACTTATAAATTACTATATAAAAGTTGTAAAGAAGTGCCTCTGCAATTTTGTATAAGAGCCCACTACAAGAAAAATGATCATTTTTGGCGATCTTTGACCGTCAAATATGTATATATTTGGCGGTCTTAAA
Organism: Boswellia sacra; assembly: GCA_013180625.2. NCBI lineage: Eukaryota > Viridiplantae > Streptophyta > Magnoliopsida > Sapindales > Burseraceae > Boswellia > Boswellia sacra. The sequence goes on along the minus strand of SNVD02010219.1, from coordinate 4,831 downwards.
AACGCCACCAATGCACCGCCAAATATAGTCAATTTGACTATATTTGGCGGTCAGTCAAAGTGCTAAATATGCATCTGGCTATACTTGGCATTTTTTGACCACCAAATATAGTATGTTTAAAAATTAAAAAAAATATATATACTTGGCGGTTTTTGGCCGCCAAGTATAGTAGTTTCAAAAATAAAAAAAAACATACTTGACAGTTTTTAAAAAGCCAAGTATTTAAAAAAATATATATATATATATATATCAATTTGGATTGATCTGATTGTAACCTAAAAAGTTTTTGAATCAAAAAGTTTCTCCAAATTTCCTTTTATATCTCAGCACATTTTGGCATCATACATCATTACAACTCCAAGCAGTAATAATAGCAGTAATGTCTTAAAGTAACAAAATCAAAAGTTTTACATAAAACTTAATTAGATAGTCTAAATGGATAAAACTTAGGCTTGCCCTTACGACCATATTTGAGAAGCTGAGCACCCTTCTTCAAAGCAATTAATCCTTACAAAATTCAGAAAAGAGATTGGGAAACCTTATAACTATAGAGTTGGGTCAAACACGTTATTTGATAGAATAGCATAAAGTATATATACATCATCATAGAACTGCACAACTCTGAAATCAGCCCTCAACGTCCCCATGGACCACAAAATATTGCAAACAATTCTCTACATTAAAACACATCATGACTCCCACAAGCATTTCATCAAACATATTTTCCACACTATATAATTTCTATGGCATAACAAATATAGACAGAACAGAACCAAACTTCTATTAGTTTAGCAAGAACTCCACACACCCACGAACACATGAAACATTCCTATAACAGTAGCAAACTTAACAAATAACTAAATACTTAATTAGATTGTTATAAATTCAAAGCAAAACAGATAAAAAGAAAATGAAAACCAAAGTTGCCAACCATTCACTGAAGGATAGCAAAAACTTTAAGCCAGTGACAATGCTTTATGTTCAAACTTTCAGTTTTGTAAAAAGAAATTTACAACGTAATTGAATCTCAGATTGAATATATATTTATGTATTTTCACTTCAAAGTTTCACTTCTTAAATCACCAAACAAATATACAAACTAAATTTAATCAAATTCAAATCACACTAGGCTCCCCAGCTCTAAATTCAAATCACACTAGATACGGGAAGAATTTTCCATGAAATTCATCATTAAATGGAGAATTATAAATATGAGATTTATCAATGAGATATAAACATGAGACCTGTAACATTACATCCAGAGTCAAGAACAACAAATAATTACCTTAATTCACGATACTCCGCATCTGTAAGCTTCACACCTTCAAATAAATACTGCTCATCTTCTATATCATCTCTAGGATATAAAGTATGGGAATTGGGAAATTAGAAAAGGCAAAGAACAAAACTAGAAAACATCTGTTGACCCAGGTATGGCAACCCAAGAGGGGGGGTGAATTGGGTTTTTATTTATCAAAACGGATTTAGAAAACTTTTCTTGAAAGATCAAAATTAATTCACTCTTTCTTTGAAAATAAAGGTGAAGAAGATGAAATTAGAATTTATCAAAGATGCAATCAAAAGAATAATAATGATGAACAATCACAATTGCAAGTAAATGTAAAGAGGAAAGGGATAGAGAGAGTGCAAACTCAATTTACGTGGTTCGGCAAACCTTGCCTACATCCACAGGCTCCTAGCTCCACAAGCTAGGCTTTCCACTAAGTTGTAGAAATCTTTACAACTTGCTTGATGAACAACCTCACCAAGACTTTTTCCTTCAAACCTTGATAACACCACACCAAGAGTTTCTTCTTGATGAATAACCTCACCAAGGCAACTTCCTTCAACTCTTGATAACACCACACCAAGAGTTCTTCTTGATGAACAACCTCACCAAGGCAACTTCCTTCAACTCTTGATAACACCACACCAAGAGTTCTTCTTTATGAACAACCTCACCAAGGCAACTTCCTTCAACTCTTGCTAACACACAACAAGAGTTCTCTCAAGGATAACTATTATCCTTTACAATAATATCTCACTCTCACCACAATACAAGAACAAAGATAATTTTACAACAAAAGTATAACTCTCTTCAAAGAGTAGATAAATAATATAAAAGCTCTCTAGACTTGATATTTCTCTTGCTTTTTGCTTGATAGAATACTTCTCTTGCTCTTCTGAATGCATGGGAGAAGGGTTCCTTTTATAGGCAAATAGGATGAACTTAATCAAGTGAAGACACCATCTCCAAATTTTCTGCCCACCATAAAAATCGTAATATTGTCTGCCATTTTTGTCAATGTTCCGTTTGAAATTTGAAAATCTTCAAAACATAAAAGATCTGCACATTTGAATAAGCTTTCCAACGCATCAAGAATCAAGTCATTTGGATATCTTTAGCTCAAGATATGGCCAAAACACCATTTGGTGCTCATGTGACTTGATTTTTCTTTCTTGTGTCAGTCCACCAAATTGAATGATAATTCTGTCAGCTTTTCGTTTGAAATTTGAATTTCTTCAAACATAAAAGATCTTCATATTTGAATAATCTTTCCAAAACATTAAGAATCAAAGCATTTGGATATCTCTATCTTAAGATATGGCCAAAACACCATTCGGTGCTCATGTGAATTGATTTTTCTTCTTTGTGTCAGTCCACCGAATTGCATGTCAATTATGTCGGCCTTCTGTTTGAAATTTGAATTTTTTCAAAACATATTAAATGTTCCTCATTAAGTCATCTTTCCAATGCCACAAGAATCAAGTCATTTTGATTTTTCTAGCTCAAGATATGTCCAAAGGAGTATTCGGTGCTCATGTCAACTGCTTCCATTTGTCTTTCAACTTGTATGATGATTTGGACAACATTGCACTTGAAATTTGAATTTCATTAAAACATATGAAATGTTATAAATTGAGTAAGCTTTCCAAAGGCTCAAGAATCACGTCTTTTGGATATTTGTAGAGATATATATGACCAATTGATTGAACATTGCTCATAAAAGGAGATGGTGGGCAGAAAATTTGGAGATGGTGTCTTCACTTGATTAAGTTCATCCTATTTGCCTATAAAATAGCCCTTCTCCCATGCATTCAGAAGGGCTAAGAGAAGTATTTTATCACTCAAAAAGCAAGAGAAATATCAAGTCTAGAGAGCTTTTATATTATTTATCTACTCTTTGAAGAGAGTTATACTTTTGTTGTAAAATTTATCTTTGTTCTTGTATTGTGGTGAGAGTGAGATATTATTGTAAAGGATAATAGTTATCCTTGAGAGAACTCTTGTTGTGTGTTATTAAGAGTTGAAGGAAGTTGCCTTGGTGAGGTTGTTCATCAAGAAGAACTCTTGGTGTGGTGTTATCAAGAGTTGAGGAAAGTTGCCTTAGTGAGGTTGTTCATCAAGAAGAACTCTTGGTGTGGTGTTTATCAAGGGTTGAAGGAAGTTGCCTTGGTGAGGTTGTTCATCAAGAAGAACTCTTGGTGTGGTGTTATCAAGAAAAAAAAAAAAAGGTTTTTTTTTTTTTGAAGAAAAGTCTTGGTGAGGTTGTTCATCAAGCAAGTTGTAAAGATTTCTACAACTTAGTGGGAAGCTTAGCTCGTGGAGCTAGGAGCCCGTGGACGTAGGCAAGGTTTGCCGAACCACGTAAATTGAGTTTGCACTCTCTCTATCCATTTCCTCTTTACATTTACTTACACTTTGTGATTGTTCATATTATTAATCTTTTGATTGCATCTTTGATAAAGTCTAATTTCATCTTCTTCACCTTTATTCTCAAAGAAAGAGTGAACTAATTTTGATCTTTCAAGAAAAGTTTTCTAAATCCGTTTTGATAAATAAAAACCCAATTCACCCCCTCTCTTGGGTTGCCATACCTGGGTCAACAAGTGGTATCAGAGCAAGGTTGCTCATTTTTTTTTAAATCTTAACCGATTTTGAGCTATGGCTACTTTTAATTCAACTTCATATGTTGAGGGATTTTCTATCTCTAGACCTCCATTTTTTAATGGAAGTGATTACTCTTATTGGAAAACTAGAATGAATATTTTCTTGAAATCTTTTGATTATGATTTATGGTCTATTGTTTTGGAAGGACTTTTTGTTCCTACCAAAATTGAAAATGGAGAAAGCATGCTTAAAGAACCTAAAGAGTTTAGTGAAGATGATAAAAGGAAATTGAGTTTGAATGCTAAAGCTATGAATGTGTTATATTGTGCTCTAGATAGAAATGAGTTTAATAGAATATCTACTTGTTCTACGGCACAAGAAATATGGCACACACTTGAAGTAACTCATGAAGGCACTAGTCAAGTTAAAGAATCCAAAATTAGTATGCTAGTTCATAGTTATGAGCTTTTTTAAGATGAAATCGGATGAATCAATTTCTGAAATGTTTACTAGATTTACGGATATTATTAATAGTTTGAAATCTCTTGGTAAATCTTATTCTAATGTTGAAATGGTGAGAAAGATTCTTAGGTGTCTACCAAAATCTTGGGAGCCACAGGTGACGGCAATTCAAGAAGTAAAGGACCTCACCAAACTACCATTAGAAGAACTTATGGGTTCTCTCATGACTCATGAAATCACTTTGAAGGAGAATGAAGAAGATTTCAAGAAAAAAAAAAATATCGCTTTCAAATCTTCAACAAAAGAAGATGATGAGTCCGACGATGAAGGAGATGATGAATATCTTGCATTCATCACAAGAAAGCTAAAAAGGATGATTAGAAGAAACCAAGGATTCAAGAAGAATTCTAGAAGGGAGTACAAAGGGCAAAGCTCAAAGCAAGATAAGAAAAATGATCAAGTCATTTGCTATGAGTG